>CADEHL010001264.1:0-105000 GCA_902827135.1 Harpagifer antarcticus | reverse complement strand
TTCTGATTGGTGGTTGTCTGCTGAAGCGTTACCATGTGTCCGTGTTGTGATGATACATCAAAGCTGTATGCTGTTCTTTCAGGGTGTGTTTCTGCTCCTTTATGAGTTGCATTGCACCAACATGTCTCTAAAGTATTAATACCCATCATTCAATATTTACTCAAACTCAAAGTAGCACATAGCCATGTACTCAGCTGGGTCTTATTTGCTATATTTACAAAACACGCTGCGCAAACCCTGCAGATGTTAAGGCTCAGAGAGCAGTAAATATGTAAAATGCTTTTGCGATTGTGTTTTCAGAAAACAAACGTGGGCTGTGTCACATAGTGTTGCACGGTGTACCGATACTTGAAAGGTACCGCGATACCCTGCCGTTAAAAACATTACGATTCCTCCGTTTCATTAGTATCGGTACTTTAAGAATGACGGGGGAAAGTACTCCGGTGAGAAAGCTCTGTTTTAATAAGAGCC
Source organism: Harpagifer antarcticus (assembly GCA_902827135.1). Lineage (NCBI taxonomy): Eukaryota > Metazoa > Chordata > Actinopteri > Perciformes > Harpagiferidae > Harpagifer > Harpagifer antarcticus. Next base: position 104,529 of record CADEHL010001264.1, on the reverse strand, counting down.
GTGTGTGTTCAGCGCTCTGCTTCCACTCCCTGCACTGCAGCCGTGCCTGGAGTCCCTCCCCTCTCAAGCACGCTCTAAGTCCCTCCCCTCTCAAGCACACACTAAGTCCCTCCCCTCTCAAGCACGCTCTAAGTCCCTCCCCTCCATGCTCTAAGTCCCTCCCCTCTCAAGAACGCTCTAAGTCCCTCCCCTCTCAAACACGCTCTAAGTCCCTCCCCTCTCAAGCACGCACTAAGTCCCTCCCCTCTCAAGCACGCTCTAAGTCCCTCCCCTCTCAAACACGCTCTAAGTCCCTCCCCTCTCAAGCACGCACTAAGTCCCTCCCCTCTCAAGCACGCTCTAAGTCCCTCCCCTCTCAAGAACGCTCTAAGTCCCTCCCCTCTCAAGCACGCTCTAAGTCCCTCCCCTCTCAAGCACGCTCTAAGTCCCTCCCCTCTCAAGCACGCTCTAAGTCCCTCCCCTCCATGCTCTAAGTCCCTCCCATCTCAAGAACGCTCTAAGTCCCTCCCCTCTCAAACACGCTCTAAGTCCCTCCCCTCTCAAGCACGCACTAAGTCCCTCCCCTCTCAAGCACGCTCTAAGTCCCTCCCCTCTCAAGCACGCTCTAAGTCCCTCCCCTCTCAAGCACGCTCTAAGTGCCTCCCCTCTCAAGCACGCTCTAAGTCCCTCCCCTCTAGTAGGCAAAGGGCTGGTCGGGGACAGGCGAGGGTTCCGGGAGAAAGCAGGACGTGAGTCGCAGGTACAGACCGGGTCAGGGAGCAGACGAGGCAGGCTGGTCAGGGACAGGCAGGGTCTAAACCGGGAGAGCAATCTGAAGGGTAATGCGGGAAGGACTGGCATGCTGCAAAGTACGATCTGGCACTGAGGTGAAAGTGAAGTGGGCCTAAATACTAATGGACTGATGGGTGTAACCGAGTGAGAGAGAGAGACAGGGTGTGACTACCAGGTGACTAAGGAATGTTAATGCAGAAAATAGGTGAGTGAGAAAGCAGACTGTGACAGAATATAACAAAGTGTTTCTGAAGTGAATTACCTACCCCACCTTTAACTTAGTAAAGCAACAACTCCAGGACTACTTCTTCTGATCCCAGCGAGGCAATAACATCTTCTTCCTTCGATCGTAGCAATGCAACAACTCAGGACTACTTCTTCGTACAAAAGCAAGAACTCCAACATCTTGCTTTTAACATCAGTGATATCATTTCAAGTTAAGTTTATTCAACTATTTGGATAAACTGTGTGTACTAACTCAGCTCTACATCCACATCACTAAAATGCCCGTCCCCGATGCTTTCTAGATAAGCGTCTCCTCTGAAGATGACGAAGCAGGAACAGACCATTTGGGATGCAAATGTATGCAACACATCAAACTCCTTCATTGTACTTTTTAGCAATTCAGTTTTTAGATCAGAGACACATTTGAGCTTCAGGCAGAAGCGAAAGAGCTTTTGTTCGCCTCCCGTGACGTCTTCCTTTTCAGGAATTAATGATCCCCGTCTAGTCTGTGTGATTTCAATGTTATTGGAGGCCCGGAGAAAAGAGAGGAGATGTTGCATTGTTGTGATTCAGAGTGTCATCAAGCGCCCGCGGCCAGAAGATCTAACAATTAGACAGCAGCTTCACACACACACACACACACCACACACACACACACACACACACACACACACACACACACACACACACACACACACACACACAACACACACACACACACACACACACACACACACAGTGTTGGTTGTTATGACGACATCCTCCGCAGCTGAACACACAATGGGAATACCAGTAGAAAGAAATGAGAATGGGATTCTTTTACTTTGAAAACCACTTTTACTTTGAAAGGATGTTTCCAGTCGCAGGAGACTATTTCTAATGTGACACTTAAAAGAAATACATCTTCTAAAATGTATTCCATTTACATTATAAGTGTGTTTTTAGGAACTTTGTGATACATGTGTCTGCATTTAATAAGTTAATTATCCGGGTGTATATCTAAACATCTCAAAATAACCATTTGGTAAAATTATAATTTCTCCTTCTGTTTCCTAAATGTGATCATACTATTTTTAATAATGCACAAAAAAACCCAGTCTACATTAAACACAGTACTACCACATTTAAAAGTTGGCATTATACATATTAGTACTTTTTGATGATGTTTAAATGAAGTGTCTTTCATTTAAAACCATGCCTAAAAAACGTTGGTAAATTCATAATATTGTGAAAAGCGACTCGTCCCAGGATCCAGCAGTCGATGCCATTTGCTAAACTGTACTGTACGGCACTTCAGCACTCTGTAATAATGGTTGATAGCATTTCCATTATTTAGTAAGTAGCCTCAAATCATGTTAAATTGATTTTGACAAGCCAAAGATGAAACACCGAAGCAATGCAGGGAGGTAAAAGCCTCGTTGAAGAGGCGTTACGGATTTTACACTGTAACACCGCCGAAAAGTTGAGTAGAGCAGCACTTAGGTTAACAAGATGTCCCTCGTGTTTGAAAGCTGAATCACAGTTTACCAGACTCGACACTTTCAACTAACAATGTGTATTTTTGCAGGTAGGTTAGCTTTTGAGTGACTCATCCAAATCTGCTGAACGCCAATTTAGTGAATTTCTATTACCTCTGTTTTCACTAAACTACGGGAAGGTCATTTTAAAATTCTCGAATAAATCCCCAGAGTGTAACCACAAACGTATAGACTCTTTACCAACGATAAGAAACAAGGCGAGACAAACTAGTTCTCCAACCATCCTTTTTATTAACGTGAGGGATTGACGCAGCCCGGCACCTCTGATCCTAAACCCCCCCCAGAGAGACACAAACCAGGGACAGGGAAACGCAGAGGAAAGAGAACGGCAGACATGTTGAAGTATAGAGAACACATGTAACAACAAAGGGCCATAGCAAGGAGGGAAGGCAAGGTAATATAAGAAAAGAGACTGATGATAAAAGAAGTCTCAGATCCTCTCTCTTTCCCTGAAGAAGGAGGATTTCAGAGAAGCCAAATTGGCATCTGTTTTTCCTTGCCATGGGTAACAGGGGTACGCTGCTGAGACTCTGCAAATAAACCGCTGCATGCAGAATTCACAGACGCTATTCATTTACAAAGGAAGTCTGTCAGAGCAATAGGAAAGGATTGCAAATTACAGCATATCAGAGAACAGGCCGGCTGTTTTCAGACGCTGTACACAAGCAGAAGGTAAAGTGTGTTCCTTATTAAATGTGCGAGCACAGGCTAATGGCCTTCAGACCTTGGTTTCAGAAATACTCTAAAAATCCCTCTCAAAGTCAACAAATGTCCCTAGAAGAAAATGCCATTAGCGTCCATGCCCAGCAACAGGAAGACAGTTAATGTCTCTTCTTCTAATGTCTTCCTGTTAATCGGCTCATTACTCCCCGCTCCTGGACTCAGGTACAGCTCCACAAAACCAGCTGTTGCTATCCTGGCTCCAAGATGGTGGGTCGAGCTCCCCATTTATATCAGACTGCAGAAAGACTACACATACTTCCCTGTCGTCTGGAGACCCACCTGTTTCCCCATGTCATTTCAATGTAACTAAACAAATAACGTTAAAGGTTATTTAGCTTTTAAGGTTATTTCTATACATTTCAATGTGGTAGAAATACTTGTTGCTAAATGGTTTCTTAAATGCACTTATTTTCTATTATCCTTATATATGTACCTACTTAACAACTGATTTGATTAGATTGTTTAGGTTCGCACCACCAGATACCAAAGCAAATCCCTTGTATGTGTAAATGTACCTGGCAATAAACTTGATTCTGATTCTAATTATGAAAGACTTCATTTCTGTAGCACTGGTAAAGATGTGTCTTATTCGAAGTAAAGCACTTGCAGGATTCGTACTGTTTGTGTTTAGATCTAGATCAGGGGTCTCAAACTCAAGGCCCGGGGGCCAAATCCAGCCCGCGACTTCATTTTATGTGGCCCCGCAAGAGCTTGCAAAGAATATTATACGTTTATTATACGGTTACATGCCGATTTACAGAAGCAGGTTGCCCATAAACTACATGTCCCACAATGCATCTCGTTTTGTGACATGCCACTGAAGAGACTTGCAATTATTTGCCCTGGGCTTCTGCTTTCAGACGTAGTTAATTACTAAGTTCCTATCCGATAATAAACCAATTCAGAGGCAATAATGTAATATAATATATTATTTTATATATTATATATTTATATAGTTACAACCGGCCCGTTGAGTGCAACCTTTATGCGAATGTGGCCCATGATGAAATTGAGTTTGACACCCCTGGTCTAGATGGTTGATTGCACTTATTGTATGACGCTTCAGATACAAGTCAGCAAAGTCCCATTTAAGGACACTTGTCAATATTTCACGACTAGTGGCACTGTTCGTAATGGCCGAGCCTACATGTATATCGTACCAGGAAAAGGTAAAAAATAGAAAGCAAATATTATAAAATTAATTATCAGAAGCGCTGTGCTCCACATGTACCAGCCATTGTTAACCAATCAGAAGTGGCCCATGATAGCAGGTGATAGACAGATTGATCCAATCACCTGCCAAGTATCTTTGAAAGTGCCTGCCCTTTCCAAATGGCTTCCAATGGAGCTTTAGATGCTTTGGTGAAGCATCTGAGTCAGGTTAGTGATGCTCCATCACGTGTTTCTATCACAGGGTGAATCTTAAACTGAAGCTTGACTTTAAAGCAACCCAACGGAAGTTTCATGTAAGTTTAGTTCTTTCACTCGTAGCTCGGGCTGCGGGGGTGCTAGAGACGGGAGCACGTTGATACGACCTTCCTAGCCGGAGATATGGCCGCATTTTACAATAAACTTCCGTTGGGTCACTTAAAAATAAATATCGCAATATCTGTCAGAAAAATCGCAATTACATTTTTTCCCAAAATCGTGCAGCCCTAACAAGCGGTCGAGATGGGTTTTCTCCGCAGGGTGGCTGGTGTCTCCCTTAGGGATAAGGTGAGAAGTTCAGTCATCCGGGAGGGACTCGGAGTTGAGCCGCTCGGAGTTGAGCCGCTCCTCCTTCGCGTCGAAAGGAGCCAGTTGAGGTGGTTCGGGCACAGTTAGGATGCCACCTGGGCGCCTCCCTAGGGAGGTGTTCCAGGCACGTCCAGCTGGGAAGAGACCAAGGGGTAGACCTAGGACCAGGTGGAGGGATTATATCTCTTCTCTGGCCTGGGAGCGCCTTGGGATCCCCCAGTCAGAGCTGGTTGATGAGGGGAAAGGAAAGTTTTGGGCTCTCTGCTGGAACTGCTACCCCCGCGACCCGACCACGGATAAGCGGAAGAAGATGGATGGATGGATGGATGGATCATTTTGCAGATATGACCCTACGTTACATTTCATTTAGTTAAAGCTTTAATCCAAATGTTCTTACAATAAATGCAATCAACCAAGAAGATACAACTCCAGAAACTTGCTAGAAATGTGCTTTAAATGAACCACTGTACGGATCTACAGTAACTATAATCAAACGTCAACAATTCCCCTCAGAAACAGGTGGTTAAAGTCAAAGCATGCAACCAAATAGTCTTTGAAGAAACCCAGTGTATGTATTGTCCGACAGCATTTGGAAAAGTGCAATGACCCTGCATCAAATTATCAACATGCTCTTGTTGGAGTTTGATCAATGTGTGTTAATAACAATGTGTGTTATTCCCCGATCTGACCACTCGCTGCTGATTGGCTGAACAGCCTGTTCTGCGTTTCATTGGAAGAAACTCGGTGTGTCAAACTGAGAGGAGAGATTCCAAGCTGTCTGGATGAAACACGACTGCAAAGCAAAGTTAAATTAACTTCCGATTAAATACGAAGGCAATTTGGGATGCCATTGCAATAAAGAATGGCCCAAAGCATAAATATTATTCTAGTAAAAGACTCCATGGGAGAAATTAGGAGCTTGGAGGAAACCAAACAGTGGCTCTTTGAAGACAAATTGAAAGCAAGATGTAGAAAAACCCTTTCCTTTGAACAACACACATCTCAATATTGAGGCAAACACATGTGGACAACGTCTAATCCATATCACTCCTCAAATCTCCCAATATTCAGTATAAAGTGCTTTTCATCAGACAGCAGCCGTCATGGTCGGACATTCCTGTAGAAATGAAAAGCATATTGTCTTCCAAGAGACGCTGATGGATTGTCTTGGAGAGAATGTCAGCAGAGCTTGCTCAGAAAGGTGGAGGTTATTTGAGCACGCCGCTGTCAGACAACATCAAAGCACTCTGTGACCTTTGGAAAGCTCACAGGAATTTATATCTGCATGTAAAATTCAACCTTGGAAGGAAAACCTCTGGACGTGTTTTGCTGTGAACCGTCTGAACACACGGTCAAAAGCAAAAGCCTAAAAAAAGAAGACGGATACATCGGAGATCAATTCCTACATATGGGGTGTTTATGAGAAACCGAGGCGTACGGTATCTACTGGGAGCGATTACTGTCCAACGCTCACATGGGAAACAATCATAAACACAATATTGCCTTATCAGCTATAAACTGTGACTCAGGTGCCACGCTGTGTTCCCGCGGAGCTTCATTTATTCTGGTTCCCAGCCAAAAATCATTTACCACAAATACAATAAATCCCCTCATACAGTGAATTGATCCCCTTTTCAGCGGTGTCATCATTTTCAAGGACACAAAGTTGCCCAAAACGTTCCCGTTTATGAGACACTTCTTGAATGTATTACTTATCCAAAGCGACTTACATACTCAATACTGTGGACAATCCCCACAGGAGCAATTTGGGGTGAACTGTCTCAGGGACACAACGACATGCTGACTGCAGTGGGGTTTGAACCTGTGACCACCTGATCCGAACACCTACGCTCTATCCACTGCGTCACAGTTCATGTAAGAAGAAGATTTATTTCACATACCTACCCGCCACTGTTTCATAACAAAAGGGTTTTAACAAGACATGTTAAATTGGGATGTTATTCAAGTGGCTGACCGGTCAGTCAGAAGGAAGCTTTAGATGTTGGACCAGATTCAGTTCAGTCATTCAGGAGGCTTTCAAAAGGACAGTCTTGAGTACAGTTGAAACTACAGTTGAAACTACTAATAAGTATTTCCATATACAAGTACACGTGGTATACGTTTAGTTTGAATCCATAACGAAAGAAAGTTAGGAGTAAATAAGCCAGGCGGTATGAAACAACTCAAAAATGCTTCGCTAGCTTCCCAGAAAAAGTAATTTCCAAAGCCTTCTAATCAAAGTGACCCTCCTAAAGTTCAGGTGAAATGAACATACAGTAAGTGAGGGAGAAATAGTAAAGATGGTTAGATGTTTGACCAAATTCAGTTAAGTCATTCAGGAGGTCTTCAAAAAGACATGAGTCACTCTGGAGTACAGCTGAAACTACTAATGGTGGAAGTATACAGTATATTGCACAGTTATTTATGGTATGAATATATATATTGCACAACAAGAGTGTTTTAGTCTGTGTTGTTATACAGCCTGGCCGCTGCAGGAAGGACCTGTGTTTCGAAAGAAGGGTAGGACTCCAGAAAAGTAAATAAGCAGCTGATTTAACTCATTTCCAAAGCCTTCTAATCAAACTGACCCTCTTAAAGTTCAGGCGAAATGAAAGTAAGTGAGGGAGAAATGGTAAATTACCCAGGATTTGGTCTGGTGGGTTTAAACCGAGTCGGTAACAGCTCCCAGATCAGCAGTACAACAACTGTCAGCGAAAACATGCAATAATCTGATACCAGTAAACCGTCGTTGCTGAAGAATTGCATTCCCGTTTGGTCTCGCAGACTTTCAGGAAACACCTGAGCGTCCAATTAATGCGTTGCAATCGTCGTGCACATGCAGCCTCTTGGGATGATCCGTGATTGGATGATTCTCACAGACCCTCCCCCCCCCTCTGGTGTGCAACAAGGCGAAAGCTGCTAATAACTCATGCAGTTGAACAGCAGCCATGCCCTGCAGCCACACAGCTAAACGCTCCATTGCTCCATAGGCAATCTCTCCATTGCATGTGAGGTGAATGCAGAGGCTCTCTCTGTACAACAGGTGGGAATCTGCGAAAGGATGAAGGGCCTCCGGGACTGGCTTTATCTGAGGAGAGATGTATCTCTGCTGCTTTGCTAACCATCTAATCCAGATGCTTTGTCATTATCAAGGAACTGCCTTCACAACATCTTTATATTCGGCAGGAGATTCATGTAAGACTTCAGCAAACAACACTGTGCCACTATCCGTAATGTCCTGCAGAGGTATATGTATTAGGGCTGCACGATATATTGTGCCGTGACGATATGCGTGATATTCAAATCGCAGGACGTGCGATTTTTTATGTGTTTCTCCAGGGCAGTTTGGCGCTGCTAACCGAGCGAGCTCAGCTTGTTGCTCTGATAGCTTAAGATCCAGACGTCCGTGACTAAAATCCTTCATCCGGTTAAATATAGTTGCAAAAATACCAATTGTATCATTAAAGTTCAAGAAAGGATGGTTTGCGGTCTTTTCTTCAATTCCTGTATTTATCATATCGCAGGGGGGAAATATACGCAATGTCAGTTTTTTCCAATATCGTGCAGCCCTAATATGTATATTCACAAACATAAAAACTTGTGAATTGTCTTGTATTGGACCTAATGTAACATGAACTGAGAGATTTATTGTGATATATTCGTTAACCAGCCCTAACAACCCTGATCCCGCTAAACGGTCCAACAAGGCTGGGTATCATCTCAATAAGTCAATCCAGGGTTTTCTCAGTTTTGCTAAAGCAAGGTCACATGAAAGGGGCGGAGTTAGCACCATTTGACCAGGAATGAACTATAATATTATATACACAGGAAGAAGTTGAACCTTATACATCCCTGACTTTTAGCCAGAAGCAAAATACTTGACGCTGCCAAATGCAGGAGGAACAGCTGGCAAAATAAATCTCAGTGTGGAAATATGTAAATAAATAGGTTTATAATATCACTGTCTCATCCAGGGCACAAGACGATGCCAGCTGTGCTTCCTGCATGACAGTTTAAACGGTTACTATGGCAGGAATACGACCTATTAGCTTTAAGCTTCTTCATATTCTTGTAATATTATTTTACGGTCCGCGAAATGAAAGTCTAATTTTAGACATGACCTGCTCCGGACCAGTTAAGCGTAAATTACCTTAGTGATAACTGTACTGTAAATTGGTATTTCAACATGTATATTCTCTACTTTTGTAATCCTGTTTTATTTCTATTTGGAGATTTTTACATGTTAGAATAGTTTTTTTTCTACTCTTTATTTCTCTGATGTGCAAGGTCTTGTCTTTTAAGCGGCTGCAATGCAAACATTTCCCAAATTAAGATCAATAAAGTACATATAAAGTCCCACCCTCCCCCCAAGTTAAGAGTCTGGGTGTCATCCTTGTCACCTTATCATTTGAAGCTCACATCAACACCATCACTCGATCTGCCTACTTCCACCTCCGCAATATTAACCACCTCCACCCATCACTCACACCCAACAGCACCGCCATCCTCATCCACGCCCTCGTTACATCCCGTATTGATTATTGCAACTCCATCCTCTCTGGTCGTCCTCACAAATCCCTGCGTAAGCTCCAACTGGTCCAAAACTCAGCCGCCCGTATCATTACCAGAACTCCTTCCACTAATCATATCACTCCGGTTCTCCAACAACTCCATTGGCTCCCCGTTAAATACCGCATAGATGTTAAAGTGTTGCTCCTCACCTTCAAGGCCCTTCACACACCTCCATATCTCTCTGAACTCCTTCACACCTACCCTCTCGTGCCCTCCGATCCTCCTCTGCCTTCCAGCTCACTGTACCATCTGCCCGCCTGACCACCATGGGGTCAAGAGCCTTCAGCCACTCTGCCCCCCGTCTCTGGAACACTCTCCCACAAGACATCCGCAATATGGACTCACTCCCAACCTTCAAATCCAGCCTGAAAACACACCTTTTCAAACTGGCATATTCAATATCAATATCTAAACTGATTGTTGTTTTTAAGTCTTGTATTACTGTGTATTAAGTATGCTCTGTAAGGTGTCCTTGAGAGCTTTGAAAGGCGCCCATAAATAAAATGCATTATTATTATTATATTATCTTATCTTTTACCTGGCAAGTAGTGAACCACGGTCGAAGAACTGAAAACCTGAAGAGTTAACCCTGTGTGTTTACAGCTACATTCAGCACTTACTATCCAAGTGTTTCTTTAGATGGACAATAGGGCATACAAAGTAATGTTCTTCTTACATGAACTAATACAAAGAAAGGAGATTACATAATATTTACACATGGACACGTCTTTTTTAAGTTTTAATGTCATGTTTGTGATTTTTATACTATTTGTCCAGCTTGTTTGAAAGATACTGTAAGCCATTCAGCCTCACATTCTTTCAAATTCTACCTGACCTCGATCGAAGCCAGGATGAATTCAAAACGTCATTTCATAACCCCCTTTAAGCTTTGATGTTTGAAAGGTAAATTTGGTTTATTTTTAGATGAATAAAATCAAACTGTCCCTGAACACATCCACAAGTGCTCCAACGTAGAGAGATGATCTGCACTTATATACTAACATAGGACTGGCTTATCTATAGCCAGCTGAGTAGCACTTGAAATGTTTGGCTCTATGATACCTGCTGTACTTATATGATTCTGTTTTTCTTCTGGGTTGTGTCTTCCTGGACGTATGTACTTATTGTAAGTCGCTTTGGACAAAAGCGTCAGCTAAATGCAATGTAATGTAATGTAATGTAATCTGGTGCAGAGTGCGGTAGCTTCAGTGGGGTTACAGGCTGGAGAATGACCTTTACATGATGTCGAATCACAGAGAAAGTCCTTTTGGTGATGTGATTGTGCTGTGACCTGGTTAATGACCCGAGGCTCCAGTAACGCTTTGAAGCTGCTCTTACTTCCCACTCAGAGTAATGAAACGATTGGATAGGAAGAGGGAGTATCAGAGGAGGGGAGGCCTCCTCATTAAAACTCTTTATTCATTCTTATTGCATTACAGACATCTTTTGTGCTGCTCTCCCTTCTAATCAATTCACCCTCGGTTAGAGGCCTTCACAGTCACTGGGTGGTGGGAGATAATGATATGTGCATTACTGTGTGATATTTTTAAAACCTTGAAGTACGTTGTGATCCGAGAATATAACTTTAAATCATCTGCAATGCCCATGACAAAAGTATCTACTCAATGAGCATGTTTTAAAGAGGACATGTAATGCTAATTTTCAGGTTCATATTAGTATTTAGTGTATCTACTTTAAAGAGTCCTCTCCTGCTGATGTTCAGGTGTATATCAGTATGTAGTGTCTCTACTTTAAAGAGTCGTCTCCTGCTGATGTTCAGGTATATATCAGTATATAGTGTCTCTACTTTAAAGAGTCCTCTCCTGCTGATGTCCAGGTGTATATCAGTATGTGGTGTCTCTACTTTAAAGAGTCCTCTCCTGCTGATGTTCAGGTGTATATCAGTATGTAGTGTCTCTACTTTAAAGAGTCCTCTCCTGCTGATGTTCAGATGTATATCAGTATGTAGTGTCTCTACTTTAAAGAGTCCTCTCCTGCTGATGTTCAGGTGTATATCAGTATGTAGTGTCTCTACTTTAAAGAGTGCTCTCCTGCTGATGTTCAGGTGTATATCAGTATGTAGTGTCTCTACTTTAAAGAGTCCTATCCTGCTGATGTTCAGGTGTATATCAGTATGTAGTGTCTCTACTTTAAAGAGTCCTCTCCTGCTGATGTTCAGGTGTATATCAGTATGTAGTGTCTCTACTTTAAAGAGTCCTCTCCTGCTGATGTTCAGGTGTATATCAGTATGTAGTGTCTCTACTTTAAAGAGTCCTCTCCTGCTGATGTTCAGGTGTATATCAGTATGTAGTGTCTCTACTTTAAAGAGTCCTCTCCTGCTGATGTTCAGGTGTATATCAGTATGTAGTGTCTCTACTTTAAAGAGTCCTCTCCTGCTGATGTTCAGGTGTATATCAGTATATCATACTGCCTGTGCTGCAGCACCTCTTTTCACCCTCTGTCTGAAACCAGAGCCCAGTCTGCTCTGATTGGCTCTGTTGTGATTGGACTGTTTGGAGATAAACTCATAATCCAAATGGAGTTACCAGATTGTATGACAATGTAAATGAAATCATCTACAATATATTTTGAAGTCGTCTTTCTAAACTAATATTGTGGCATTGACCTACATCATGAGCTGCATCTGAGAAGTTTTTGAAAACATGTTTTTAAGCCTAGCGAGCATTTACTCCCAGTTACGTGTCTTTCTCCCTTAAGAGAGAAGAATTCCCCAAACCATCTGGATGAAAGATGTCTGGAAACTTCTGACAGATCAGAAGCAAAGAAACGCCTCCCATTGTTCTCGTGTTTTCACCCAGCAGGAGTAAATAATGTCGTCTCAGTTGAGAAGATAAATTGATGTTTAAATTAATAAAGTCATTCATGTTGAGTGTAAGATTGTTTTTATTCCATTGTCAATTCAATTACTCAATGGAAGCTGCAGTTACAATAAACAATGGCCTACAGCATATATATTATTTTATTCAAAGACTACAAAATAATTACCATGGGAGAATTGAGGGGAAGCTTTCTGAGAAAACCAATAGTTAGATAAATGGTTGGGGGACATGTTTATGTCCAATTCATATTGATCAACTGCTAATGAATTTACCTTTTAAAGCATTTCGTTTTGTTTTCAATGTTCTCACACTGAGAAAAGTTTGTTATGAAACACTCATATTGACTGCTAGGGGGATGTTGATTTCACCTGTAGTTCATTCCTTACTGAAGACCTGAAGGGCTCTTATCTTTCACAGTATTGATTACTAGACGCTCTGAAGGGAGGACATAAAAGGGAGGGAATCTGCTGATGTGAAATTAAAGTTGCTGAAGCCAGAGATGGAGGAGACTGTCCTTTAGATGCTTTCTATCATGGAGCAATGATCAAAATCAAAGTCACTGATACCTGAACCATCACTAGTTTGTCTTGCAATAGATTAGAGCAGGAATTACTCATAAAGTTGTTTCCTTGCTCAAAGGCAATAGGTTTTTACCTGACATAAGGTCTGTGGTTAACACAAGCAGAAGAGATTTTAAGGTTTAGTTCTACAACATAAAATACGTCACTGGTGAATTTTAAGATGGGGGTTACTAACACGTGTCTAAATGAGACGATTACATTTCATCAAGCCCAACATTAGCCACCTTAGCTTAGCGGTAGTGACGTGAAGTCATGTGACCGTGCTGTAGTTCCTTTATAGCCCAACATTAGCCTCCTTTAGCTTAGCGGTGGTGACGTGAAGTCATGTGACCGTGCTGTAGTTCCTTTATAGCCCAGCATTAGCCTCCTTTAGCTTAGCGGTGGTGACGTGAAGTCATGTGACCATGCTGTAGTTCCTTTATAGCCCAACATTAGCCACCTTTAGCTTAACGGTGGTGATTTGAAGTCATGTGACCTTGCTGTAGTCCATTTATAGCCCAACATTAGCCTCCTTTAGCTTAGCAGTGGTGACGTGAAGTCATGTGACCGTGCTGTAGTTCCTTTATTGCCCAACATTAGCCTCCTTTAGCTTAGCAGTGGTGACGTGAAGTCATGTGACCGTGCTGTAGTTCCTTTATTGCCCAACATTAGCCTCCTTTAGTTTAGCGGTGGTGACGTGAAGTCATGTGACCGTGCTGTAGTTCCTTTATTGCCCAACATTAGCCTCCTTTAGTTTAGCGGTGGTGACGTGAAGTCATGTGACCGTGCTGTAGTTCCTTTATAGTCGTAGCTTTTTAATTAAAAAATCATAAAGTGGTGTTAATATGTGAAGATTACAAATTGTGAAAGTATCATAAGCGTTTTTTTGCCACAGATCGTATTTTCTACAATATTTCAAGATTCAATTGGCTTTGTGTACAGTAAACCGGGGAGATGTTGTAAAAAAACAGTGTAAAGAAGATACCTCATTACTGTTCCAGTCTATAAAGAAGTTGGGACTTTAGGTTTGGGATTTTAGTAGAGCGAAGGGCTTTTCAACCTCCTTAAATAGGTGTGTTAGGTGTAAAGATTTAACGGCCCTCTGACATCTTTGAAGGTCATCTAACTCTTGGGTTTTGTTATGTCAGACTCAAACAGCCAGCAGCCATCTGCCTGCCACCTGGACGGATCCCAACCAGTGAAGCACTCGAGCACCTCCGAGTGAGCGCCATGAAACGCCATCCTGTTACACTGCTACTGTGACTTCAATCTGGCATCGATCTAACCCCCATCACAACCTCTGTATTGGACAAATACCAATGATGTAATGAATTGTGACGTATTATTTTAGGTTAGGCAACACATCAGTTTAAAGAATAAAGAGATGAACATAATAATGCATAAACAGTCTGCATAGAGGCTACTTTTGCTTTTGGTAATACTTGTACTTTTCTTAAGTGCGATATTTAATGCAGGACTTTTACTTGTAACACTGTAGTTTTACTAATTTGACTTAAGTTAAAGATCTAAGCACTTCTTCCTCTAGTATATGACTGTATGTATATCTTGTCATCTAGAGTTAGGGTTAGTTTTGGAAACATGTTTTGAAGTCTAGGCTGCATATAACTCCAAGTTATAAAAGTTGTAGAAATGTGTATTTTACGGTGTATATATATACATATTTTATATACATTTGTTTTTATATTCGGGATTGGGAGAAACGATATTTCGATCTCTCTGTCTGTACACACAAACTGGAAGATTGACAATAAAGTTGACTTGAAGTAACATTGAGTCTTTTCCATTTAAACTGTTCGTAACAACGATTCACCACAAAAGGGTACAGACTTCTAATAAGTGCAGTGACTTCCCTTCAGCCCTGTTGGACAGCTGTCAACTATATTCAGAGGAAGTCAAACGGAGGCAGAGACACTGAGAGAGAGTGTACCATTCATCCATGTCAAACAGAATCCAGCCTCTTGTTCGCACCACAGACGGGAGGAGAGATATTTGCATCGTCCTCTAACCTGATCTGTGCATCTCTACCTTCCCCTCCCTCAGAGTCAGCAGCGACAAGCCTCTCTGTTCTGCTCTCAGATATTACAATATTACAAAAAGGCATGTTGTTTGGCTCCTGGGGAGATTCATTAAGCCAGAACATTATCTGATTATGGATATGATAATTCTGAAAGACTGCAAAATAATAGAAGTGAGAGAGAAATGAGGGTTTTGTGTTTCTGAGAATGTGGGGGAGATATTGAAATATTATTAAATCAACAGCGGCTTTACCCTGTGTGAACCACGACTCGTCAGACTGGAGACAATGAATCCTCCCTCGCCTGTAGCCAAGAGAAAAGCTAACCTCAATTGCAATCAAACCTTCCGAGAGTTAGAAAAGGAGGACAAAGAAGTAGGGCATGGGAGACCATATGTGCTCTCACATGTTCACACGTGTGCACCTCTTTCAACCCAATGCTTTTCTATGCTCTGACTAACCTGAAGACTTTCTCTAAAATGTGTTAGTTGCATGAATGGGTTTTTCAGAAGTTACTGGACCCATTTGGCGTTCACACTGCAGTGAAACTAAGATTGTCTGTCACTCAAACTCGTCCGATCTCCATGTAGATACCAACAACAACAACATTGACATATTTCCCCGTGATCTTATTGTAATACACACGTGAAAATGATGCCGAAACAACTACATACTGATACCGATTAGTGAGAACCATGAATTAATGCTTCGGTAAGAGTATCTGCAAAACGGCATCGTTGTCGCTGCTTCATCCAAACTCAAAATAACGTAAAACGGACATTAATAAAGCAACAAGTCCATCAGCCATGCCTTAGACAGTGTGTGGTTTGTAGATTAATAAACACTGAAACGTCAATTGAAATAATTGAACGCACATTATCTGTTCCTACTTGTCGCCCGGGGGTCATTTGAGTCTATCCGCGTCGACTTCACATGCTCTGTGTCTGATGTGATGCACCTTTACATCAGGTGAGTAAATATTTGAATCCAATGGATCATCTTTGAAGCTGTCCTGCAGCCTTGTGGAGTAGATATATCTAGGCATGTCAGTGGCACTGTGCTCTTCATGTTCCTTTTCTTTCACAACACCATACATGTCTATATATAAAATGCATAGAGGAGGAAATGAATGTTCTGGGGATAAGAACGTGTTGTTTATAGGACGTTCTGACTGTCAATGTTCTCTCCCAATCTTCACGGCTATTGTGTTTTGCTTTGAATGTGATTTCCTTGCTTTGCCTCGAGGGTTCCTTTTTTATATGTCAATGAGATATGCAGCATCAAAAGGCAAGCAAGTTATACAAGTCCTCTTTTTATTTGACTACCAAGCAGAATGATAATGTTCGCTGAAAATAGTCACTCAGGGTTGTTCTCTGAAAAAAACGAAATTGTGTGAATCTAGCTCAAAAGACGAGATCCAAATGGATGTAAACTAATTCACTTTTCACAGGTAACATCGCACATCTGCAGATACATTTGAACCAGCCTCAACCACACAGCGCTGCTCTGCAGAGTAAACAGGCATGTTATGCAGCAGCTGAAGCTCGAGGAAACGCAGACACCGCTAATCAGAATATTATTTTGTATCAATATATAAAAACACCTGCTCTCCACTTTCACAGTCAACTAATGGCGTTTCACAGTTGAGACGAACTGATGAAAACATTCAGGTGGGGTATAGATTTCTCCTTTCTGCTGAAAATGATGCAGGGGAAGGTAAAGGTTCTTTGAACACCGTAAAGTCCCACAGGGCCGCAGGATGAAGCGATCAGGGTACAGCTAGGGTTGGGAATCGAAACTCGGTTCCAGATGAGAACCGATAAGAAAATGCCGGGTACCCATACAAAATACACAATTTCGGTTCTGCTTAACGGTTCCTAAACGTGGTAGACCCTGTATTCCAGCGGGTCCGTCTGCACCGCGGTGGAATACAGGGTAAGGGCGGACTGGCCATCTGTGTGTTCTATAGAATCACAGAACGGCCGGTCGTCAGCAGGCTGTTGCCGGCCGGCTCGGTACGCTGACGGCCGGCACCGCCCTTCATTTTTTTAAACGGCACCATGTAAGTTGCGCTGACAGGCGACAGTGGTCCACAGTTGCCCCGCAGCGAGGCTCCCCCCGCCCTCCCGTAGACAGTTCACGAGCTCAGTCACTTCATAACACCAAAGATGGGTCGCGGTAAACGCTCTAAAGCGAGGCTCCACTACACGAAGAAAGAAAAAGACAAGGCACAGTGTAACGCCTGCTAATAGCTTGCCACAGTCAGTTAAAGCTTAAAAGAATAAAGATATTTTTGTTATCTAAACGTTTGACCTCTTTCTTTTACAATTTTGGAATCGAAACGGGGAATCGATAAGAACCGAAATCGATAAGAACCGGAATCGATAAGAACCGGAATCGGAATCGATACATTTGAAAAGATACCCATCCCTAGGAACAGCGCAGTATAAGGCTGAACCCACGGTGAAATGATCTCTCTGAACATGTGTAAGGAGGTTTAGAGGTAGATTGGGTACACAGAAAATAACCTGGTTCCTCAGTACACCCTCATGATACGTTCAACGGACATGGTGTGCTTTGAAGGACACTCTTTGAGCCGTGGAAGCTCAGGTTGTGTATTAGATGGATTTGTTTGTTCTGCTACCAGTGCTGTCCTCAGAAAAGCTACAGGAAATTACAAGAGGGGCCAAATGAAAAAGTTGTCTTACCTTGATATGACAGAACACAAAAGCCATTGGAGGTCACCATATAGGAGAAAGAGAGAGAAGGAACATTCATACATTAGGTTACATCTTTGCATACCCATAGATTACACTCAGGTTGGCAGCAATGTTATTTCTGCTCAACAGCACTTCAAATGACAGAGTGCTAACTGAGGAAATGCTTTGCAAGAGGGTGATTCACACAGTCCTTCACTTTACTTGTGTTTTAGCAGACAAGTTTCTTAGCCAAAAGATAAGAATAGTACTTAGCAAGAAGTAAGAATTCATTTCGGGAAAGGAAAACCCCATGTGTTGACTCTACACCTGACATCAATTCCGAAATAAATGCCTCTGACAAGTGTGTGCCAGGAACAACCAAAGCAACAGCGGCCCAATAATTGTGTGTCAGGAAGAAAAATGAGAATCAGGAACACCATTTGATTGTTTTACTCTGTGTCATGGTGGAAAACAACCTATTATATTTCTAGCCACCCTAACGGAAAGAATAGAATATCTAAGGGGCTTTTTTTCCCTTTGCTGGTTTCTTAAGTCACAGATGGATTTGTAAGGCGAACCTAATGTCAGAAAGCAACCCTTCATGCGGGTTGTATAGTCCAGCGCACGGTGAGAAGAGGGTCATTTGGAAATGGACTGTATACATCCAGTCTTACAAGACATTCATACAGATCAATGCCATTCACTAAAGGGACAGATACTCTCACACAACGTAGGCCATTGGAAGCAACTCGGGGTTAAGTATCTTGCCCGAGAACAAATCGACATGTTGTCTTTAACTTTAGGCCTACCTCAGTCATATATACAGTATGTTGGTGATATTATTACATGTTACTTGTTAGAGCTTTTATCCAAAGCGACTTTCATACTCGATAATGTGGGCAATCCCCCACAGGAGCAATTTGAGGTGAAGCGTCTTGCCCACATGCTGACTGCAGTGGGGTTTGAACCTGTGACCTCCTGATCCGAACACCAAGGCTCTATACACTGCGCCACACACCGCCCCTGATATAGTGGCTTTACAGTAAGTTGTTTCCTAAGTATCTTTTTGAAGAACTGATAAGCTATGTTTGGTATTTCTTATAATGGAAACCCACTTTTCCTACTAATTGGTTAACACCAAAATAAATCAAAAAGAAAATCCATATTTTGTCAGTACCAGAAATTAAACAGATTAAAATTAAAATGTGAAGACATATTAAACTCTTATTGGAACGATCATGAAAAGTAAATGTTTGGAATAGAAAAAAATAACCATAAAAATGTGAATTAAGTTCATTTGATAGATAGGAAAGATGGGTAAAGTATACAACACAAACTTTACTAAAGACCCTCAGGTTAGATGTATATATAATGTGTTTTGATATGACAATTAATGATGCATTGGGTATCTGGTAACTATATTTGAATTACAAGTTTTCTAAATATCGCAAAACACGTAACACAAATAATCAGGATGTAGACGGGGTGTAAATGAAGTGTGGCGCTGCTCGCCGGTGTTTACTAGCTACTGATTTCCTTTAGCCTTTGGCTGCCACGCTGGCCCGAATCATTCATCACTATTAGGCGAAGCATGAGAGCGACCGTAGCTCATGCAACACTTCACACCCAGAGACAAGCATGGCTGAGTTCCTTCACGACGGGCTCGATGTTATGCTACACTGTAAGGTTCCACAGTCGAGCCCATTAGCTACAAATCACATATTTCACATTCCTGCTGAGCATTTCCCAAAGCACACCTTGAGATCTGTCAGATTTCTTTCTTTCCTTCCAGGCAGAGTTTTATTTCATCGATAAAATTAAACTTGCAGGGATATATCTTACTTATTGTTACAAGGTACAGCATTCGTCATGTGGTGAAGTAGCAGCAGCCATTTTGGAAACTCTTCATGTCAGGAACCTGAAGTTACTCATGTGCAAAACTTTATATAATGGTATTCTTTTTGTGTGTACTTTTGCATGATTCTATGTTTCTATTTAAAATAAATATTCAACTGAAAAGGCCTTTAATGATGCACTGTGAAAGACAGCTTGTTCTCCAGTCTGTGTAAAGCAGTTTTTTAACATTGTGTAAATTGATTGGAAACCAGTGGCTTCTTGGCTAAATCTATCCAACAATGTGAGTCAGCAGGAAACGCTGAGCACCAAGCTCCCTAAAAGCACTAAATGCAGCTTAATACATTAAAATGGGTCCACTTACACTGCAAATTAAACTGGTGGATGTGTCACAAAGCATTCAAATGGCTCCACTTTGCCAGCAACAAAACATTGTAAAGCGGCGGTTCACCAATAAATCTTCGGAGCAATTTGCATCTGTCAGCCTTCTTCTATCCTGACGGTGGAGCTTCTTTCAGACTCGTCATAAATCAGAAGGGGTCTGGTTAATGAAAAGGAAGGACGTAATATGCAAAGTGTCATTTAGACTTTCCAATGCACAAGAAAAGGAAAAAGGTGACACTCGGAAAAGGGGTTTTGAATATGTGCCCATTGGGACGGGGGTTTGATGGATGGATAAGATAATGGAGGTCAACACTTAACAGCAAGGGAGCAATACTTACTTTTATAGAACGTTATCAAGATATTTACTTTAATGTGTTAAAGTATCTAAGTATCTTTCCAGGTGTCATGGAAAAACAACACCTTTTTGTATGGATAGATATAGCGGTTAAAATATAAAACTTAATATTCAAAAACTATTCCAGAGTGTTTATTAATGGATGGTTTGTTTTCTACAGCTGGCGTTAAATTGCCTGGACTTCTTTTTGTGGATTGATATGACTGCACATAGCCCTGTTGATTCTCCTTAGTAACGGTCTGTTCTCCTTAGCAACCGTCTGTTCTCCTTAGCAACAGTCTATTAGCGAGAATAACCAACCTCTGAAATGTCCGAATTGACCAATCAGAATCAACTAAGCTGTGTAATAACAATAAATAATACATTGAACAAATAAGTTTAGGGTAGAAATGCGTTTTCTTCCAAATAAGATAATCTAAATTAACTTGAGTTTCATTTATACTGTACTGACTATATATGTTGATCGTAACAGACTAAATAAGAAGTACCATAACCAGGCGAGCCGCGAGATGAAAAGTACAAATCCAGTACAATAACACTGCTTTAATAAATAGAGGACTTACTGAACTCATCCACTGCTCAGCAAACAGGAGTTAACGTTATTTATTTGGGGATTATCATAATAACAAATAAATTAACATAAAATAATGACTCAATAGGCTTTATAGTCTTCTCAACAGTTCAGTGATGATAAGCATTATTAAGTGTGTAATAAATCTGTCACAAAGAACAACTAAATCCGGTCCCTTTTAAGTCCTAATCAGCACAATCCAGAGCAATGTGTTGAGTCATCACAGTTAGGGCAAGGGAGGCTTTGAAGTAGATACAACTCAGACTAAAGCCTCAAGTGTGGAACATGATGTAAAGTCATATCACCAGAGGAACTCATACCAGCTGTAATATTTATAAACTCCACCATAAAAAGGACAAAACAAACCTAGGGATCCATTAGTCCTCAGGTTAGCGTTGAAGGTGTCATTGATCATTCAGATCAAAAGGGAATGAAGTGTGCAGCAAGTGTCTTGATCAAGTGATGAGATAAGGGAAGTTGATATAGAGAAAATGGTCAAAAGGTTTCAAACCCTGAGAACAAGGAATATTCAAGTTCTATAGAAATGTAACAAATGTTTTTACCCTGTAACTGACCAAAGTGTTAGGGGTGTCAAACTCAATTTCATCGCGGGCCCCATCAGAATTATGGTTGCACTCAAAGGGAGTGACTTTAGGACTATATAAAAATAATATATATAACAAATAATGTAATACATAATTTCCTGTGCATTGGATTATTATCGGATAGGGTAAAAACTTACGTCTGAAAGCAGAAGTCTAGGGCAAATAATTGCAAGTCTCTTCAGTGTGCATGTCACAAAACAAGATGCATTGTGGGACATGTAGTTTATGGGCAACGTGCTCCTGTAAAGTGGCATGTAACCGTATAATAAACTTATTATATTCTTTGCATGCGGGCCACATTAAATGAAGTCGCGGGCCAGATTTGGCCCCCGGGCCTTGAGTTTGAGACCCCTGTGTTAGACTAAGGAACATCTTGACCAAATGGACGCACACATTTCTGTGGTGTTCCCTTTCCTGTAGTGTGTTATATACGTTTTAGTGCATGTAAATGGTCTGCAAAGGCTAATTTGCTCGAATGGCTAGTGCTCCAATGCATTGCGGGTGATCGGCTAAGGGGCGGGACATCTCTAAGTGGTTGACCAATCACAACAGGGCCACACTAATATGAACCTGATAATGAGCAGAATATGTCCTCTTTAAGGGTCACCAACATCAAAAGGGTGTTTCCTCTGGAGATAATGAATATCCATATCAAATGAAATCTAGTCAGTCCATTGATGAGATGTCTTATGCTGGAGAAACAGACTCACTATTCATGCGACGGATATGGTCATGTTTGAAAAGAGAATACATCATTTCCACTGAACAGAAAGCTGAAAACAACTGGACTTCAGATAGGAACATAAACATCAGGCATAGTAATTACAAAAGCAGGAGTTGCTGCTGGCTCTGCCTGAAGCTCCCATGCAAAGCAACGTTGTCTTTATTCAGGTTGGATTTAAGGTTATCTGCTTCATCTGTAGTTTTTGCTCTGAGGAATGCAAAACTGAAACCATTTAATATCCTCCCAATGTAGCGGGTGTTCAAATATTATGGAGAAGATGGGGACTTTGAAGTGGGCTATTGATTCTGCCTAATATCTCCCGTGAATGTCAGAGGGGTTACGGGGGATTGTGGTGTATGAAGTGTTCAGTGGTGGTTGACACACACACACAGACACACACACACACACACACACACACACACACACACACACACACGTGTTGTTTAGCATGCTTGCTGGCTGACTCTGCTCTGTGTGGTCGGTCCTGGAGGGAAACTCTCCCCCGTGGATTTGGGGGAATTAGAATAGGAATGTAGAGCTCGGTAGCCGGGTTCAATGGTTCAATATCTGCCTTTTAACATCAAAGTTACCCCTGATGTTCAGAATGTAATACTTAAGATATAAACCTGCACTTTCTGCCGGAGTATGGAACAGATTTGGGGCCGTTTGAGTCTAACAATGTGCAAAAAACAACTCCTAGAGAAGGCACATATTGAGCTGCAGCTTTAGCTTCTTCTAAAAAGTATTTTGTCTTGTCATTGTTTTGGTCGAAATGACTATGGATAATGTTAAGAATGCACTTTTAACAGCGACGATAATGGGATTTGTTTAAAAGAAGTGGCATAGATACACAAAATATAGAACTTTTAAAACATTAAAGCATGTCATAGTAGAGACACAGAATGCACATATGAACCTGAAATAGAGCAGGTGATATACTGTATAAGTCTACTCATTGTAATTGAACTGTATCTGCACCGTTCACTTTGCCTTAAGCATATCAGTTCACTGCAGTGGGGCAAATACAATATTGATGATCTGTATCTGAAATCTAGATTATTTTGAACTTAAAATACAGTAAAAATATTATCTAAGTCATAAAGCGGTATCACAGTATTACTTTATATGTAATGGCAACCTGAATGTCATCACAGTATCTGTAGGAGACATGTTAAACCATAAAAGACTACGTATCTATCATAAATATGTGAATAATATATTGCAATGTACTTTTGCAGAGGAGTCATTGGACAAGTTGAGGGTTAAAATGTCTGCAGCTCAAGTGCCTCGACCTGTGCACATTCCCCACATCATCTGCAGGACTATGAGGAGGTCAGGTGGCTCTGCAGATCTGCTCAAGGTGGCACCGTGCCAGCCAGCTGCTTGTTAACTTGGGGGTTCCTACCTGTCAAGCCCTTTTAAGAAAGTTATTCATGTCGTCTAGAAGACTCGGGCAATCATGTTATCTCGATGTTAATGAACCCTGTAAAGAGTTCTACCCGGTTCTCTTCCATGGTTTGGAGAGATTGACGCAGCAGCCTCTACAGACGGTGAGCACGTGTGGCTCGCTGTGATTGGACTGATTTTATGTTTAGCTTTTTCTCTTATTTATCGATGTGTGTTTTGTCTTTTTGAATGTGGACCTTGAGTCTGGAATATGAGATGAACCTCTCCGTTTGCATTCCCTTAATCAGGTTCCTCCCATCAGAGAATCCAAGCCGGGGCCAGGACTTCTGATTTACAAGATGATGGTGTCTCTGAATTGAGTTGCTGTTCTGTTAGTTGCTTCATCACAATGGGAAATGTTAGATTGAACCATTTCCGTGCACATGTCCATTTAATCAAATAATCAATAAATGAGAGCAGTGAAATAATACCGTCATCCTAATGAAGTGTAATATATCACAATAATGATTTTCCTATACGGTAATGCAATAACATAATATGGTGTCCATAACATGATCAATAATAAAGCGGAGGAGAAGGTTCATAAATCAGAATGTAATGAAAGGGTTTTTCTTGTTTCACATTTTTTAAATGTTATACATTCTGTAACAATAATTTTGTAAAATGACGTTGTTATATATACTCTTTTAACCATTAACTACCACTCTTTTACATGTTCAATGACTTTAATAATGCTGCTACTTAGTTATTTACCTTGGATTTAAGATTATTTGATTTAGATTTTATTACGTTTTTTTCTTTATCCGACCAAAAGGGAAAAAAGACTCCAACCTCAGACCTAAAAATAAATTCACATTTGGTTAGATCTCAGAACAGAATCCTCTTCTGTGGCTCTTTAGTCCAACTGTTAGCCTTTAAGTTTTTGCCTATTAATCTGCAACAATCTGTGGGTCCAACAAAGGATTCCTGATTTTTTGAAGGAAGCATAGTAAGTGACTTTATTTTCCGGTGAGCCCTTTGTAGCAGCTCCTTACTGTATTCATGCAGGGAACGATGTGCAGAACAGACACGGCCTGTTCCCACTGTAGTTGGCAGTTCAGTCATGCAGCCTCATCAGTCATGCGGTCTCCTGTGCCAACTTAATCACCCATTAACCAGGGAGAAGTGAACTGTGGACAAACAGCATCAATTCCACAGAGTGGGCAGGATGAATCCCAACGCCACGACCTACCCATCCAGAACCGCGCTGTCAGAGCAGACGGATCAACGGCGTCTCGGAGACAAGACGCCGTGTTGATGGCTTGTGGTAAACTGTCAGGGCTCAGCATGCTGAAATATTGCAACTGACAAGAAATTCTTATTTTGCCCGTTCTTGTTCACATTTGGAAACCCTCCGGAGACGCGAGCTAATCCTCGGGCAGATGCTGGTCAGACATGCTAATGGGAATCTCGTGGTTGGCAAAGTATAGATGTTGAAAGTATCTATTAGTTCTGCTGGGTTATCAGTCTTTAGTAAGGCTCTTGGCCCACAATGAGGATTCAAAGCAATAGAGGGGTGCAGAAAGAAATCCTAAAACCAGGAAACGAGTCAGCATTTTACAATTTTCAGTCCCCTGATCTCAAAGTCAACGGTTTGTGAACGCGTTTATGGTAAGAGGCCTGAAAGAAAGAGATTATTAACGTATTATTCTATAACATAAAATATGACAGTATCTGGTTAATGTCCAAATGTTCCATGCAATCGTCAAAATGGCGGTTGTTAACAAGTGAGAGAATAAACTACCATATGTCATCACGCTGATACAAGTCCCTTATGCAATATACCAACATCCAATGGACACATGTTGACTCCCTGTATAGGCCATTACTTCTGACTCTATAAAGTTAATCACCAGAATTAAGTGAGTGGTAGTTTTAAAGTAGAAACAACTTATTGGACATAATGCTAATGCTAATGGAAATCTATGTGTCTATATTATATATCTGGTTATATGTCTACTACCTCTATCTTGTGTTCAATACAACTGTTCCAACTGTATGCACCTTAGCTTTTCACAGTTGTCACATTTATATGCTTATATTATATAAATACATTTCTCTGCACTTTCCTGCTTCTTGTTAGATCATGTCATTGTCCCAGTACTCATTGTGCAAGTTGAATCCAATCTAATCTAATCTCAAACCTGCAGCAGTATCACTGATTGAAATGCCACACATGAGCATCTGGTTTGTGAGCAGACACTGGCGTGAAGTGCTTCCTGCCTACAGCGAGTGACACATGGAAATTTACGGGTTGGTTAACACAGATCTGCTGGGTGTAATGTTCTGTGTACTGAATAGCACTTCCCCCTGCTCTCAGTCGTTGTGGTAAGTTAGGTTTGGGAGCAGTCTGGCCCATGGCTGTAAAAGGAAACTCATATTGATCCCCTCGTCTGTTTCCTGGTAAAACGGCAAATAGAGCTTGTATTTTCTGCCTGTTGGCTGGCTCAAGGCTCAGTCACACAATCATTTGCAAACGGGAACTTTTGGAATGAAATCAAATTGTTCTGATGCAATTGTTCGACTCCTCTAAACTCTGACATGCTAATTTGTTCTGATAAACAACTGAGCAAGTCCAAAATGGGCTCCCATATTAGTTCTGCTGCAGCATCCAAGTGTAGATGAACTCGCTTTGCCAAGTGAGGAGCCAGTAGAGCTTGGGATTCATTTCCCATTACAGAACCACACATTGATAACATAAGCCACTGCAGGAACATCAAGACTACCACGATTAAAGTCACACCTATTATGTGAAGACTAGTGTCGTCACGACACCAACGTTTTGGGTTCGATACCAAGTCAAGAATACTTTTCTTTTATTATTTTCATGATCAATAAAATTGTAGTTTATCTGTCTATACTTGAGTTTATGTGATTTCTTTGATAGTTAACTTTATATTTTATTAACATGTAATAGTACAGTAATATAAATAATTAATGTTAGCCACATTGGTAAGCTAGCTAAAAAGATATTAGACAGTGATCATTGCCATTAATCGCCTCGTCAAACTACGAAAACGTTCGTTTGTCACACAATAAATGACACTAGTTTGACTTAGATTTGAGGGCATGGGCTGAGCATGATGTAATGATGTTATCACATTCGCTAACCTGTCTGTCTTTACATTCTTTAAACAGCTCTGGATGCCGGTCGGCGAGGTGCTTAGCCAAGTCTGATGTGTTGGCTCCCTTGGTTTGCAGGGATCTTACAGACAGGCCTCGTGGTGTCCGTAGGCTTGCCCTCACTGTCAGAGATATCGCTCAAATATTTCCACATTTCGTTTCTGGCGTCTTTTTTGTCAACAAGCCGAGGCGCAGCGGCAGTTGCACTCCCACTTGCAGCCATGCTTCTTGCTTTCTCACATGCTCTGGCAGCTAGCGCGTGGCCGAGAGAGGGGAGGGACTTGGAGCGTGCTTGAGAGAGGGGAGGGACTTAGAGCGTGCTTGAGAGGGGAGGGACTTAGAGCGTGCTTGAGAGAGGGGAGGGACTTAGAGCGTGCTTGAGAGGGGAGGGACTTAGAGCGTGCTTGAGAGGGGAGGGACTTGGAGCGTGCTTGAAAGAGGGGAGGGACTTAGAGCGTGCTTGAGAGGGGAGGGACTTAGAGCGTGCTTGAGAGGGGAGGGACTTATAGCGCGCTTAAGAGAGGGGAGGCACTTGAGCATGCTTGAGAGGGGAGGGACTTAGAGCGTGCTTGAGAGAGGGGAGGGACTTAGAGCGTGCTTGAGAGGGGAGGGACTTAGAGCGCGCTTGAGAGAGGGGAGGCACTTGAGCATGCTTGAGAGGGGAGGGACTTAGAGCGTGCTTGAGAGAGGGGAGGGACTTAGAACGTGCTTGAGAGGGGAGGGACTTAGAGCGTGCTTGAGAGGGGAGGGACTTAGAGCGTGCTTGAGAGGGGAGGGACTTAGAGCGTGCTTGAGAGGGGAGGGACTGCAGGCACGGCGGCAGTGCAGGGAGTGGAAGCAGAGCGCTGAACACACAAGGCTCTTATTCAAACAGCGCTTTCTCACCGGAGTACTTTTCCCCGTCATTCTTAAAGTACCGATACTAATGAAACGGAGGAATCGTAACCTTTTTAACGGCAGGGTATCGCGGTACCTTTCAAGTATCGGTACACCGTGCAACACTAGAAGACATTCAAACAAATGTTGCCGTGCCATTTCAATTCCAATACCAAAACAAACAGAAATGAAAACCTTCTGACCTCCAGTGTCATATGAATAACATGTTAGGGTTGTAACAATACACAAATTTTGACTCGATACCTAAAGAGTGGTGCAGTGATGACGTGTTTTTGTACGCCAACCAGGAAGTTAGCATTGCTAAGGGTTCCCAGGGCAATAACCAATTGGATTTCGGGAACATCTCTTAGGCCTGTTTTAACCACAGACCACATTTCAGGCTTTTACCAACAAACGCATTCAACAAACCTTCGACTTCGAGACGAGGGAACCAAACGTGGTTTCAGGTTTTAGGACTCAATTCTATAGCAAGTTGTCTATCATGATACTCGATACTCAAATGATAGTATCAATAATCAATAAACGACAAGACTCAAAAAGAGTACAATACATTTGAATAGTTTTGTACATATGAGGTCAAATTGATCATCTATAGTTATATTCTTAGGAATTAATGTTATTAATAGAATTGTCCTTATTTCAAAGAGTAGTTCAAAAACCCATGATGCTATCAATAAGGCAATTGCACCTAATGCCAGTCCAGCAGCCTATTTTAACAAACTAATATTTTAGAGTGTAACACTATAACTATTTACTTTTCTTGAGCCCTGAAATAATTCCTTATTTCTTCATTTGGGCACGTCTTTATGTCCTTTTGCGTCAACACATTCTTGATGGAAAGGTCACTGAACGCCCAATTAGCGACGACGTTTACAATTACGATTGTTAATAATTGTTAACAATAGCTCCAGCGGGCCAGGGGATAACTTAATCCGAAATGCAGCAAGGGGTATTGAGGAATAGGTCATCCATCAGTGGACAAATTCCTCCGGTAGCAGGAAGTACCTCAGGAATAGGCTCTTAATCATGTATGTCGAATGTACTAGAGACAGACTATGGGTAAACACAGCCGGAACAGGCGGTAATCAAGCATGAGAGTATTTACCTCCTGAGTATTACACAAAAGGAGAAACAACAAGATGTGATTCCCATTTCAAACATGGCTGTGAACAATTTGGTGCAGGCTCTGCCATCCTTGTGTGGATTCCCATCAGCACCTGCTAAAGCAAGATAACCCACAAAGCACAGAATGAAACATTAAGCACAGAAGAATTTGAGGCTCACTGACAAGAAAAAATATTTTCTTGGAGTTGTAGTTGCACCACTGGCACTTGTGTAGCAGTTGGATGTTCTAGATATCCAACGTTGGCTGTTGGAGTGTTGATTTGGGACCAGGGCCTAAAACGCCTCGAGTTCCTCCCCGCTTAAAGGTCTCCGAGTTGAATCATGATCAGATCCGTGCATTTTGTACTCCTCACTAAATCAACAAAATATTTTCTCCACTGTGTTTCGCCTCTACATTTACCCCCCAAAGCCATTCAGGCGGACAAGCCCAGTACTCCCTAACACACATGGATGCTCTCCAGCTTGAACTGTCAGAAATAATGAGTCCAACGGATCTGCCACGGCCAGTTTTTAAGAATTTCATCCTATAAATCATATTAAAGCCCAAAAATAGCAACTTTTAAGGGGTGGGGGATGATGAGTCCCTTGGCTAACACATGTTCGCTTAGTCACACAACCAAGTTATCTATTGTGGCAGTCCACCAACCCAGGGACCAGGCTGCCCTCCCCCCCAGTCACAGATGAGGATTTGACATCCATTCTGTGCGGGCTATACATGTTCAGCGATGTGATATAAAGCCACACTGACAATTAATGAGGCTGTTGGTTTGGATGGCGGTGGAGGGTAGTGGCCCAATTGTGAGCAAACTGAACTTTGAAAATATTGTGAAAGAATGTGTGCCAGAGATCAGAGAGTGGTTCTTATTGTTCAATTCTTTTCCAGGAGAAATACTTGTTTGAGTCAAAGAGTTCAAACAATGTTCCAACAGAAAGAAGAAATAAGGTCGAAGAACCGTAATGTTCTGAATAATTATCTCATGATCCTTCAGATTGATCTTTAGACCTCTTGGGGGAGGCACATACTGACATCCATAGGGTGTTTCAGGCCTCAAAGGTTCTTTTTTGTAAACCTTGGTAAGAGCAAGAGGGAATCTAATATAGTATATATCATAAACCCATAGTGTATCCAACCTCTACATAGGTCCCAGCTTTTCGTCAGAGTTGCCCAAATTGTTGATTTCCCTACAGAGCGTTATGATTTCCAACAAGTGCTGATATGAAAACAGAAAGTTTGGTATTGCAGGTGCATTTCCCATGATTCCAGAGTACTGTACAAAACAGAGTGAGACTTGTACACCAATTTAAACAAGCCAAGGAATGTCCCTCTGTGTGAAAGAAGACATTATCAACATGATTAACTTGGGGGTCAAACGGTTGCTGCTAAATGTACCGGGGGTCAAAGGTGAGTGACAATTGGGCCCATTGTCTCGCCTCTGAAATGACCAAGGCTTCTATTGTACTATTTTCCCAGAGATTGTTGGCGCCCTTCGGCTCCGTAGGTTTCCAAACTGACCTCCAAACAACCTCTCATCCTGCGGGGCTTTTACATGTTAATGCCATGCCAACTGCACAGAAGTGAAAGAGACATGCATGAGAAGCTCCCACATGCTGTTTGACAACGCTCTGTCAGGACAACGAGGTTAAGTGTGACAAGTGCTATCGGCCATGGGAACTTTGTTCGCTTCTCGGGTGTCTTGATTTGTTATTGTTTCATATCACCTTCAAGAGGGGGAACACTTTGAACGCCCGCCTCGGGGAGTCTCCTCGAACAGAAAGTCGACATGGAGATTATGGTTTCAGTGGTCTTAACATCTATGTCATAACTAAACAGTTTAAGATAACACACACAGCAGAAAGCGCAGATTTCCAACATGAATAATTCAACAGGCAGGCTAAAAATATTACAGTTTCCTAAAAGATTTCCAGATGGAACCAGTGATCCAGTGCGTCAGGAATGAGCAACTGTGGAAGTATTGTCTGCAATCAAGTGAACAAATCTTTATATTCGGCACTAAAATCCCAATTAGATGCTGTGTGGCGAACACATATATTCCAGATGACACTCTGGGACTGTTACTCCGTCTAGACAGAGGTTAGGAAGTAACCAATAACCCTGAGAGTGCTTCCACAGGAACCAGAACCAACCCCTCTGCCTGTGACTTTTTCCATCCATTATTTGATCCCTTTTCTTTGTCTTGCCCGACTTCATAACGTACCGATATTCAGTCTGGCTTGCATGTGGGTAAATGAAAGGCTTGAGAAATCCTGCACCACCATGAATAGTTTATCAGTCTGTGGCTCCAAACAAATCAGGAGAGGTCAGAAGGGCGATTCTGCACATGGAAGAACGCTTAGTCTGCTCTGATATTTACCCAGTTCGTTGACTTTCACGCTGAAAAGTACGGTTTCCTCTTTATGTCAACAATGTCAGTTATCAGAAAACCCTTTGGTTGGAAAATCTCATTTGGAGCAGAGTGGGAAAATAAATTGGGAAATCACTACCCGTAGGATCTGTC
This sequence comes from Harpagifer antarcticus, assembly GCA_902827135.1. NCBI lineage: Eukaryota > Metazoa > Chordata > Actinopteri > Perciformes > Harpagiferidae > Harpagifer > Harpagifer antarcticus. The sequence goes on along the minus strand of CADEHL010001264.1, from coordinate 73,229 downwards.
GTAAACAGTGAAGAGTTTATAAACTTCCTGACTAGCTTGTTCAACTTTGACCTACTTGTACTAGCACTCAGTTACCTTCTAATAAAGTGGTCTGGAGAATCTGGAGGACTGTTTACGACTTGTCTGATCGTCTGGATGTTTCTTGCCTTGTTGGACATCTTTGAGGCAATATAGAACTCGTAGATATTGTGAAAAATCACAAAGTACGACTCTAGTAGTAGTAAATCTAGTAAACCGGTGTGGTTACATCATTGTGGAAGAGTCTGTCAGAGTAATAGACAGGGACGAATGGCGTCCAGGCATGGCTGATCAGATGACAGCACTACACTGTTATGCACATGGAAATTGGCTACAAGCATGCTGTATAATGTTAACCCCCCCCCGCCAACTCCCAGAAGAGTCTACAGGTCTAGTGGAGCAGACATATTTAATTTCTATTGTGTCATCTGTTTAAGTCTTCCCGCTATGAATTATCTCTGGAGCTTCCACCCCCAGGACTCAGTCATGCACAATATAAAAACCCACCTCTGTTTGTGTCTGGTGTGCACAATAACACATTTGCAGATCCTCTTAAGTGTACACAGCTGCAAAGATGTGGAGGAAGGGGAAAGGGGAAGGGGGGGGGGTAAGGAAAATGCAAAATATCTTAGCAAATGATACCCTATACTTGGAATGCAAATGGGAGTCTCTGGATTTTAATGGCGACCACAGCTGTAGGAGTGTAGGTTCGCCGTGAGCAGACGGTGACTAAAGTTTGAAAGTGTCTACATCAAAGCCAGGGGTCCGTAATCTTTGGATCAAGGCGAGATCGGACCAAGAGCTGGTTCTTTACCAGAGAGCTGTCGCGGTACAGAAGCAGAGCAACGGCATGAACGCTTGAGATTCTTGGTGGATTTTGCACTCCAGCTGCTCTTTCAATACACATGGAAATCATTACAATGTGCACAATCAAGCGTTCCTCACAACAACAACAAAAGGCCGTGGAGGAGGGAGGGGGGGGGGGGTATTTTAATAGGTATTTGTTCTGCTAAGGCTAGTGATACAGTTTGGGAGGCTTTTGTGGTCTGATAAACACGTCGCAACCTCCACTCCTATCATATTACGTGACTTGTAAATAAAGCTTAATTTGAAAGTAGAAACTAAGTGTTAATGTAAGTAGGAATAACTTGCATAATGATTTAAAGGACATTCATTGATGAAGTAAGGGGTGGGAATTAATAAGCATTTCCTCCTGCTCCCATTCGGACACATATGAATGAATGTGGATAAATACTGTGTTATAACAATACGGTATTCTGTTTTTCACATTTGTTATTTTGTAATCTGTTCGAAATAAAGACTGAAAATGAAACGAAACTCAAGTGTAATTTGTCCAGGAGGTCAATGAGGTTGTGGAGAATCTACTTTAAAGCGTCCCGGTTGAAGAGGAGTTGAAAAACAAGTTCAATACCTAACAGATGTCTGCTGTTTGCTATTTCAGGAGCAAGTCAGCTCCATCAATGTGACGACACCTCCCAACCCTCACACAGAGAAGACGCACGCAAGGTATCTGGCTGAGACTGTATTGGTAATGTCGGCTCTTGGCCCGTGATATTAAAAAAACTAATTGAGTGAATTTTTCATTTCGTTTGGTTGGCTGAAATAAGCACACCGCAGCTGGGGTATTAATAAACACTTCTCTCTGTTGTGTTCATAATATCTGTCTTTGTAAAACATTATTACGTGTACTTTAATCAATAAAAGGACATTCAGAACCAGGGACAAGTCCCATGTTCGGTGGGATTATTTACACTCTAGGATCAACAGATGTGGTTTTAATGGGCTACAAAGTGATGGATGCTCATCTGTAAGCCTATGCACTGAAGTTACATTATTGATTTCTACAGGTTTTATTTTGTTGTGCGTGTGTGTGTGTGTGTGTGTGTGTGTGTGTGTGTGTGTGTCACAGGGTAATTTAAGTCGCCCATGCACCTGCTGATCATTCGTTTTCTTTGTTACAGAGATTGGGAAGTTATAGGAAGCTTTACATTTTGTTGAACCAGCAGAATATTTGGCTTTTCTCCGCATCACGCATTTTGTATCGCAACTTAACTTGCAATACATGGAATTATAATCAACTTTTGACGACGGCTTCTTTATCTGGATGCACTGTGTCGGACAGATATCTGCACTAGTTTGGAGATAGTTCCATAGGCGGCGCGTGAGGCTCAGGTTTGGGAAGGCTAAATAACTTTTTTTACCTGACGCTGCCCGCCTCCCGCGTGTATAGAAAAGAGATCAACTCAGTGACCAATCAGAGCTCAGTGTGAAATCTATCAATTCATATTACAGGATAAAGGAAATACAGTTTAAACTGCCGTATGCAGAGAAGACGCCGACGTGTCGCATTTATCATTCATATTACATCATCAATCAGATCATCGATCATATAATATCATAATATATATTTCCTGATCCGAGTCAGCTGAGCCGTATCTGGCCGTGCAACACTCACAGTCTCACATACTGTAAGCAGACGTATTATTTTAAGCAACACATTATGTTGACGAAACACTCGACTCAAATGTAATTGAAGTCAGATCCACTCGTGTCTTAAATATTTGGGAAGCCTTCCCTAGCCTACAGCACCCGCCGCCCCTGGATAGTTCAAACAACAGTATAAATTGATAACTCTTCAAATGTGTAACGGACAACATGTGCTTGGTTAACTTGGTCTTAGTACTGATTATATGTGAACCCCCTTTAGACCTGCCCTTGACCTCGGCCAGAAGAATGCTCTCTTCCCTCCAGCAATAAGTGAGGAGGGTCATAAATCCATTCGCGGGGGGGGGGGGCACCCGATCCATTCCCTCCATCTCAGGTTCATATGCTCCTTAAGGGGCCCACGTGGGGATATAAATTAGAGGGACGTCTTCGCCCATAAAGCAGCCTCTTAAAGGAGAGTGTGGTGGAAGCAGCTGGCCCTCTTTGTTACGATCCGGTAACCATATATGGAGCCCGGTTCCTCAGGCAAACAAAATAGGGATTATATCCGAGCCTTCGGGATAAACCTCCCCGTTGGTGAGGAGTGAAAGCAAAGACAGCACATGAATCCATGTTAAACTAATTTACGGTGATCCTTGACCATGTTGTATGTACCTCCAAATGCCAGGAAGCATTTTAGACCATTATCTAACATATATGGCATTGCTCAGATGGCCCTTTAATTCGGTTATGGCGGCAGCTGAAAAAGGTTTTCCCTCCTCCGACGTGGGTTAGGTTTCCAGCGGTAAGAGCAAATGTGTCTAGCAGCTGGTAGCATATGGACTCAGCTTGTGTAGGATGAGAGCACAAAGACGCCAGCAGTGCACAGCTGTCTAGACAAAAGGCAGGAGAGTCTTGGAGGGAAAAGCCAATGAAGTTAAGCTGGACCCCGGGAAGGAGGAAGAATGGCCGGTGTGAGGGGTGGAGAGTAACTAAGTAGATTTACTCGAGAACTGTAAGAACAATTGATGCCACTGTGTACTTCTACTTCACTGCAGTTCAGAGGTAAATGGTGTACTTTTACTCCACTACATGTATTTAATACCTTTAGTTACTTCACAGATCTGGATGAATGATGTGAAATATAATCAAGTGTTGAATCAGACTTTAGTTCCACCTGGAGTAAATCCACCAGCTACCCTGCAGTATACAAAGTACTTCAGAATAGCTGCACCTTCACCAGCTACCCTGCAGTCTACAAAGCCATTCAGACTAGCTGCACCTTCACCAGCTACCCTGCAGTCTACAAAGTACTTCAGACTAGCTGCACCTTCACCAGCTTTGAGAACACTTTCATGATCAATCATTATAAAACATATCATATATATTATTCTGAAATGGACCAATCTGAGTACTTCTACTTTTACTCAAGTACAAGATCTGAGTACTTCTACTTTTACTCAAGTACAAGATCTGAGTACTTCTACTTTTACTCAAGTACAAGATCTGAGTACTTCTACTTTTACTCAAGAACAAGATCTGAGTACTTCTACTTTAACTCAAGAACAAGATCTGAGTACTTCTACTTTTACTCAAGTACAAGATCTGAGTACTTCTACTTTTACTCAAGTGCAAGATCTGAGTACTTCTACTTTTACTCAAGTACAATATCTGAGCACTTCTACTTTTACTCAAGTACAAGATCTGAGTACTTCTACTTTTACTCAAGTACAAGACCTGAGTACTTCTACGTTTACTCAAGTACACGATCTTAGTACTTTTCCTAGATGATCTGAGTACTTCTCCCCCCGGTGTTGAGCTGCCGTCCTGAAGGAAAGTTCAATAAACACCTCACTGAGTTTTCTGGATTTGTTTCCAAGGGTCAAAACTGTAACTTTACTCCTGACACATGTTTCCAGGCTGCTGGCTGTGCGGGGGGGCTGGAGGTTTGGATGAGGATGGAGAGGTGCAGCTCGCCTGTGTGAATAACAACCCCACACATAAAAGGGAATAGCAAACCCTAGCCTGGCTACTAAGTATGTAACCCCCCCCCCAGCAATGGAGCTATAGAACACCATGTTCTCTGTTGAGAGGAGAAAATAATGAGATGGGAAAAGAACAAAGGTTAGGAACTATTTGTGCAGAGGCAGAATATGATCAGCGCTATAGCCTCGCCCTCGACTGCCAGATTAAAATGTTCAAATTAAGATTGTTTTAATCAATAGATATTGTGATAGCTGCCTTTCCAATTCAAGTTGGTAGCCAGAGAGTTTATTCTGTTGGAGTACAAACGATAAGACGGACGTTATTGATCCCAAATTGGGAATGTGTTTCGTTGCATGCTCAAACAACGGCATTGCACATCATTTTGAAAAATGAACAGACTCGTAAGTGAAAACACAAGTTACAGCTAACCCAATTTAAAAGTAGGATATTATTTACATTAAGTGTGCAAGGAATAGATAAATGCCCAGTGTGTAAAAAACTCAATTATCTACGTGTAGCCTGCATCACCATTTTGATCTAGTTAGCTACTTAGTGCTTTCATCTAGTTTCACGAGGCAGAGGGAAGCGTAAAGACTCAGTGCATGCAGTCGATATGAAAGGAATGAGATGTAACATTAGCGCAGCAGCTACGTGCAGAAGAGTGCACTCTTAAGTGGAGAAGGCATCCAGACAATTTATCTCATTAGCGCAGAAATGCTAGGATAACAAAACATGTACCTGTGTCTAAAACAGAGTATTAGAATAATAGCCCAGGGGCGGGTCTTTTCCGGGTTCTTACAGTTTCTCTCATTAGGTTTAATTACTTACTACCCACGGCTGAAGGGGGAATCATTACCGAAATCATAATCTAAATTTGGGCTGGGGAAAATGAGTATTGTCAGCTCATTCTGTTTTAGCTGTCCTCTGGGCTCCGGAGTCCTTCTCAGTGTTTATCCTGTGCCCATCAGCCGCCAGCCGCTAACAACTGAAACACAGCCGAGGTTCCTCCGCTTTGTTCTCCGAGCCAAGTGGCGGAAAGGAAAAGACTCTAATCATCTGCTTGTCTTCGTTAGTGTGGAAGAGGAGAGATCTTATTCCCTTTTCAAGTGCGACGGCATTAAGGCAATCTCCCTGACATGCTCTGCAGACGGTCACCGAACAGAAACCGCAGGGACTTCTGAACGAGTCGAATAATCCCGCAGCTCTTTGATGCCGACAGATGATTGAAGGCAGAGGATTGCCGGTTAAATCAATGCAGTTTGTTTAAGCAAAAGGGTCATTTTTATATTCTGTCGTGATGAATAGATGATGTTTTGTTGGCGAGGCAGAAACAATCCGTCACGCTGAGATTACTTTTCTAAAAATGCTCACTTTAAAGCAGCAGCCACTAAATGCTACCAGCCTCTACTGAAGCTCCCAGGAGGATAAGTCATATTTAATTAAGATGAATAAAAAGGTTGTTTAAGTTTTATTCAAGAAGGGTGCTACTTTGTGCCATCAGGCTGCACAGTCAAGGGCTAACCCCAAGGACTGCACATCTGCACACTTAGATATATGTCCTTTCAAATGATCAAAGATGTACCGTGATATCTTGTTTCACCAGTTACTTCATCACTTTATATTTCAATGTTTGTATTATTTGTATTCTAGTTTATCTTAATGTTGTACCTTGTGTGAATCCTAGGGATGTAACGATATATCGAATATCGCGGTAAATAAATGTCTCAATACCGTCATGAGACGTTAAACCTTTATTCAACCAGGTGGTCCCATTGAGACCTGTCCAACATGGCAGCAAGTAGGTTACAACATGAACATAAAACTACAGATAACACAAAAGGACATGGTATGTACAGGGCTACATGTACACACCTAGAGACATGGACAAGTACCAACAGTATATCTATATCTCTGTCAATAAGCCTCACCTTCTTGGCAAAAACTGTATTGTTGTTGAAGTGGTGGAGAGATAATGCACAGTTTGACCCACTGCTGTCACCCATGGCCAAAGCACATCTCTCTGTCCCAGCAGCACCAGTACCAAGCAAGAGAGTTGTTTCCACAGCAGGGGGTTTAGCAAACGCCCAAACATCCCAGCTTCTACCTGGACATGTGGACATGCTCATATTCCTGAAAGAAAACCTTGATGACGCTGAGAGAGCGAGTGAGTGAGTGAGTGAGTGAGTGAGTGAGTGAGTGAGTGAGTGAGTGAGTGAGTGAGTGAGTGAGTGAGTGAGTGAGTTAGAGTTGAGTTACTTGAAAAACTAAAGTGAAACTTGATTTATTCTATTGCAGGGTCTGATTATTATATTGTTGACACTTTAAAATACTACTATCTACTAAAATGCTGTACAAATCAGATTTAATATTTAATAAAGAAATTTTTTTTTTAATTTTTTTAAAAAATGTTTAAAATTCTTTATTTTTCAATATCGCGATAAATATCGTACCGTCGACTTTTTATCGCGATATTATCGTACCGTGAGTTTTGGGTATCGTCCCTAGTGAATCCCGTTTCTCGCTCTGACCCTGTTGCTGCTATAAAAGCCTGCATTTCCCCACGGGGATAAATAAAGTTCCATCTTATCTTATCTTACAACCTGGCTTCATGTGAAGAAGACTACAGTATCGGCCTTTCAAATCAAGACTTATCACAGTGTATCTGCAAATGTACCACCGAGATCCTTCACCTTATAATTTATATAAACACACTTGCCTTCCAGACAAATGAATAATAACCTAGAGCTTCTGAGAGATGGTGAAACACTCGCTCTATTTCCTCAAAATATGGAATTGTATTAAAGGGGATGGTGTTTACTGAATTGAAACTGAATGCTGTATTTCCAATTGAAAGTCAAATCATCAGTCATTTTGTAGAGAGGAATGTTGATCTTAATGTTTCTTTGTTAAATTGATATGGAGTCTGTTATGTCTGCTCTTCCAACTCGACTTGTTTTGAAGGTTGCATTGATTTCACCATGTTTTCAATACTTGCGTCAGAAAATTCACTTTTTTACCAAAGTCAAGGAAAACATGGTCGCAAGCAGTCGTTATGAGGATTGGTGGAAAAAGCATTCGTGTGAAACTCCTGCCATTTCTGATAGACACAATATGGAGTCATCATACAATGTGAAAGCAATGCACTGGTGATTGAAGACCACAGAAATCATTCAAACTGATCTGTAAAGACGCCTGTTTTCTGTTAACACATAGCCCTGAACGTTCTCCATTCAAATACAATTTCAATCAGCCATCTAACTTTTTTCTTTAATGTGATTGATGGTCTGTGACGGGTCTTTGGATCTTTGAGCACTTTTTCCAGCTGGAAGTCACTTTTTAACCTTTCTACACAAACACCTCCACATGAGTTCAGGTGCAGTCGGAGACCGGGGATCCGCTGTCACTACCGGCATCAAGCATCTGTCAAGATCAATGACCGTAAAGACTCTCGAAAACAAGGACCTGAGACATCAATGGAGTTCTTGAGTGTGTGTGACGCCAAGCAGACTTTAAAACTTTTGTCTGTACTTTGTTGGGAGTATTTCTGCTTTGCCTCAAGAGTTCTTTAGACATGTCTTCTAGGATGAACTGATGAGTGAAAAAGCCTGAATAAATAACTGAATGAAAGTGCTGTGAATCAGGCGTTCAGTCACCAGATCTCACACAATTCAGAAACTATAGGAGACATTGAAACGATGCGACATCACCACCACGATCATCAAACCATGGGATCCGATAAAGTACATTTTTAATGCATAAAACATCTAAAAAAACTGAGCTTTCAGTGGCTCTGTGAATAAGGTGCCTTGAAGAGGAATTAATACGGTCATCCCTCCATAAACCAGACCAGCATGACCTCATTTCAAGGCCATCTTACTCTTAAATGTCCTGGTGCAAACCACAGACTTCTGTGAAAGGAATCCGTGAGCTACCACTGCAGAAAGGTATTCCCGATATTAAAGAGGAAGCAGTCAAAGAAGCACCAACAGAGGTTTACTATAGATTCGCTTTCACCTCAATGTGCACGTTCCTTTTCCAGGAAAGCCTTATACCTCTTAAAGCTCATTTTGAAGAGAGGACGTCACTGTCTGCCTTTCAGAGACATTTGCAGCCAGTGGCAGACAAATTAAATTTCAGTATGAGGGTAACTGGCTTTTTCTTCCTCGCTCTGATTACCTGCCATCTGTTCTTATGGGGGCAGCGATTTGGACTGAACATTATCATCATAATTACGTTTTAACTGAATCCATGGCATTAGCTCTAATAAGCTGAGATGCCTCACCATTGGCCGTCTCTTGACAGCTAATTAATAGATCTGAATGCCTTCCTTTGGAAATCCAACGAATGCAGAGACCCAACTGTGCTCGTCAGACTGCTGATGCTCAAACGCCCAGAGCCGATGACAGTGAGTCAGAAAATGGGACACAATTTGTGAATGGGAAAATAATGTCCTTCAATTATGTATAAGACCGAGTGCCGTCTTCACAAACATTCGGAAAATTCTCAGAGCGTTTTCGACGGCTCAGGAACTTTCTCCCGAAAAGATAAGCATAATGGTTTCTCTGAGACTCTTTAATAATAATCATATATTTCCTCAATATGGATGAGTTCGATTCATGAATATGTGCAGTACACAACCTGTATACTGTAGATATAGAGAAAATGAAACGCCACGAGAGAACAAGACTCTCTGCTTCTCTGGGGAAAAGTAATAAAAAAGGTGAAAGAAATTATTTGCCGCTCAGCTCTGTGTTTCGGCAACATCACCCTCCCAGCATTTCCTCCATCCACACTCCATGCCCGTTAATGGGATGGAAAGTGTCGGGTGACGCAGAGGCTGAGCGAGAGACGGAGGGAGAGGTAGAGCCTCCTTAATGGCTGAAAGCCAATAAACACATAAATAAACATTATAGCAGCAGATAGTTTTACGGGGGCAGGTGGTGAAAGGCTGGTTAAGTGGCACAGAAAGCTAGTAAAACGCCAAGAGACCAGTCTTTAATCAAGTTTGGGTGGGGCTCTCAGCAGAGATCTGATTAGACGCAGACACCAGGCTCTCTGTGATCAATGTGGGTGTGACTGGGTGCTCTAACGTTCCCTCTATCTGACCCCACCCCCCGCTTCCTACATCCCATCACTCTCAGAGGCGCAAGATGGCAGCCGAGCAGCTTCTCGAACACATGGATCTCCAACCGTTAGCCGTGAAGCACCAGATGGCACAGGCTAGCAGCATTATCCTGCCAGACTCCACTCATCAGTTAGCTGAGAGCTCATTGGATCATATTGCTGGCCTCCTAGAAAGACAAGGTAAACTTAAGTAGTGTGCATTTAAAAAAGAGGAATAGTTTCGGCGAAAACTAAAAAGGTACCACGGGGTAGGGCTGCTCGATTATGGCAAAAATCATAATCTCGATTATTTGGGTCAATAATTGATATCACGATTATTAAAAACGATTATCCATTTACTTTGAAAACATCCATTAATTAAATAAATAAATAATTTTTTTTAAATAATCGTTTTATTTCGATTATGTTGTTTTCAGAATCGTTGCAAGCCAAAATCGTAATTGCGATTAAGATACGATTAATTGAGCAGATTATAGTTTTCCAAAGGGGGGTTCGTTTAGCATGAAACACTTGAAATACTAAAGGACAAGTTAAACAAGAAAGTAGAAAGAGCGTGAGGTGATAGAAAACTATTGCTGCTAAAAAGTTAGCAATGATTGAGAGTCAGACCTAAACATTTCAGACGTGTGTATCTCACACCGCACTGTCACTTTAATTCATGTACCCTTTGTTATTCATGTGTTACTGTCTTTGTTTTTAAATGCTCTTAATGTTTTTCATGTGTGTAAAGCACTTGTGTTGAAAGGTGCTATATAAATAAACTTGCCTTTCATAAAGATATTGAGTTACAGTTTTTCCTAAGAACATGCCGAACTAGTGACTAACAGGAAAATAGTTGATCCGGTAGCTTTAAGATAAGAAAGAAACATGAAGTTCTGTCAGATAATAAACACGCAGATAACACTTTGATTACTCATCTCAAGAATGTAGATTCAATCCACGAGAGAGCTGACTCAGTGAGAAGCCTGTATTGTGAAAGAGCAGCACAAAATACATACGGCACAAGAAAAGGGCTTACATGATAAGTAGTGCTAATTAGGCATCTTAGTTCTGTCACTTACTAACACTTGAAATCAACTTGTCCAGCAGAACACCATGTTCCCCTCTCTTAAAGAAAGATAATGTCCTGTACTTCATGCGAAAATCTGATATAGGCCCAATTTACCAACCCTACCTTTATTTGGAACATCTCTGTACAACTTGAGATATGTCGTTGGTACTGAAATGTTAGGGCAGCAACGATCAAACAAAGCAACAGAAGAATGCCTTGGCTTCCTTATATTGAGGATACAATGATTTAGCCCCGTCTTGTTCTTCCTCTCGACCAGAAATCCTAAGGTTATGGAAATATATTCTATTCTGGAGAGTAGTGTCCCAATGCAAGCGGTCCTCATACTGTACAACGGTTGGTATTTTATCTTGTTTCAATGTTTTCCTCTGAATATTAAACAAAAGCAAAACCTGTTATAAGGCAAGCTAACTTGTTGTTTGGGCTATGAAAAAGCTAGGGGGTGAAATGTGGTGTTACTTACAGTGGGGCAAAAAAGTATTTAGTCAGCCACCAATTGTGCAAGTTCTCCCACTTAAAAAGATGAGAGAAGCCTGTAATATTCATCCTAGGTACACTTCAACTATGAGAGACAAAATGAGGGGAAAGAATCCAGGAAAACACATTGTCTGATTTTTAAAGAATTTATTTGCAAATTATGGTGGAAAATAAGTATTTGGTCAATAACAAAAGTTCATCTCAATACTTTGTTATATACCCTTTGTTGGCAATGACAGAGGTCAAACGTTTTCTGTAAGTCTTCGCAAGGTTTTCACTATTGCTGGTATGTTGGCCCATTCCTCCATGCAGATCTCCTCTAGAGCAGTGATGTTTTGGGGCTGTGGCTGGGCAACACGGACTTTCAACTCCCTCCAAAGATTTTCTATGGGGTTGAGATCTGGAGACTGGCTAGGCCACTCCAGGACCTTGAAATGCTTCTTACGAAGCCACTCCTTCGTTGCCCGGGCGGTGTGTTTGGGATCATTGTCATGCTCAAAGACCCAGCCACGTTTCATCTTCAATGCCCTTGCTGATGGAAGGAGGTTGTCACTCAAAATCTCACGATACATGGCCCCATTCATTCTTTCCTTTACACGGATCAGTGGTCCTGGTCCCTTTGCAGAAAAACAGCCCCAAAGCATGATGTCTCCACCCCCATGTTTCACAGTAGGTATGGTGTTCTTTGGACTCAGCATTCTTTCTCCTCCAAACACGTCTAGTTGAGTTTTTACCAAAAGGTTCTATTTTGGTTTCATCTGACCATATGACATTCTCCCAATCCTCTTCTGGATCATCTAAATGCTCTCTAGCAAACTTCAGACGGGCCTGAACATGTACTGGCTTAAGCAGGGGGACACGTCTGGCACTGCAGGATTTGAGTCCCTGGCGGCGTAGTGTGTTACTGATGGTAGCCTTTGTTACTTTGGTCCCAGCTCTCTGCAGGTCATTGACTTATTTTTCTGAGGAATTTACCAATTAATTCATTAAAAATCCTACAATGTGATTTCCTGGATTCTTTCCCCCCATTCTGTCTCTCAGAGTTGAAGTGTACCTAGGATGAACATTACAGGCCTCTCTCATCTTTTTAAGTTGGAGAACTTGCACAATTGGTGGCTGACTAAATACTTTTTTGCCCCACTGTAAGTACATTTGGACAATCTTATGTAACAAAAAAGTCAATTCTGGTTTCCCACAGGACACAAACGAATAAAATCTAGTGTTTTTGGACCCATCTATCCACCCAACCTCCTCCAACCACTGTTCCTCTTTTCTAAAAACGTGAGTTGTATTCAAACACAGGGGAGTACTTATCGTCGGTGATGTTTTGCAACAAACATTAAAATATCCCATTTATAGATAAGAAAACTGTATTTCCTGAGTGACTGTAAAGCAGACGGCGGTGGGAGGCTTTCCTCTGCGCTCCATATCCAATAATTGAGTGTAACGACTAGAGCCAACAAGGTCCCAATGTACTCTTCAGCGGCTGCTTCTCACATTAATGTTTGGAGTGTCTGACTAAGCAGCTACCATGCGCTAGCTTCCTGACTGTCAAGCAGCTGTTTTCTATTAGCCCGTTATTACTCTCCATCCAATTAAAGTCTAAACCCACGCTTGGTGAAAAATCTGTGGGATGTGAGCTGCTACGACTAATGTAGACAGCCATGCACTCTGCTCTGGTCAGTTCATTCTCCAGTCAACACATCGGGGGGGGGGCTCCCTTTCTGTGGAGCTACCGTTGTTACCAAAGTGATTCATCAGAGTCATAAGCTAACCTAGTCGTTAACCATGCTTCTGAAATGTGTTGCTTTCATTATGTAACGTGCGGGAATGGTGAAAGCTTAACAGAAATTAGGGCATTCTTTAAAAAATGAGTTTAATCCGATTGTGCCTGCAAACAGTCGGCACCATTTTGGCAACAAGACGAAAATCGTTGGAGCCGAAATGTCCCATTTTGATCATTTGTTGCCCCATTTTATAATGCGTTTATTTACTGCCTGTGCTTCGGGGTTAAGTAAATGGATGTATTTTTGGTTACAGAAGTCCGATATGGAGCATTGCGCATATGTATCTAACATACCGTTTTCAGACAGCACTTAACTGTCAGTTGTACGTTGAAGGTTGTCCATCATCAACAACTTAAATGTCTTTACTCTTTAGTTCGGACTCCAATCCGAGGCGTGTCTGACTGCCGGAGACTAAAGGCACGTTTGGTGTTTAGATCTACAAAAAGTAAACCAGTTGAAATTGCTACCAGTGACTTTTGCAGTACAACGTCATGTTTCAATTCCAATCCTCTGTAATTGAACTTTCAGACATGGCATGTTGCTTGAATGTAAATATACATCTTATCTCTCTGACTCCATATTCTCTTTGAATGTTTTCATGCATTTTAAAAAGACCTCTTTGTTGTGGGAGATATCAGATATCCCACACTTCGTTATTATAAAACTGATACTGGCAGTCTTAACAGATTGTACTGTTAAACATATGCTGCTGAGAATATCAAATGTGTTACAGCTCGCATTGAGAGGAAACACTGAACATCAGAGTTCTTGGTAAACTACGGCGAAATCGGGTTTAATGTGTGGTAAAGAAATGAAACTATGAATACTTCATTAGGATGAGATTACGGTTGAAAATGACAATAATTATGACTTCATTTGAGCTGAAATCTATTTAGAAGACATTTCACTCGTCTGAGGCACACACAGCTGTCTGTTCTTCTACACGTAGTGACATGTACGTTGAAAGCCCCTCACAACAGCCGTTACATCCTCCCCACGTTTCATCTGACCCTTTCTGTAAAAAGAAACCTCTCCTCCCTCATGCTGTCTGCTCAGCCAGCCTCTACGGGTTGTAATTGCGGGTTAGCTTAGGGAACAATTTCCAGGGCAGTAGCCCATGCTCCCTTTCTTAAGAGGGGGGAGAGCGCGAGTGTGGTCTTCTTTGAACGACGAGGGCCCGGCAACATGTTGTTAGAAAATCAGAGGCCTTTGGGAAATGCCTACAACCTTTTGGCATGTTGTTGTTTGGGCTGACAGCTGGGCATGGGTGCGGTGGGAGTGACTTGGAAAGCATCGTTTGGGGTAGGGGAGTCATTAGGGAGGCATGGCTGTGAAAGGGGGTGAGGCAGGAGACCTTGTGAGCGAAGGGGGGGAGAACTTATTGGACTCGAGTGGCTTTGCAACTGGCTGGGTGTACTGGCGACAGATGGAAAGGATGCCATGTGCTGGAAGAGGCGATGCAATCCTTCACGGCTGTCCAACAGGGCGAGGAAGTGCAAAAATAGCAATGCATGGTGGGTATGTGGAATGAGGAGTAAACATTCCCATCACTCTCTCTCTCTAGACTCGCTGGGACCATGGATGATTGGTCCCGGCCTCTTGAGTTCTTCCACACAGGCGGTGGGGGGGTGGGACTGCCAACCCCCTACCTGAGAGTCTCGGCTTTTTCCACATTTACACAACACTATCTCTTACTGCTATTTTGTACCCAGCCACACCTCCCTGTCTCCCACTGTGAGTGTACTGGACTTCGAATCAGGGGGTAGCAAGTTCGAGTCCCACTGCAGTCAGCATGTCGTTGTGTCCCTGAGACACTTCACCCCAAATTGCTCCTGTGGGGATTGTCCACAGTACTGGTCTCTTTGGATCAAAGCATCCAACAAGTAACATGTAATCTGCACTGTGCCTTGTAAGGGATGGAAAAAGGATTTGTAATTCTGCTAGTATTTAGGGAAGGTACAGTAGAACATCCCAATGACAGAAGATGAATGTGTAAAGGCAGTACTTACTTCACTAGCCCGCTGTCATAACTATAAAAAGCCAACATGTGTGCATTTAGTGTTTACTGTAATGGATTATCGGACATAAGGGAATTTCAAAAGACTGGTTAGATATTAGGAAACACACATTCAACAAGTCGGCATATCAGAGAGAAATCTACAGGGTGAAGACATCTTGGTTTGGTACGTGTTCAGGTTAGTTATTTCAAACTAAATGTTAAAAAGGACAATGACACACATGCCAAGCTGCAAAACAGCCCTGTGTCGACGTTTCTATGAAAAAAGCGGGCCTCAAAAATTTCGCCAATCGCTCAAAGTTCTCATTATTTCAACTTTGACCTGGATTGCCGCTGACTTTTGACATGCAACCAATCAGATGCAAGTTATAGCACGCTAGATAGCAGGGGACGAAACCATAGAAATTAAATTAACTAGTTAGTTTTCACCACAAGGCTGTGCGCCCAACCTCGGGGTAAGCTAAGAGAAGATAGCGAATCATGTTGAGACAGATTCATGCAGAGGGGCTGAATGGGCTCAGAGCTTCGAAAATTACATTCTAACATTTTAGGAGGAAATAAATACAGAAATATAGATCCCGCCAAAGCGGTACTCTAGAGATTATTTCTTTGGCAGAAAGTAGTTCCAAGGAAAATGCAGTGAGATGATTGAGTATTCTAAATAAGCGAGGCTTTCTTTTTAAGGGCTGCTATACGTCTGTATTCGTCACATGACTGTCATTGGTTCATTTTCAAACTTTTTTGAGTGTGTATGGATTGCAGAATATTATGATTAGAAGTTGTAACGTTCTTAATAGCTAGATTGATACCATTTGACTTCCTTATTGTTCTTACCACTTCACCCACACATGTGTATTGGCTTCTCCTCTCACTGATAGCCTTCACAACCTTTAAACAATGCCATCCTTTGCAAAACATGAAAGCAAAATGCCAAGTCTTTTCCCTTTTCCTGCACCCTCTCTGCAATTATCCTGTCTGCCAGTTTGCTCTTATGGATCTCAACAGAAGGCCGCTGTTAAGAAAATCTCCCTCGTCCCCGGCTCGAGCTTCAACCTCAGGATCCATGTATCTGTGAAGGAGTCATCACATACAGAGACTAGTTCCTGAACAGTGTCCTTCACATGCTGATATCCAAGAGAGGGAGTTACACAGTCACAAGATGGAGGAATAGAAAGCAGTATTCAATGTTTACTTCAGATTAGCTCCACGTCAGAAATGAGCATGCTTGATGTCTCTCTCCATAGAGGCTGAATCATCATGTTAATCACATAGCTATCATCTGCCTCAAACAGTCCTGATGCTCTTCTAGGTAATCACACATCCTGTCATGTTCACAGCTACAGTTGGGACACCTTTGTTAGCATGCTACTCTCATGTTGGGAGAGGACCTTCAGTGTTTTCCCAACAGCTGAGAATTACTGTATAAAGAAATATGGTGCTCTAATTCATTCAATTAGAAAACACAAACAGGTGATGGAGGTCACGGTGGGAGCTCGACTCTTCTTTAGACAAATCTCAAACCAAAAGAAACATTTAAGACCGATGAGAGATGGAGTCACTGCGGGATTATAATTAACATTTCAAGTGCGGATTCAAAAAGGCAGCCTATCCAGCTGTGATGTATGTTTCTATATGTGATCATCTATTACTGTGCAGGTTCAATTCTTTGTCCAGAACTGCCTGTTTGGTGCTATAAAGTCTTTTGACGCATAGTTTTGAGTTTATTTTGTCCTGGTTTTGAGAGATCTGTTTGAAAGATTTCTGCTCGTCTCCAAATGTCAGCATCTCGTATCACATCATCTTATCACAGACTAAATAAACCAACTGCACCTTAGACAACACACTTCAAACCTGTTCTTTACACACAAAGATTGGCCTATTTCAAGCACTAACATTAGTTTGGCTAATTCAAAGGTACTGGTTTACAAAATCCTGCACAATACAGCCCCCCCACCTCTTAGCTCATTGGTTACTCAACGTAACAACACCAGACGGACCACTAGAAGCTCCACACGTGGCGACCTATCAGTCCCAATCAGGAAGAGTACTTTTGGTCAGTCATCATTCTCGGTCACAGCAATTCAAAACTGGAACTCTCTACCCACTCGAATCAAAGACACACATCCCACCTTCACATGGGTCACTGAGAACTCCACCTGCACACACTAGTCTGTGTTGAGTATGGCGTGAGTGTTACATGTTGTGTTACATGTTGTGTTACACGTTGCCCCTCGTGTCTGTGATGTGATTGTGATGTGCTCTACGTGACATGTACTGTATGTAGTAACGTGTGTTGTTTAATGTTCTCTCTTATCCTCACACCGGTATCTACTTGTCTTTATATTTTCTTATAACTAATGCTGTTGATGTATTGTAATTGTAAGGGTGTCTATTACCATCCCGGGACAACAGCTGGACATTAGCCATGTCGGCTAAAGCTGCACCATTTACTGTTTTTGTGACAGTTCATCGACGGGGACTCTCCACGACACTATCAATAAATAAACTAAACTTGTATGTTTATATCTTCATGGTTAAATGAATGTATGGTATGTCGCTTCAGATAAAGCACAAACTAAATGCTTGGTAGAAAATAAATATTCTCCTGGTCTCACATGAGCAACATTAGAGCTCCAGATTCATCTCCCTAATACAATGTGTCCTATGTATTGCCGTCTTGATTAAAAGATAGCCATCGATTAACACTAAAGTGCACAGAACAAGAAAGTTGTAATTGCCAGGAAATTAAATATACTAATACGTTGTAGATAACTTTCTGTACATGTGTTTGTGTTCGTCTGTCAGGTTATTAGAGCTCATGATATCAGTTTCAGGAAAGCCTCCAGCTCGTCTAATTAGCACCACCTACGGTATATTAAACTAATATGTTTACCATTTGCCTTGTCAGCGTCTCTACCACACCACTGAAGGCCACAGGATATTGCATTAGTGCTTTCAGATCGACAAATGAGATTACAATAACCTCAACTGCATCGGGACGGAGGTAAACATCTCACAGGCAGCCACATCAAAACTGTAATGGAGAGTTTTGTAATTCTGCTGAACTGACCCTTTAAAAATAGCCAAAAATGTGTTCAAAAAACACCACTATGGTCCCTTTGAAATGCTCATTTCTCATATTACTATACTACGTTCGAGGAGGGTTGCTCCTGACAGGAAGCTCAGTCTAAAATACCCTTCATGTGGTCCTTTGAGGGCTCCGTGCAATCCAAGCTGCGAGTAGACCGTGATAAATCCCCAGCAGAAAGCGTAGAGGGCTCCATCATGGGTCGCCTCGTGGAGCGGGAGGTTGACATTAGATCCTCCCTGTGGAGAAGACCCCCTAGACCCCGGGACATTAGCTTTAGCCGGCTGTCGGGGGCCCCTCTCTTTTGGAAAAGACGCACAGTGGCGGCCGGCAGCAGACGGGAGCGTTTAAGGAGGGTCCCGTGCGGCGAGGGGCTTGGCCGGCAGCCAGGAGCTCTCGCTGAGCGGCTTAATCACATCCAGATTGGGATTTAAGATGAAAACAAAAACTGGGGGAAGCTTGTAAAATGTATGAGGTCTTTGAAAGGTGAAGCTGCAACTGTGTGTGTGTGTGTGTGTGTGTGTGTGTGTGTGTGTGTGTGTGTGTGTGTGTGTGTGTGTGTGTGTGTGTGTGTGTGTGTGTGTGTGTGTGTGTGTGTGTGTGTGTGTGTGTGTGTGTGTGTGTGTGTGTGTGTGTGTGTCCTGTAACTACCCTTTAGTATCTGCTATCCTGCAGTAGCTGCTGGGTTAACAACACCGCCAGCCGTGACGCCCGTGCTGACAGAGCCTCAGACAAACTGAACAATCTGAGATGATTTGAAGTATTAACTTAACATTTCACTGGTAGTTTCACAGGGTTTCCGTGTCGTGTTTCCCCGTCACGTAGATTAGGGTTAGAGTAAGGGTCTAAATATTCTAAAATAAATAAGCAACAGTCAAAGTCTTATGTTATGAAGCCGCTGCAAACCTTCATCAATACTTTTCATTTGAAGTCATCCACTGATGATACAATTACTTGATGTCAAAGTTTTAAGAGATCTCTTTAAAATGATCTCTTTACAATAGAAGAATAAGAAAAAACAGTTCATATAAAGATTTTAAGAACTGCACCCATTGACTATTAGTGTTTTGGACTTCACAAATGTTTTAAATCATTACCAGGGTTCATACACTTTTTCACCAATGATTTTCAATGACTTCTCCAGGACCTTTAGCTGATTTTCCATGACCAAAAACATGACTCTTTCTCAGCGGTTCCACTGGAAATGGTTTATTTGAACATGGAACAGGAAATAAGGTCTGAAACATGTTCTATCTAAAACAAATCAAATAGCTTACTAGCTTCTACACGCTGAAGCTACTCAAATCTCTCACCAGCAAAACACCTCGACAGTTAAATGCCATTTTACGTTTCATTACTATACGATACAGTATTATCATTATAGTATTACTATTTCTGCGATTAGATAAAATATAAATTATATTTGATGCAACTTTAGTTACTTTTCCAAAACCTTGGGAAAAATATTGTTTTCCATAACTTTTCCAGAGCCTGGATTTTGCATTTTGAATTTCCATGACTTTTCCAGGTTGTTAATGACCGTAAGAACCCTGCATTACATAATTATCAGAATAGTTTATTTAACATATATTTTTGATTGTTTTTAGATTGTTTTAATGCTCATGGGCCAAGAAACTCTTATATCTCCTTTTTCAAATTGGTTCACGGCGGCGTGTGGCGCAGTGGACAGAGCCTTGGTGTTTGGATCAGGGGGTCACAAGTTCAAACCCCACTACAGTCAGCATGTCGTTGTGTCCCTGAGACACTTCACCCCAAATTGCTCCTCTGGGGATTGCCCTCAGTATTGAGTATGTAAGTCGCTTTGGATAAAAGCGTCTAACAAGTAACATGTCATGTAATGTTCACAAATGAAATCCCCATTTTAAGAGCACAGACAGACATCTCTAATGAAGGAACTGCAGGTGTGCAGAAGCGCATGGCTCATAGTGAGTAGCTCTGAGAAAATGTATTTCCTGGTCATTCAAAGCCCTTGGGTTTAAATAAAAATAAAAGTTTTTTATGTCATGAAATCTTCTCTTCATACAAAATGACGTTGGCATTAGAGGAAAGTTCAGACTGGATCATATAAAGACGACCTTTAATGGAAAGTTCTGGAGAAACTTTCACAAAGGCATCTGGTGTTGGACGAGCTGGACGGACAGACAGCTGACAGGCCGAACACAACCACCGTGTTTAAGAGCCATCACAGTTATACGGCTGTTACTAAAGCCCAATTTGCCCTTTCACTAATGGCTTTCTATTATTCCCACCAGTCACCTTGGATGTTGTGCCCTTGTTTCAAACACATAGTCGTCCCCAAAGGTCTCGTTAACTGCGATGCTAAAAACAGAGAAATCAGATGACTCACCTATTGAAGACATCCGAAGAAGATCCGAAAGCAGCAGAGAAGAGAGACACAGAAAAATAAGGAAATTAGTTACATGGTAAACAACTTTCAAACAGAAGATGTTTTACACACAGTTGAAACGCTTTCCAGATGGAGGGCAAGCCAAGAAGGCTTTGAGCTGAACAGCTTTACCAACAACCCTGGATCATTTCCTGAAGAGACAGAAAAACACATTGCTATTTTCAGCTGACCTTTAAATAAAGTCAAAGTGTGGGATTTAACCGCAGCTCAAGTTTGGTGTTTTTTTCACATTCATTATAATTAAACTGGATTGTTAAAATCATAAAAAAAAGGTGGGTCCTTTTTGAAAACATTGGTGTGACGTCAGAGCTGCGGTGTTTTTCTCCAACTGTATAATCCCTGTAAGGCAAGGCAAGGCAAGGCAAGGCAAGATAAGGCAAGGCAAGGCAAGGCAAGGCAAGGCAAGGCAAGGGAAGGCAAGGGAAGGCAAGATAAGGCAAGGCAAGGCAAGGCAAGGCAAGATAAGGCAAGGCAAGGCAAGGCAAGGCAAGGCAAGGCAAGGCAAGGCAAGGCAAGGCAAGGCAAGGCAAGGTAAGGCAAGGCAAGGTAAGGCAAGGCAAGGCAAGGCGAGGCGAGGCAAGGCAAGGCAAGTTTATATAGCACCTTTCAGCACCAGGCAATTCAAGGTGCTTTACAAAAATGAAAGACATTAAGAAAATGGCATTTAAAATCAGTCATTAAAAAGAAAAGATAATAAAATAAACATTAAAAGATAAAAAGTGACAGTGCAGTCTAAGATATGAATAGTTCAATTCTTTAGGTTCTTAATTTACTCAAAGAACCTCCCTTTGGAAATCCGAACATTTCCGTCCAGATTTTTAATTTAGACTGTTTTCACCATGTTGTGCTCGCATGACATCCACAATCGGACCCTCAGGAGGGTGTACAAGCCCCCTACTCTGCTTTGCGTTCCATAACAAAGTCTTTAAGTGTTACCTGAACACCCCGTGTTACCAAAACACTATTTTTCACCCGTCGGTGATGTGATACTTGTTCCTCAGTACATATCACCCAAACACTGATCCCTGGCTACGACGGATATCCCAAATATCCTACTTTCGAGCAGTCCCTCTCATAAATGTCATGGAGTTTCATTACTTTATACAATTTAGACACTGTACATCTCCCCGAGCATTGAAAGCCTTCTTTTCTTCCCATTCATCTTCAACCTTCACCGTGTAGCTCCACGTTGAACTGTTTGCTTGTTTCATTTAACTCGGCTTAAAGGATTAACACTGTCTCAGGTTACATCACAACCTTTTACTACGGAGAGCAGGCTATAATCACGCCTACGTCAGGAGCATTACATATACTAGTAGACCTGTTTTGGTTCTGAGTCAGTGTTGCTGAGCTGGTATCTGTCAACTCTGCAGTTTAAAGGGTTCATTTCAACACAAGTCGTTTTTTACTTGAACTTTATTTTTCCAATGTTTGGCACCTTTCTTTTTCCTAATTCTTAGAAAGTCATCAACCAGCCAGAGTTCTTCTTCTTCTTAGCCAAACATTCGGTCTCCAAATTCAGAAGACTTTCAGCGTCAACCACTTCGTCAATTATGCTTTTTAAAAGCCAGCGAATTGCGTCAATGTTGCAAGAATGAAAAGGTGGTGGGAAGAGTATCCCAAGGTCAACGTGGTAATCCACATGAAGGAAAGCCCCCGCGTCCTTTTACTTTCTGAAAGTGGTAATAATCTCGGCTCCTTCCAGTGCTCAAGTGGACATGCAAAGGTCAAAGGAGGGAGGGGAAAAGGCGACTTTAAAGGGTGATTGAAAAGGTCAGTAACATTGAAATGTCTCAAGAGGAGTCTGCCCACACTTTGATTGCACACTGTCGGTATCCTTTGAGAAGCATTTAGAGATAACATGTATCAATGGGTTGATCAGCAGCCCCCCCCACCTTAACCCTACTTAATGATGTATTCTTGTAAAAAGTCAGATAACAGAGCAAAGAAGGGGCAACGCAATTATTGGAGACATCAATCATCCCTCGCCTCCTTCAACGACTGTCACTCGTAAATTAGTATTGAAGGAACATATCCCCCCATTTAAGGCTGAACGATTAATCGATTTTAAATGATGCAATTATTTTTTTGTTTTTAAAAGGTTTTTTAATTGTTGTTCTTCTTGTGTCTCAGTCATCCACACCAATCAGAAGTGCTGTGCTCCACATGTACCCAGCCATTGTTAACCAATCAGAAGTGGCCCATGATAGCAGGTGATAGACAGATTGAGCCCTTTCCAAATG
Organism: Harpagifer antarcticus; assembly: GCA_902827135.1. Taxonomy (NCBI): domain Eukaryota; kingdom Metazoa; phylum Chordata; class Actinopteri; order Perciformes; family Harpagiferidae; genus Harpagifer; species Harpagifer antarcticus. The sequence continues at coordinate 50,547 of CADEHL010001264.1, read as the reverse complement.
GCTTCCTATGGAGCTTCAGATGCTTTGGTGAACCATCTGAGTCAGGTTAGCAATGCTCCATCACATGTTTCTATCACAGGGTGAATCTTAAACTGAAGCTTGACTTTAAAGCAACGCAACGGAAGTTTCATGTAAGTTTAGTTCTTTCACTCGTAGCTCGGGCTGCGGGGGTGCTAGAGACGGGAGCACGTTGATAGCCGGAGTTATGGCCGCATTTTACAATAAACTTCCGTTGGGTCGCTTAATTAGATTATTTCCCCAAATCGTGCGGCCCTACCCCGATTCAATGTTTAGTAAAATGGTCAAAATAATCAAATTATTGTTGGTGTTTCTTATTTATGATGTGTTTAATGCGAGATATATTTAAATTCAACCAACTTAAATGTATAAACATTTGAAAATCATCCACAATTAATATTTCAATCACGACAAATTGTGCTTTTTTAAAAGGTACAGCTTGGAAAGTCTGTCAACAGCCACACAACCTCAAACTACATTAGTCCTTTCCTTGATTTTAAACATTCAGTATTTCCCATCAACACATTTAACACAATCATCAAACGTTTAGCAGGTGTTATTCTATCCTGCAGGATTGTGGTACTTTACGACCTATAATGCAAGTTGACCGGTTGGTGTTGAACTCATGATCTCTCAGCTGTGTGCACATTGAATGCCACTGGATTTGGCGTTACTAAGGTTACTTCTTCTGACTTACAAAACCCTCCATGCCCTCGCCCCCCAATCCCTGTCTGACCTTCTCCGCTACCACACTCCATCCCGGAAGCTAAGATCATCTGGACAGGATCTCCTCTCCACCCCCCGCACCAGGTTGCGGACTTTCGGTGACAGAGCCTTCAGTGTGGCATCCCCCACCCTCTGGAACTCTCTCCCCCCCCAAATCCGCAGCGCCCCAACCCTGGACAATTTCAAAAAAGCCCTCAAAACACACCTTTTTACCAAGGTTTTCCCCACTGTATAGTTAGTTTAATAGGTTTATTTTTCCACTACTTCCCCCCCCACCCCCCTTAACCTGTCTGCCTCTTTTCCCCTAAAAATATATATATTATTATTATTACTTTTATTCCTAGTTTTCCTGGTGTCAGCTGTGGTTTGATGCTCGGTTACTGCACATCTAACCTCCTAGAGAGAAGACTTTGTTCCTATTGACCAATCATAGCTCAGTGCGTGCATCCCGAGTGTCTTTATTGTATCTGTTCTACCTGTGTTTTCAACAGCAATTGTGTTGTTTGATTTGTTTTTACATTTCTTTGCATGCGTCTTATATTATATGTAACCCTGCGTTGCTTTAACAAGTTGTGTATACACTGAAGTGTGATTGCATAACCCAATTTGAGATAAAATCCTTGGGATGTTGAACTTGCATACCAGTGAAAGACCAGTAAAAGTGCTTTGCCAGCACATTCATAACTCAAAGGTTATGACCAGCTAGAAGATGGTTGGCCAACATAAATCTAGCTGCCTGCTTTACTGAGGCGGATCAATCAAAGGGTGGTGTGCTGTTTCTCCGTTTAACCTGCTGCAGCCTTAACCAGTACAAAACGCTTTGAGCACAGCTCCAGCTAACTGTGGTGGTGACTGCCGAAAACAAGCGGAGTGAAGCTGTGCCAGTGGCAGAGCTCACAGATAACAGGCTTAAAGCACAGGCTGAAAGTATTAAGACCACAACACTTTTTTATTCTTCTTTCCTCGGACTCTTCCTACAAAGTCGACTTTGGACGAAACTGCTCAAGGTCAAAGTCTTACGAGACCAGTGAGTAAACTGACTGTCCTAACTCCCATGTTTCTGACTGAGCGTTCACCAACACAGAGCCAACATGTACTTTATGTGCCCCTCGCTCTGCATCGACCAATCGCTATGCTGGCTTCCAAAAGGTTTAGTTTAGTTTATAGCGTTGTGGACAGTCTCAATTCATCAACTGTCAAAACAACAGTAAATGGGGCAGCTTCAGCCAACACCGCTCAGCCAGATGATAATAAGGTGGAACCAGCTCCGAATTGACATCAAGACAGAAAAAGGTCCACATATCTTCCGTCGTTAACCGAAGAATATCCACGTCTTCAGGACTTACGATGTGTCCTTTGAAGCTAATGTACCTGCAGGATTGGTGCTATTTTGAGTTTGATTTGGTTGATCAGCAGCTCAGTGAAATAAGTCAAATGCAGACTTTCGGCACTGCTGGAAAACAGTCGGTATTTACATTATTATCAGCTACAATTCAATAGCTGTTTATTACTCATTGCATATGTACTCCTTCACTAGCATGACTAATCTATTTTCCATTATGCAAAACACATTATTTTGGCTGTGCACTTGGAGGCCGATATACAGGTAGCGTCAGTGCCCCAAAAAAACAGAAAGCATTGCTTCTCGGTTTGCTGTGAGTATTGTGAACTCTTCTTACCCCGTACAATCTGTGAATATGAGCAAGGCTAGCATTTTTCAATTGAACCTAAACTCAACCTGTCTACTGGGGAATTGCGAACACATTGCAGGATGTAAACAAGCCGAAATAGTAGGATGTCAGAGCAGAGTCACATCAGTTTCTGGCCTAATAACATGCCAGACTGCGGTGGAAGTGAGTCAGAATAAGTGAGGCTGCTTTGTGTATGATGTCTCAGTCAGAAAAGGATGTGAAAAGAAAACCTGAAGAGTTGTCTGCAGGGAGGGAGAGCGAAAAAGATGTAATGAAAGAAGTGGTAAGCCTTCAGCACATATTAATGCGTCTGGATGGTTAACTGACACATTTAAAGTGCTGTGTATTAAGTACCTCCAGTTAGAGGAGCATGCTGGAGCTTTACACAAACCCCCTGCTACTTCCTGTTACACTTCATTTACTTGTCAGTGTGTCTTAACGGCTTCTACTAACTAATGTTTGCAATCCATGGTCAGTGTTCCCAAAAACAAGCTTATTATGTGCAGCTTTATTGTTTTACACAATGCTTTAAGGCTACATTGGTTTGTAATAAATTGCCAAATGCTATGCTAATGTAGTTCTTCCTATACTACCAGTCCTAATGCTGATTGCAATTGAAGTGCACTGTGTGAAACTACAAAAGTAACACATCAAATCCTCTCATTAGCCTCTCCCACAGACTTCAGAAAGGACCATTGTTGACTCTCAAATGAAAGATGTAATTATCAAAACAGTTGCATACAGTCAACATACTTGAGCTTTCTGCTGCAACTCAGGAGGAGACGCTGGAGTCTGTCAAACAGCCATGCTGGGTGTAGTTCAAACCGGTCTGACACGTCTGTGATTTACTATTTCTTACAAACACGGCATACTGAGCGAAGCAGTTACTGCAGAGATCAACCCATTTAAAGCTCTGTGTGACACAACGAACCCTCCCTGGATTACTAGCTGAAAGAAAGTATTTGTCCTCAACTGTTAAAGAATGAACCACATCCAACACTACTGTCAGAAACTCTCTGTTTATGTTCAACTGCTGACTGAGAAGAAGCCTGCAGGAAAAACAGGGAGGAATTTCCATTAGAAAAAATAATTTTGTGAGATCGTTTTAACGGCACATCATCTGCAAACGTTATCTGATATACACCTCAGCAGGAGAGGACTCTTTAAAGTAGAGACACTACATACTGATATACACCTGAACATCAGCAGGAGAGGACTCTTTAAAGTAGAGACACTACATACTAATATACACCTGAACATCAGCAGGAGAGGACTCTTTAAAGTAGAGACACTACATACTGATATACACCTGAACATCAGCAGGAGAGGACTCTTTAAAGTAGAGACACTACATACTGATATACACCTGAACATCAGCAGGAGAGGACTCTTTAAAGTAGAGACACTACATACTGATATACACCTGAACATCAGCAGGAGAGGACTCTTTAAAGTAGAGACACTACATACTGATATACACCTGAACATCAGCAGGAGAGGACTCTTTAAAGTAGAGACACTACATACTGATATACACCTGAACATCAGCAGGAGAGGACTCTTTAAAGTAGAGACACTACAGACTGATATACACCTGAACATCAGCAGGAGAGGACTCTTTAAAGTAGAGACACTACATACTGATATACACCTGAACATCAGCAGGAGAGGACTCTTTAAAGTAGAGACACTACATGCTGATATACACCTGAACATCAGCAGGAGAGGACTCTTTAAAACCTTGGTGCTCTGCTTAGTTTAAGATCAATTGAAAAGGCACAACTTGCATAATTTGACACCTCTTTCTTAACCGTTTAGAAAGTGACACGAACTGGGTACAGCCTTTCCTCTGCTTCATGTGTCTAATATATTCCACTGTAATATGACAGGGTGAATGACACAATGCCTACTGGCCACGATTGCAAGGACACACTTCAAAGGATATCAGAAATAATGAATTGCTGCAGTCTTGACATCCATACAAGATATATATCGACATTCTGGAGCTCATGAGACTGCCTGAGAGAATAAAAAGCTGAGAAATAATGTATTCAGGAACACGCTCTTACAGGTGTGTGTCTGATGTGTACAGGTGGTGGTAGGGCTGAACGATTCATCGATTTTAAATCGCGATTTTAAATGATGTGATTATCAAATCGCAACGCCTGCGATTTAAAAATTCTTCTTGTGTGTCAGTCATCCTCACCAATCAGAAGTGCTGTGCTCCACATGTACCAGCCATTGTTAACCAATCAGAAGTGGCCCATGATAGAAGGTGATAGACAGATTGATCCAATCACCTGCCAAGTATCTTTGAAAGTGCCTGCCCTTTCCAAATGGCTTCCAATGGAGCTTTAGATGCTTTGGTGAAGCATCTGAGTCAGGTTAGTAATGCTCCACCACATGTTTCTATAACAGGGTGAATCTGAAACTGAAGCTTGACTTTAAAGCAACGCAACGGAAGTTTCATGTAAGTTTAGTTCTTTCACTCGTAGCTCGGGGTGCTAGAGACGGGAGCACGTTGATGTGACCTTCCTAGCCGGAGTTATGGCCGCATTTTACAATAAACTTCCGTCGCTTAAAAATAAATATCGCAATTCGAATCGCAATCGCAATTAGATTTTTCCCCAAAATCGTGCGGCCCTATGTGGTGGCAGATGTGGGTATAATAAACCTCACTGCTGGAGAACCAGGAACATTCATTATCTGTCATTACATCCTTCAACAGACATACAGTACGTCAGATTTCCCCAAATAACCGGCCAATGGAGTTCTCTTGATGGCCTGTTCAGATAAGACAGTCAGGACTTGCCCTGTAATTGTTTTGTATTTGCACTGTTGAACCCCTTCCCAACTAATGCCCTCATGGGGATTATGGAAATTCAATTATTTCCTATCAATATGACGGCATAATCAACTCATACCTAGGCAATCTCATTACACCGAGGACTGCTTAATCTGAACCTCTATTATCTCTACTTCCATCTTTAGTCCTGTATGGCAGCAAATCCAATTGTGACATCATTAGTGGCTTTGTTAGGAGCAACGACCCTTGTGTCTTCCCATAAATGATCTGAACATCTGACAGGTGAGCTTATCTCTTACATTAGGAGAAAGGTCACGATACAGATTCAGTTCTGAGAAATGTACTTATTAAGTTGCTGAAGGATGTCTAATTGTTGCTGAAGGGATAGTGGTGGTCTAATGGATAGTGAGGTGGGCTGAAGATCGGAAGGTTGTGAGTTCAAAATCCCGCCAGGAACACCACCACTAGTGTGCCCTTGAGTCAGGCACTTAGTCCTTAGTTACTCCAGGGAGAATGTCCCTGTAATTGGTCATTGTAAGGATGTCATTGCTGTCAATGTAATTTAATACATTGAAATGCAAGAAAATCAGTTTTTCCCATCAAACATTTCATTCAACAAATTGGCAAATTCTATCTGTTGAAGTTGTAGATAACTGAAAATCCTTTCAAAGATCTACTGTTGTTTTATTTTCCATTATGTTTTGTTTATATAGGAAGTCTTTGTGTTGTATCGACCTGCGAGAAAAACACACATTCCTCCTGCAATCATTTCGCCAGTCCTGCTACGACTGAATCAGGAGAGAAATGCAGTGTGTTTGAAGCGAACAATAGGACTGCATCGCAGAAAACTGAAATATGCTCAAATATTCACCGGAGGAATTCTAGTTACAAGAAGTCATCTCAGTGTGGACCACAACAATCTCACTCTTGATAGGTCGAACACTAGCACACCACTGGAGTATAGTGTTAAGGATAAGTGCTGAAACAATTGGACCATTGATTGGTTAGTCGATTGCCACACAATTATCTGTAGATTGAGATTGAATGGTTGTGTTTTGGACTGTTGAACAAGTCATTTAGAAACGTGACTCAACAATAGATGCCCTTTGAGTGGGGGGACCAAAGTCATAAGAAAAATAAAATACTTTCAAACTGATGAATATCTTAAACACACAAATGTCCTGACTGTATTGTAACATGCTGACTGATAACATTCTCCAGGAGGTAGCAGTACTAGGATGTTTTCAATGTTAACCGACACCCCTTGAAATCTGCTGTTCTTCTGCTTTATTATGGAAGTCACAGGATGTTCAGGAAATGAACAAAGTTGGAAAATAAACATCGGTTTCAGATGTGGGGAATATTTAGAGGGCAAAAAGGCGTTGTCACGAACTCAGTGAACTTTTAAGCTAAGGACAACACAGGATCAACAACGAGTGAGTCTTACAACAACACTTGTTTTCAAGAGCAGAGACAATGCTCTTTGTCAACTTCACAATCAATCGGGGTGGCTCTGACTCCTCGGAGGAAACAGATCTGTGTTGGAAAAAGTTGTGAGTCTCATCAGTAGCCCGTCAGGAACCAGTGACTGATGGCTTACAAACTCCGATGTAATATCATTTCCAATACAGCAGACACATTTAACGACATGTCGCTCAAAAGGCTCACAGTCAGTGGGCTCGGGTACAACTGGTTTTACTGTGACAAACAACTTTCTGCCACATTGTCAACAAAAATCATTTCATCAGTGCAATGATGGAAAAATAAGACACGAGTGTTCTGTCTTCAAGTGCAGTAACTTCTATCTGCTAACATTTCCTCGTGTTTTCTAGCATTAAGTGTCCATTTGAAAACTTTGTGATATTGGAAGTTGTATTTCCATGCAGGATTTATTTAGTGTGGTTCAAACAAATATAAGTCCTTTTAACTTAGTTGGTTCAGGCTGATGTCAGTCCTTTTAACTCAGAAACTCAGACCAGAAAAAACCTTCAAACTATCGTGTGCAATTCCAGTACCACGAGAAAGTGAGTTGAGCTGCCGTCTTTGTGACTACAGGTTTAAAAAGGACCTGTGAACGATAACTGGATCTAAAAACATCTGCACATTTCGGACACAGGAACCAATTTGACAGATATGTATTCCAAGTGTAAGTCTAAATGGCTTGTGTATGCCTCTGTCTTCTGGACACACTGTTATAGGTACACTTTGCTATCATTGGAAGCACTTATTGACAGAAAGATTGGCGGCTGTAATCCCTTCATCTCTCCTAAGCCTTTTGCAATATCTCTATCTATCCGGTACACAATGCTTGGGTCCCTTGGCTTATCAATTCCTAACTACCTCATGCCTTCTACCTCAGACGCAGACTTGATCACAACTTTGCCTTTTTCTTTTCCAGCTGGCCCATAGACAGAAAGAAAGCCTCCTGGCAGTCGGCAAGACTTTGAGCGAATACATCCGAGTAAATATGAATATAAGCACTGAATGGAGAGGGACACCACATACTGCGACAATCTTTGACAAGGTTTAGTCTGTCTGTTTAGTCTGCAATGTTTTGGATTAAAGACGTCTACTATTTTGGCGATGTACCTTGTATTACAGGCACATTTGTTTTACAGTAAGGGCCTGTGTCCACATCGCGCTGTGAGTAAACGATATCTCAGGACAAGCTCCGGTGACATCGCTGTAGAAATTGAATGAAAAGATTGTTTTTCTCACTGCGTCGGTCTGAATAATAAAGACAGAAAAAGGTGTTTGTGCCGGTGAGTGATTTACTTTTATCCTCTTCTTCCCTCGCTATATGGCCGTCAGAAAGAGCGGTGACAACCTCCTTTTTGGAAAAATGTGAGAGCAAGAATCTTCCAGTTGGTGCTTAGAAAATAAAGATAAAAGATACTAAAAAACAATGTGAACACAAGCCCTAGTTTACTTTTCAAGCAAAATTACTAGAGATGTCCCGATCCGATCACGTGATCGGGGATCGGAGCCGATGACGAGATTTTCAAAAGATCGGAATCGGGAGGAAAAAAATCGGGGATCGGGAATTCTTTTTTTTTTAATATAAAATATTTTTATTATTTTAATGTTACAAAACAAAAATTACCTTGTTCACGTCTTAAAGTCATCCTGAGGCCTTAGTTTTGGTTTAAAATTACACAACATCATGTATGTGTCGCTTCTGTTGGGCTTGTGTTCAGACCTGGTTATTCCTCTCAAAGCAACAGAGTGGGCGCAGTGTCTAATAGTAGCAGCAAGCTAACGAGAGGCTACGTCCAGCTGGTGACTCGGGAGTCGGGACGGAGAACATGTCAGGAGTTTGGAAGTATTATAAAATTGAAAGCGAAGGCAGTGTAACAGCCAGGTGGAAAGAACAGAGCTACGTTCAACACGACCAATCTAACACGCCACCTGAGAAACAACAACAACACGACGAGTACACAGCGGCCACTCGGGGAACGGCACTGAAGCAACCGACACTTTCAGAGACTTTTAAAAGGAAAGAGAAACTGCCCCAGAACAGCGAAACGGCCAAAAATATAACAGCCAAGGTAGCTGAATTCATCGCGTTGGATGACCAGCCGTTATCTGTCACCTTTTTTTCTCTTAATGCATTGCATAAAGATCGGGAAAATCGGTATCGGCAGATTGTCAAAATCAAATGATCGGAATCGGATCAGGAGCAAAAAAAGGTGATCAGGACATCCCTAAAAATCACAAATAAATTTCTTTCTAAAATACAGTGATGTATTGTCTGCTATATAGGACGGTACATTTTAAGAGTAGCTCAGACAAAACACAATAGAAATACAATGTTTGCTTTATTACCATCTTTAGAATTAGCTCCATGGCATTTCTGAAAAATCCAAGAGATGAATACACATGCAGCCTGTGAGCCCTTTCTCTATCCCCAGCACATCAGCCTTTGTCTGTGAACCACTCACAGTAGCAGTGGAACCTAATAATTATGGCCAGCACTTAGCAGAGTCCACGTGGCAAAAAGTGGAGCTCAGAGGAAAAGCCATTTAAAGTCAGCGGGACTTGTGATGAGGTCTTGTCCTCCTTTTGTCTCGATTGCTCACAGATGTTCCTCGCCTCAGATCCCACAATCCAACATTCTGTAAATAAAAGGGCCGACTGGACACGAACCAGTAAATCTGAAACATACTCCTGGATTGTCAATCGAGCCTGAAGCCCCAAAGGCGGGCAGTCGCCAAAGACAACACGCACCATTTGATTTAACATTCGCAATGAGCTATGAGACGCTCGGCCGAGATCAGAGGCCACTCGTGCTTCTGAAATGGTTTTGCAGTCTTATGGGTAGGATGACAAGAAGCTAATTAATGAGTAGCAGGTGATACATTAACTCTGAAATGTTCAATCTGTTATTAGCTTACAGTATGACGTCTTATCAAAGCCTAAAGTAGCTTCTGGTTTCTTTCAATCTATGAATTTGGCCTCGCTTTGGGCTTTCAATGATGACACAAGAAAGTGAGACTAACTCTTCCAAGTAACTGATACACAGATAAATGTACTAGTCAGCACAAAGCCTTTAGCTACTGATGACAGGCCGCTCATCTTAAACTCTCAAATCACGACATAGATCTCCAAAAATAAACGATGAAAAAGTGCCAGCCTTTGTGAAGCTGGAGAGCATGACGTACTGTACGGACTAGTGATTGAAAGATACATTTAATATGTTCCTATTGACAAATGTGTGGCTCAAAGGGTGTTGATATTCATCTTAAGCTTTGACGATGTGTTCAAGAACAGTAATACAAGCTTCCACACAAAAGCAGTGAATAATTGATGTGTTGTACAGCTGCACAGCAATGTTCTCTAAAGGATAAAGAAGTAGGGCATGGCTGACACTTCTGTGGCTCTAGCTTGAAGCCCTACTAAAAAGAGACAATTAACGGACTGTTAATGAGACAAATGGACCCTTTTAAGGTGGCCAAGATGATAGGGCGTCGCAAATTACAATTAAATGTACAAAGAGAAAAGTAAACCAAAGTTTAAAATAAGATTATTCTTTAGTTGTGTACTCACACCAAGTCACATTCGGATCGCACAGAAATACTCAAGAGCAAATATAATTGGAAGCACTGTTCTTAAAAAGAAATGCAGACACAATCACAAAATCACTGTAATGAAATATGAGAGGGCCGTTTGATGATTATGGCACTTATTAAATCCATTTAAAAAAAGGCAGAAGTTGCTGTATTCCCTCTGCAACCTCAGGGCTTTATTAGTTGCAGTTTGTTTGCTCAGCATCACATCAGCGTTCCCCGTTACTGGGCGATATCTGCGATGGAGACTGGGCTGTCGAGGCCTGCCTGAGCAACACGATAGCTGCAAATTGACAAGAGGCCAGATAAGCCCCCTGGTAGAACCCTCCCTGATTAATTAGAACCATGGAAGATGGAAAAAGTATCTGTAGCTTAGTACTCCTGTAATCCCATCCTCCAGAGACCATGTGTTCAGAGCTTGACCAAGCTAAACACAATGAAAAGAACTCGGTAGCGCAGATCCTCACCAGAAAGATTCACTGAAGGCAACTGTAAGGAATCAAATCAATATGTATATGGAGTAACTTGAAATTAATACACTGTTCTAATTTAAAGCTGCTTTATTCTGAAAACCGGATGTTCACACACCCGACTTCCGGTTTTCGCGAGAAGAAAACTTCCGGTTAGCATTAGCATGTGGCTAATATTGTGTTTTGTGTACGTGAAAGAACGAGATCGCGGATACAAGCGGCCGAGATGGGTTTTCTCCGCAGGGTGGCTGGTGTCTCCCTTAGGGATAAGGTGAGAAGTTCGGTCATCCGGGAGGGACTCGGAGTTGAGCCGCTCCTCCTTCGCGTCGAAAGGAGCCAGTTGAGGTGGTTCGGGCACCTAGTTAGGATGCCACCTGGGCGCCTCCCTAGGGAGGTGTTCCAGGCACGTCCAGCTGGGAAGAGACCAAGGGGTAGACCTAGGACCAGGTGGAGGGATTATATCTCTTCGCTGGCCTGGGAGCGCCTTGGGATCCCCCAGTCAGAGCTGGTTGATGTCGCCAGGGAAAAGGAAGTTTGGGGCTCTCTGCTGGAACTGCTACCCCCGCGACCCGACCACGGATAAGCGGAAGAAGATGGATGGATGGATGGATGGTGTACGTGAATTTAAGGAGAAATCACACGTGGCGTTGCACACTAAACACACTGTATTTAACCCTCACTTATTGACGCTGCAATACCATCCCCGGGCGCTGTACAATAGCTGCCCACTGCTCCTCGTACTAGACTCCTGGTACTAGGATGGGTTCAAAGCAGAGGCCAAATGTCACTGTGTGCTCTGCATGTGTGACCATTCATCCCTCCGATTCTATCTATCTATTATTAGGGAATGTTTGAATGACCACCAGATATTAGAATATTGTAAAACTAACATCAGAAAACGACAGGACGTGCCGTGGACCCACCCCCGTCAACGCTAAGCCAATAGGAGAAGACTACAGTTGATAGAATGAGTTAGCCGCTCTCTTGCCCAGATGATCCCAAGCCAACGGAGGTCCATCTTGTAAATAAGCTTTCTGGATGTTTTTCAGCTAAACCTGGGCTCAGAGCTAAAAGACCCTACACAACCCAAGAGAAGTGAAGTCTCTTGGATGCAGATGGAAAGGTTTCTGTGGAGGTGTTGATGAAATGAACCTTGAGAATAGTATTTTTTGGGCGAACCCCATGAGAGTCTGGCTTTGTTTAGCAATCATAACATTTCTCCTAAAGCGTCTGCCTTTAATAAAGTCATCATGCATTGTGTTCTCACCAAGCTCTTTATGTGCGCTCTGTCACTTTGCAAGAAGAAACACAGCACGTTATTAAACCAACAAACCATAAAAATGAATTCAAAATTACTATGACAGCCGTAAAATGAAGAGAAAACAAACCAGCGTGACGGGCTGTTTAACAAATAGATCAAAACAACAGGCATAACTAGAGTACATGTAGTCGTGTGACTGATCGGGGAAACTGAGGGAATTCCAAATCAAAATGTTGGGTCTTCTTTAGTGTATAAGATGTGCTCATTAATTAATCAATGATATTTTAAAAAAAAGCTACATGGCTTTAAATAAACCTGACTTGAAAGTAGGGGTGCAACAACTAATCGACTTAATCGATTAAAATCGACGACTGAATGAGTTGCCAACTAATTCAGTCGTCGATTCGTTGGTGACGTCATCACGTGTGTTTTACGCGCCGTTAAGCTCCAACGTTATCGGTCTTTCTATGGTGTATTTTCGATCTTTCCAATCCAGACGAGATCTCTCTCCCCCGTCTGTGTGCGAGGGGGCGGGGCGGTTCACCAGAGGTGGGAGTAAGTCCTACATGTGCACGTCATGAGCAAGTCTCAAGTCTTGACCTACGAGTATCAACCAAGTCCCAAGTCACTGTGGTGAGAGTCAAGCAAGTCAAGTCATTGCTCAGGTCAAGCAAGTCAAGTCAAGTCATTGCTCAGGTCAAGCAAGTCAAGTCAAGTCATTGCTCAGGTCAAGCAAGTCAAGTCATTGCTCAGGTCAAGCAAGTCAAGTCAAGTCATTGCTCAGGTCAAGCAAGTCAAGTCAAGTCATTGCTCAGGTCAAGCAAGTCAAGTCAAGTCATTGCTCAGGTCAAGCAAGTCAAGTCATTGCTCAGGTCAAGCAAGTCAAGTCAAGTCATGGTGAGAGTCAAGCAAGTAAAGTCAAGTCATTGCTCAGGTCAAGCAAGTCAAGTCAAGTCATGGTGAGAGTCAAGCAAGTCAAGTCAAGTCATTGCTCAGGTCAAGCAAGTCAAGTCAAGTCATTGCTCAGGTCAAGCAAGTCCAGTCAAGTCATTGCTCAGGTCAAGCAAGTCAAGTCAAGTCATTGCTCAGGTCAAGCAAGTCAAGTCAAGTCATTGCTCAGGTCAAGCAAGTCAAATCAAGTCATTGCTCAGGTCAAGCAAGTCAAGTCAAGTCATACGACATTCTGATGAATAAGCCCAGTTTCCGCATCAGTGAAAAGACAGTGGTTATGAAAATGGATTCAACCCACACTATGATCTTCATTACATACACAGTTAATCATTTGAAATCTAATTTAGACCGATGACGATCATATTAGATCAATATTAACCCTAGAACTGCAGACGAAGCTAGGACTCAAGAAGTCTGTTCAAAAAGGCAGAACTCCAGGTTAGAAAATCATATATGGTATTTGCCATTACACATATTTAATTTAAATGTCTGTTGACACTAGAACCGCCGACAGCGTCAGCTCCTACAGAGATATCATTTTCAAATCATTTAATTTGTTCCTCTTCATCATTTCCTTATAAACTAAGTAGGACGATTTAAAACTCACTTAATTGGGTTCATTTAGAAATGGCTTCAGTTTATCATCATGACAGATCAAAAAGTTCAGATTCATTTTACAATAAATCAAGGAAGTTATTTAGTTTGTTAAAGTTTCAGCTATTCTGTTCACAGTTCTGTCTTCAGATTATTTAATACCATTTGTTAAAACACTTGTTTCTTTTGATGTGAAATATTAAGTATTTAATTTAAATAAAAAGCAATGTTAGTTTTGTTCACAATGTGTTTAGATAATTTAATAATATATGTATTTTTGAATCAAGTATTCATCTTTATTGTATTCAATGTTAGTTTCCACATGCCTAAAACAACCTCAAGCTAAATCTAAAAGTTGATGGCTAAATAAGAGCGCTTGAGAAATTGGGCAAGGCGTACAGTAATAGTCCGACTAGTCGAATAATAGTTTAATTAATCGATAGATTAATCGATTATCAAATGAGTCGTTTGTTGCAGCCGTACTTGAAAAGGAACACCAAAGTTAAATGTTTATTCAAATCTACCGTTGTGAAGTCCAACCGTTTAGGGAACCATTTCCTACACACAGTCCAAAAAAAGCAAGTTTGTGTTACACATAGTATAAATAGTGTCATTTTCTAAATCTGTTTTTAAGGTTTTTTGTGTGATTTTGGATCCAAGATGTTCATATAGTACGTCAGGTTATATAGGTGAGGTGTATCTAAAAAAAAAGATACCTAAACGTTGACATGCTAAACATTTCTTAATGGGGTTTAGTAAGACAATTCAAAAGTATGCAAAAACGGCCAAATTAGCCCAGGACTCTAAAGGGTTAAGCTTTGGTGAGGAACATTAAACATACCTCAACTGTATCTTAGGAGTTACCTTTAAAGTAACAAACAATGATTGTGCTCCATAGCTTTGTTGACCATCGTACATTTCTTATCAATACTTTTATACCTTAGAACCGTTTTCCAAGAGGCTTCTCAACTTTCCATTGTGGAGTACAGTATGGAAGTGCTGTGGTTCTACACCCAGGGTAAGGATTTAGGAGCTGGGTGTCTCCTCGACCTCCCGCTTTGTCATTATCCTCCGTTTTGTTCTTCGGCAGAGAACTCCACACTACGAGGGCGAAGAAACTCCCATTGACTTCTGCCTCTGTCTCCTCCACTGGCTAGAATTACTCCTCAGATCCATACGGAGCGTGACCCTGAAAAGTGTTTTCAATTACTGCTGCTGTTGTCAACCTCTGGTGCTGAGCTTATTGAAATTGAACACTCGGAACATTAAAATCAAGGCCACGGAGAGAGAGACAGTTTCGTTGTGCTGCTATCACAAACATGGAATTACACTTTTAACCTCACGGTGCAATTTTAAAAGCAAATTAGGATTAATAAACAGAGGCATCAGACGAGGTCGCATTCGGTTCAGTGCGATGAATTAAAATGGTTGCTGTTAAGTTGTAATGGGCCACATTTTGAGCGGGGCATTGTGACCTTGCCCATGGAAGTCAGGGAACACAGTGTTCAGGCTCTGTGCATGGGAAGAGAGCCTCCCAAAGAGATGGTGTGTAATCAAGGTTTTACAGCGTGAGTCACATGACCCACAGCGGGAAGCAACCTCGGGGAGTGCTTGAAAGGATGCTGGAGCGAGACTTTCAGGAGCTAAACGTAGGTAACGGCCGTAGTTCATCCTTGAGAGTAATGACTATGAAGGGGATAGAATATCATTGTGTCGACACTTCACACGCACGGGCAAATGGAGGCTCGTCTGGGGTTGTGATGGATTCAAAAATAAATAAATTCAAAGTAGTATAGCTACTGCCTCATTTTGTCAACAACATGCACCCGTCACATATTTGAGCAGACAGATGGACGGTGGAGAAGTGGCTTCGGAGAATTTCCTGACAGATTCTGTTGGAAGCAGTTGTGATAAGTGGATTCACGCAGAGGAACATACAGACCTGTAGCAGAGGAGAGGTGTGTGATACTCTAAAGAAGGGTTCAGGCAAGACCCTTCACTTGCATCTCTTTATTAAGGTTTTAAATGCATTATCTCAAATCAACATTCACGATTTACCTGAATTATTGTTACTGTTGCATCGCAGCATTTTCATGCAGTCTAATGCAGTGGTTCCCAAACGTGTTCAGTCAGGCCCCTCTTGGGTAATTGGAAATATTTTCGAGCCCCCCCCAAACGAGATTGGTAGGATTGTTTGTAGGTTGCAAATAATCACATCACTATTCCATTCCTATTCCACACATAGCCGACCTATCAATGACTTGTGTGTAGGGATGGTTATTGTTGGGAACCACTGGTCTAATGCATGGGGGGGGGGGCTATTCTTCCTGGGGTTCAAATCTGGGACTAAATTGCAAATACCTCAAAACTGTACTGGAGTATTTACTTGATACCTTGGATTTACACACGGCATCTATTGTCCGTCCTGGGAGAGGGATCCCTCCTCTGCTGCTCTCCCTGAGGTTTCTCCCATGTTCCCTTTAAACTGTGGGATTTCTCCAGAAGTGTTTCCTTGTACGATGTGAGGGTCTAAGGACAGAGGGTCTAAGGACAGAGGCTCTAAGGCAGGGGTGTCAAACTCAAGGCCCGGGGGCCAAATCCGGCCCGCGAGCTAATTTTATGTGGCCCGCAAGAGCTTACAAAAATATAATATATGTATGTAATTGTTGAATATTTACTTTCAATTATTTGCCCTAGACTTCTTCTTTCAGACGTAGTTATTTAGGAAGATATTACCAGATCTGATAATAATCCAATGCGGGGCCAACAATGTAATATAATACATTATTTAATATATATTATATATTTACATATGTATATTTATGTACATTACAACCGGCCCTTTGAGTGCAACCGTAATGCTGATGTGGCCCGGGATGAAATTGAGTTTGACCCCCCTGGTCTAAGGACAGAGGGTCTGAGGACAGAGGGTCTAAGGACAGAGGGTCTAAGGACAGAGGGTCTAAGGACAGAGGGTCTGAGGACAGAGGGTCTGAGGACAGAGGGTCTAAGAACAGAGGGTCTAAGGACAGAGGGTCTGAGGACAGAGGGTCTAAGGACAGAGGGTGTCGTATTGTCATACTGATATTCTGTACACACTGTGAAGACCACTGAGACTAATGTAACATTTGTGATATTGGGCTATAAATAAACAGTGATTGATTGATTGATTGATACCATTGTACTTAAAGGTCCCCTATTATACTGTTTTTCATCAATATATGATAGGTCTCAGATATATACAAAGCATGTCTCTGAAGTGTGTGGCTGGAATACCAGACAGATCTTTGCAGCATGCCATAGAGGGGGCACATGTTTATGTATAAAAGACATGAAAAAGGGGATTTCCCATAATAGGTGACCTTTAAGGATGGAGTATTGTTTTATCCGTTTACCTTGGGTGGTTCTGGACACTCGTTGAACCAATCAAATCCCTCCACTAACTAACTGCACAAGACAATATGTGAACTTTTTAAATAATCGCAACTGTAAAAGCCAACTCTGTGTGAACCTGCCATGATTATTATAACCGTTTTAATGATTTGTGGTGACCCCGTCCCAGCTTCCCTGAGCGATTATAGCCCCGCTGAAACGCCATCGAGTTGTCAAGGGTCTTTCTTACACATTGTGTCCGTGTAAACTCTGGTCGTAGTGATTTACAGTGGCGACGATAAAGTTGAAATCCTCCCCCTTCTCCTGCTCCTCTAACAGGAGACCTTGCCCTGGGCTGTGTGCCATGACACGGAGCTAGGCCAGGCACGACATTTCCATCAATCTCACTTACAGGGGCTGAAGTGTGGATCAAGGTGGTGATGCAGCGGTGGCTGTGATAATAGCCTTGAAGAGTCGGAGCCTTCACCACCTCACTGTATCAGAGAAGGAGTACATCAAGTTCCCTGGGAAGGAGGATCCCAGCGCGGAGAATACCGGGAAGGTGAGTCATGGAAACTTCCAGAAATAAGTCCTTATCACAGTGATTTAAATCCCACCTAAGATAACTATAAACATTTCATGATGCATCCAATTCATTTATATCGTAAGACTATTTTTCCCTACTGAATTCAAAACTATGTCATTATCTTTGTAATCCAGAAGACACGGTTCAAAGAGTAAGGACATATTGCAATGAACTTTAATAGTTTCAGCTCTGTTATCTGATACGACCCAATTGCCTTCTAGCTATGGTTACACATATTTGCTCCCACAACAATACTGATACCTCGTTGTAAAGGTTGAGCATTGCTAAATTACCACCTCCTTTTTAATTTCTCAACTTCTAGCTCTCTCTGACATATAACCTATGAAATGAAGTTACCACTGTAAAACACATACACATGTATTCATCTTTTAACCCAGGGACTCGATAGGAAAAGGTTCAGAGAGTAGTGGCTGCCCCGATGGCCCGACAGCAAGAATCCAATATAAATTCTACCCGTTAATTTCAGAAAGCTGAGCAGCCTGAAGCCTGATTCCAGACCTCGGAACGAAACATTTCACGTTTTCAGGGGTTGGAAACAGGTATGGTTGTGCTGCTTATAGATGAGATTAGAAGTGACCTGCATACATAGCAGCTCACAGAAATAACTGCATGTATTAGCAACCTGTTCCTCACTGAAAACCATGTAGAGGATGTGTGACTTCCTGCGATCAGTTGGGACAAAAACACGAACACAATGTGGGACTGAATAATGAAGTGAAAACCAAATACCAATTCAGTTTGATATTCAGGCTATGTAGCCTCAGACTTGCCTTTCACATTTGGGAACACACCACTCCATGCCAAACCCGGGCCTCTGATTCCAGATCAGCCGAACAGCTCTGAGTAACTCTTCTCCATCTCATGTTTTAAAAGCCTTTTGGATATCTTCATCATTTCAATCAACTTCGTAGCTGATCTACCAGCGTCAACTCACAGGGGTCGTATAAAGTAAATAAAAGGGATATATGTATACTGTGTTCGTTATTCTCGCGTCCAGGAGAGAAGCTTTAAAAGGAGACTAAATGGAGTCTCTGAGAAGGTTTAAATGGTACTTTAATTAAAAAAGGCGCGGTAATGTTACAAGCAGAAGATTGTTCAGTGAGGAGAGAAAGGCTGCAGCTTCCTCTCGCAGTGGACGGCCGTGCGGAAGAGACCTCACAAGCCTTCGTCCTTCCCGCTTGCTGGCTGTTTGCTCCTCCTCTCTGGGGGCTGTAGTGACGTAGGAGACTTCCCACTCGTTCTTCTGTGTCCGATATCGCGTTAAACCGAGGATTTCGACATTTTACATTCATTGTATAACTAGACACGCCTCTTCTCCTCCTAATCTCTTTCATGACTTTTCATCTACATTTCAAACGCTGAAATCAACAAATAGAGGAAATACTTCACAGCATTTTGGTTTCCGGTAGTTCAGGATGTTGTCACATGCTACCCACGTCTGTAAACAATATTCAAATAAACTACCTTCATTTAATATTCAGCAATAATAATCTCTTGGTTCAATTAGTTGTAAATCAGTAGGTTTCGGTGTGCATCACTCCATGTCATTTTGCTGCTAAATTCACATCTATAGGAAATGGTATATTAGCCACATGCTAAATGCTAACCGGAGATGAAGGATTTTCAGAATAAAAGCTTGGTATTGAGAACTTCCGTTTTTTTCCAGAATAAAATAGCATTTAAACTGACGGTATGTTTAAGCTATCAAACATTGATTTTAATTTGTAACAACTGTATCCATAAGGGGGGAACATATGGGAAATGTCAAATATCGCAATATTTCTTATGTTGATAAATGCTAATGAATTAGTGGGTAAAAGAAAGTAACTGTTTTCTAAGTTCAGCAAATGACATCAGGGATATCCAAAATACAGAGAAATAACTAGTCTCATATGACGGAAATTAATGTCCGTCAACAAAATCTCGAATTTTGGTTTATATCAAATCAGCTCCTAGGTCAGGATCAAGCAGCTCAATACAGTTTGGGAGAGATGTCTGTAAAGGCATGGTATAAAAACTGTATGTTCGTTCTTAACATTTCCCATAAAAGATCAACTATAGATGAATATTTTAAAAGCTGTCTATATCTAACAATGTAAGTAGAGTGGTGTGCATTAGGGCTGTCACCATCTCAAAGTGCCTGCCTGACAAGTAAATGTAAGTCAGAATTATAACGGGAACAAGAGCCCTGCGATGAATCATTAAAGCAGTTACCATGTTCCTTGAAAAAGGAACATGTCTGAAAATAGACGTGTTGATGAGCAGATGTGAAGAACATCTATTCATCAGGAAAGAGTTGCTGCCGCACAATTCATCCATCGCTCTGTTCTGCTCATGGTGTTTACAGTATTGATATACCTGCTATCTCAACAACAGCGTTTATTTTCCATTTCGCTCTACATTGCCTAATGTGGTTCTAATAAACCCATTACAGTCACAACACATCTGATTCAAATCTCACTACATCATTAAATCAGTGTAACATGGAGTAAGTGCAGTCATTATTCAAGCAAGAACTAAATGTCAAGTCTTAATAGTCATAACAGTTTGTCAAGTTAATTCGCAAAAAAGATGTCTCAAGTTAAAAGTAATTTCCCTAATTTCAAAACTCCTCTCAGAGCATCGGTTCTGTTTCTAAAGACTAGAAGACTTTTATTACAACAGTTCACTTTCTTGAAGTGCACGGGGAGTTACACTGTGGTCAACGTTTACACTCCATGTGTTCCCAGGTGGTGTCCACTACTGTTTTACCTCATGCTTGACAAATGAGGTTCTTTGAGGACAGTGGTCCTTAATGACTACAGCACAAATTCACTGGAGGGCAGTGTCTCAATTCGTGCATGAAAAATGATCATTGATGACCTCCAAGATGGTGGAATGAGCTCCCCATTGACATCAGGACGGCAGAAAGCCTGCACATCTTCCGGCGCAGACTGAAAACTCATCTCTTTCGACTCCACTTCGAGCCATAGAATTACTAACAAAGCACTTATATACTAACATAGGACTGGCTTATCTATAGCCAGCTGACAAAGCACTTATATACTAACATAGGACTGGCCTATCTATAGCCAGCTGAGTAGCACTTGAAATGTGTGGCTCTATGATACCTGCTGTACTTATATGATTCTGTTTTTCTTCTGGGCTGTGTCTTCCTGGTCGTATGTACTTATTGTAAGTCGCTTTGGACAAAAGCGTCTGCTAAATGCAATGTAATGTAATAATGTAATGACCCTAAGAATTGCAGAGAATCGACCGGGCAATGAAGCAGGGATTCGACTGTGCGCTCTGAATGTATATCTCCCTGTAAAGCTGATTCATATGCAGGAGGTCTAGTACACTCTTCCACATTGAACTCATTGATGCAGAGGTTTGGGCGACAGGCGCTTTGAAGATAAAGATGGAAATGAGCACAGTTATACATTTATTTTTAGAGATGTCCCGATCCGATCACGTGATCGGAGATCGGAGCCAATCACGTGATTTTCACAAGATCGGAAGAAAAAAATCGGGGATCAGGAATTTTTTTTTTAATAAAATATTTGTATTATTTTATTTAATGTTACAAAACAAAAATGACCATGTTCACGTCTTAAAGTCATCCTGAGGCCTTAGTTTTGGTTTAAAATTACACAACATAATGTATGTGTCTCTCAAATCTGGCAACAGAGTGGGCGCAGTGTCTAATAGTAGCAGTAAGCTAACGAGAGGCTACGTTCAGCTGGTGACTCGGGAGTCGGGACGGAGAACATGTCAGGAGTTTGGAAGTATTATAAAATTGAAAGTGAAGGCAGTGTAACAGCCAGATGCAATGTTTGCAAGGCGGAGACTTTTAAAAGGAAAGAGAAACGGCCCCAGAACAGTGAAAAGGCCAAAAAGATAACAGCCAAGATAGCTGAATTCATCGCGTTGGATGACCAGCCGTTATCGGTTACCTTTTTTTTCTCTTAATGCATTGTATAAAGATCCGATCGGGAAAAATCTGTATCGGCAGATTGTCAAAATCAAATGATCGGAATCGGATCGGGAGCAAAAAAAGGTGATCGGTGGACAGATTTAAAAAGGCAAGTTCAAGACTCCCTAGCTCTTGACGTAGGAAACTTCATCAGGTTGGTATTCCAGCGTGGTCTCGTCAGACAATGGGCAGCAGCTGCACAGAGACAAGTCCATTTATCTGGACCCCCAGGAGGCTACTCAGTACGGCTTTCATTTCCCAGCAACTCAAACAGACTTATACCATTTGTTCTCAACACTACAACTGTTCAGTGACAGTCTGATAGAGTTCTCTGCTGAAGGGAGGCCGTGAAGAAGTGAGGCCACGAGAACTAACAAACAAACTCCCACCTGCTTCAGAGCTATGTATAATCAGTCTCTTGTTACAGTCTTATGTTCTCTGAAAACGCCTAGATGGATCAATCAATGTACTTACCCTGCTGTATTGAAATAAAACTGTTGTATCCTCTAATAGTATTTAAAAACAAACTGGGCCTTTAAACACTAAATAAATATGAACAAATATCTAATTAAAATGATGGTTTCTGTCGAATACAGTTTGTCGTCCGAGATATTTTTGTATGTTTATTTCTGTAACACCACGAAACTCCATTTGAATGAATGTGACAAATCTAACATCCTACAATTCTACATTTTATACTAGTCAGCATAGCAATTTCGATAAAATGCTGATTAGTTGTCCATCCCTTCTTCTATCACCACATTATTGCAATAGCAGGATAGTTGAAGCTTCCTGTACCGAATAATTATCTTGGAAAAGTCTAGTTTTTGGCTTTTAGACGATCTGTAAAACATTTTTTTATTAAACTTTGGATTTGTTATGAGCTGATGACAGCGTTTGGATCAACACGGGGGAACATGGCGAGGTTTGTTGGCCCTACAGACAGCATAAATATACCAACAGCACATTCTGCAGTGAAATTAAACTCCTGCCACTAACACACATTCACACTCCCTCCACCTCCACATTCCCAGAGCGAAGCCCTCATTCCCAGATCCGTATGAAGACCACCAACCGACATCTCCCGTTACCACTCCTGACAGTTATGCAAACGAAGAAGGCACATTTCTCAAGTGATATTTTTCCAATACCCACGCTGTGTGCTCACGGAGGAGGTCTTACACAAACACACTTTCACACTGGGACTTCTAAATTGACAGTAGAGGTGGGGGAAATAATCGATTCAGCATAGTATCGCGATACTTTGCCTGGCGATATTGTATCGATACACGGATGCCAAGTATCGATATTTTACTATATAATCCATTAAATGTAAAAAAATGTATATAAACTCTTGCATATCCTTCTGAAAGATGGTCGTATATAAAACAGGAAGTTATGTTAAGACATGCAAAACAATGCCATCTCCTTTTCAGGTTCAAATAACACACATTGAGTTATTTACATAAACTATTCATATTGCAAATACATGTTTTAACCAGGAAGGGAAGACGGATATGACCCGTGTGATTTGCAATATATCGTATCGCAAAACTTAGCATATCGTAGAATCGCAATAATAATCGTATCGTGGCTTAAGTATCGCGATAGTATCGTATCGTGGGGAGCCTGGGGATTCCCACCCCTAATTGACAGGGTCCAAGGTCTTTTCTTAACGAGTGCAGAGTCACAGTGAAAGAAAACGTTTGATTTGGTGACATAGACACTTAGAAACACATTTAAATGGATTTTAGTATCTGTAAAAAAGGGCAAAACAGTTTTCCTCATAAGTCAATTCAGCTGTGTGAAAAATACTGTGGCTGTCTTTTCAGAAAGTCAGAGTGTTAGACTGAGGGTGCCAGCAATCCCAAATATTCACTACACTCTTTGAAATATGGGGGGGAACACATCTGCTTGCCTCCAAATTCATTTTTAATGGGAAAGAGGTGCAACTGTTATCCCTCATAGGATTTACTGGACTGTGCCACCAGCTCAGACAGTCAGTTCGCATAGGTTGCTTGGGTGGGGATGTTAGGGGAACAAGCAATTACTGTAAGTTAGTGTGACAGTACACATGGGGCCCTGTCTGAGGCCTCCGAATAGTTAGCATCAGTCAGGAAGAAGGAGACAGGCTGTATTGATGGCTTTGTTCCATCCGACGGGAAAGAAAAGAAGTGCTGATGTGCTTACATGGAGAGCGTGAGAGGTTAAAATATGCCTCTTTCAAGCCGTAGATAAGGGGAACTACTGTGCAAGCACATCTGCCAGGAGACTCCAAAGACCTGGCAACGACGCATGCATCTGATCATGAAAAAGGAAAACATTGATGGAAGTAGTCATAACGAACCCGAGGTACCGAGGGAGGCAAAGCAATGCGACTCCAGCGAAGCAACATTCCACTGCTGTGAGAAACAAGAGGACTGTAGAAAGCAATGACTGAGCAGAGAGAAAAAGAAATATATATTTGTTGTTGTGTGTAGATGCCTTATGCGGCCCCGTAATACCATTCACCAGTTCAACATTAAAACAAAAAGGTGATCCTTTCATCCTCCTACACACAAATGCAAATAGATTTCCAAATGTGTACGTTTCGTTCTTCCTTTAAAAACAGTCTTTAGAAAAGGCTTTTTGAAATAGCTGAAATTGGTAAAAGCTGATTTTTAATACATGTATTCCAGTTCACTACATCCTGGCTTTTATCGGTTTGCAATTATCTCTGTTTGGTTGAGAAAACACTGTTCACATAATCATACTGTTGAGATCTGGCAACCGGACAGATCTATGTAACCTTGAAGCATTGCAACACCATGATCATTGGACTACTACTCTCCTAAGAGACTACAAGAGGGGGAAGTCTAGATTCATTACTGTAAATCCATGAGGCGGTCCTGTAATTTAATCCTAAAGAAACCCGAACCCATGAAGATGAATTTATTCGAGCTAGGATGATTGCATGCTGAGTATAACATTTCTCGGAGTTCACTCATCGGCTCTTGTTTCAAATCTCTGTGGAGGTGTGAAAGCTCTTTGGGAATGAGTACCACGCCCAGTCAAGCTTATTGTATGGATTAACTCTGGTACAACTATCGAAACAAGAGATCAAAATCATTGATGCATCAAGCGGGAAATGTATGCGGGAGAACTAAAGTAACTTATGGGGAAGAAAAGAAACGGGTATGTCTTGAATGGAATATATAAGAGAATACAGATTCAACAGAAACCCAATAAGTGCTTTATATCAAAATACCAGAGAAGTAAAACAAATCTAAACCTACAGCAACCCAAAGGATATGTGTCAGTGAAGGGATGCTATATTTATGTTTAGGACACTAAAACACTCACGGAGAGGGTCAAATGCTTATTTAAGACATCCACCAGTTCACCCTGACCTCGCCTGCTTTCTTTTTACTATGCTATAAAAACGTCATTCCTTCTTTTGGTACTAAACATAATGAAATGTCACGACAAGACATGCACATTCTGATGGCTATTGTTCCCATGATAATACACAGAACAAGACATTACAGGACAATGTCTGTGTTTTGTGTAATGTATCCAAATTGGTAACATTCGGTAGAAAAAGCCAGTTCTAGTGTGTTTTTGAGAACTGTCTCAGCGTAGACACTGTGGAGGATAATGAAGGCTGGATGTTGCATTTGACATTTGATGTTGGTTAGAAAAGAGCAAACCAGGTCAGATAAAACCCACAATCCAACTTCTCCATGAACTACTAAACCTTTTTTACAACAATGAGTTTTTTGCCCTTCGCCAAACACTGTTTATTTTTAGTTCGATATTATTCCCCTAGGCCACGAAAGTGCTGACGACTATCTGTAAAAATATATTTTTGAGGGTTTGAATTGCATAACGTGGGTAGCTGGCATCGATCAAAAGATTGATGTGGCAGATGCACAGTAAGGGAAAACACATGGATGTGGAAAAAAAGCTCTTTTCAACATACTTTACAGAAGAAGTACAAAGTAGATATCGAACGTTTTTCTGTACTGATTTGATCCGAAGTTGCAAAATAGCAATGTAGAGTATTCTAATGTAAGCCCCTTTCAACAGCTTCAGCTTAAAGCACACCTAGAAATGCTAGCTTTTATACTAATAGGCTCAACCTGACCAGACACATTAGGTAAAATGCATTTAACCTGATGGAAATCCAACAGAAATGTGTGCCTCATCTTCCCAAAGGACACACTTAAGTGACCGTTGTGCTTCCTTTTACCAACACACATGGATTTCGAGCCCCAGCTGAAAAGTGTGAAGGTGAATTGCCAGACTTTTTCCAAATTGTCTAGACTTTCCATACTTTTTTCAGACCAGCATGGGATTCCCGATAGTGGAAATCTATTCTGTGAAATGCTCAGAAGCTCTAATGAAGAAATGAAGCATGGAGGAACCGTGACGGACAGTGGCCGGAGGGAACCAAACCAACGAATAGAAGGTTACCGAGGGACGGATGGTGAAAGGGTGATGGGAAGGAAAGCAAGACCCACAGAAAGAAGGGAAAAATGTAATTCTCAGTGTGGATCAGAAGCAAAAAAGCCCAAAATATATCATTTTCACTCCGAGTGGGAGGATGATTATTTGTGTATCTATTCCAATTCAAAGTCCATCTGTCTCATCTGCAATGCGAGCGTGGCTTTACCGAAGACGGGTCATTTAGAGCGGCATTTCAGTGCAGACGGAATTCCCTCCTACGCTCTTCTGTTCGTTGCGTGCATATGTAACAGAGTTAAACATGTGAATACATCATTATAAGTTGGTGAATGTTTAATTCATAATAAGTAGTGAATTTTAAGAGATGAGATTGTTTCATTTAACATTGTAAGTTGTGTTTCCTTCCCGTTGCACGTCTTTGTTTACTTCCGGTATGTATTTTCCACCCTCCGCGGACTGGCCATCTGTAGAATCTGTAGAATCACAGAACGGCCGGTCGTCAAGGGCCGGCTCGATTCGCTGACGGCCGTTTATGGTTTTTTCGCTAGCACCCCCCCCGTTGATAATTCACTAGCACCCCCCCTCTATTTGGACTGGTAGATCTCGGCAAAGTAGCTCTTGGTTCAAAAAGGGTTGGGCACCCCTGCTGTAAACACTGTTATTTCCGTCAAGTTACTTCAATATGCCAATGCCTAAAGGTGGATATAAGTTGGTGGAAGTGGGTATTTAGCACATTTTAGGATGGACTTCAAGCAATTCTTCTACACCTTGTATCTTCTAGTTTTCTATTTAAGACATATTTACTGTACGGTTGAGGTTTAACATCTATCCGTATCTCTAGCTTTGAGCAAAAATGCTGCCAAACCAACTGTTCACTATCCACCAAATGGCCTTAAACACACTACTAGATGACTAGCTGGTTGAGAAAAACCACAACGTGGGAGCTACAGATATTTTTCGAAGGGGTTTGACAACAAATGGATGATAGGATTGTGGATGTGTAAGAAGGCAGTGTTGGTCATAGCCACCTTACACAGCGATATGATGTTGTCCTGATGTTTTTCTGCTCCTTGGTCACCAATAATCAATGTGGAGGATGTGCACGGTGTACATCTGGGTGTGTGCTGATGTGTTTCAAGTTGGCTCAGTGTCAGTGTAAGCCTCCTTTGGCACAAATCTGCCGGTCTGACTCACTGTCTCATGTGAAGCCAAGCAGAAAACATGGAAGCCCTCAGAGTCCCGCCTTCCCACACACACACACACACACACACAGGAACAATAAACCCCCCCTTCACCGCTGCCACCACACCTCTCCAGGGATCCTGTTATTTCACCCCGACTGCTGAGGGACTTCTGGGATCACATCACATATCGGCCTGGCGCCATGCCTCCTACAACCGTTAAGACTCATGGGGCGAGTGCCACACCTTTTCTCAGCGCGGCCCCACTTTCGGCACAACCCAAGTCGTTTACGACATTTCCTCCACGATTATTAATTCATCAGAATTGCATTATATCCCAGACGTAGTCCAGACACTGTCACGTCTCCGGAGGTCTGATAGGAGTCAGACACACCCACTCCATCAATCCCCTGTCCCCTCTACATTTCTGTTTCTCTACATCTCTAATTGGGTTTTGTTTACGGGTTCAGTGATCACCGGCGACAGCATGATGGGTGCTGTTGCCTCCCAAAGTGTAATGGGGGGAAACTTGTCTGTATATCTGCTGCCGGCTTCACTTTCACTAATCACTGACAGAAAACAATGGCTTCATTCAAGAAGAAGTGCACATCTGTATCCTAATACATGATGATGCCATGTTGAAGCATCTGTTACATTGTTCAAGATTGTTTATTCCTGTAAGAAACGAATCATTGGATACAAGGTGTGTACGCTGGTGGTCTGTTAGGGTTCAGTGGGCTAGGGTTAGGGTTTCAGCTGGACACAGATGCCATCTTTTAAGCTCCACTAATCAATACTTTCTAAGGATCAGATGACTAAAAGGTTGCTCATTAAAAACACACAGATATTTGTTACCAGACCGTTGCCGTCACCGTAATAGACTTTTATTTCATTTTCTTTCATTGTTTTAGTTCGCAAGACGTCAGAGCTCTGTTAAACTTTGCTCACTACCAAATGACTCTCAGGAGTTGGTAGAATAAATAGAGCCACAATAAGTCAAATATTGGAATTGTGTTCATTTGTTGGCCAGAAACGCAACTGCTAATTAGTTATATTCTTGCTTTGAGTGTGCTGGATGCTTAAAACACAATTGTTTCCCAACATTGGAGTGGCCATAATTAAATGAATACGGCTTTAGGTTTCTATTGTCACCTAAATAGTATTTTAAGTTGATTAGAATCCAAACAATCTATTATCAATGTTCTCCCTCACGTTCAATGCGTCCACTGGGACTAGTTTAACAAAAGAAATAGTCTTCTTCTGTTGATGGTGGTTGTAATAAAAGAGTTTTGCTCATTAACTTTGCTCACCAAGATTATCCAAGCTGGTCCAATGACCTCTAAGCAATCACCAATAGAAATCAAAAGCATTGACTTGTACCAAACACCACCCCAATGTCAAAGAGAGTACGGGTGAGAGTCCTGGATCATTTATTCTCTTGACAAAACTGGTGTCTGCAGCACATGGCTCGTCTCCAAAGGTGACTTGACATCCAGGAGATAGTCTCAAATCCCTGGAGAGTACTTTGAAAGCCAGCGAGTGTGGAAAGATCCTGAGCCCTTAATGTGTTCCCATGGTCAGTTTTTTTTATACTGAGTTTACTGATGCATAGCAGCAAATGTAGGAGGGTACATACCAAGAAAGCTTTGAGGTTACATATCCATTCCTATGGTAGTTTGAATATCCAAATCAGCATTATTTCTCTGTTTGTCTCACCAACATCCCTGAGGGTTATTGAAATGCATGCTATCATTCACAGGAAGTGTATAATTATGGCTGCAAATTGACCCTAAAGTAGCTACAGGGGGTTAATAGGATTGTTGATCGATACCAATTACTGGTCACTATCTGCCATTTACATTTTTCCAGGAAGAAAATCCATATTAGCGAAACAATTCAGCTTAAACACAGATATTTGGACAAATGTGATCAGTGTCAGACTTGTAAATTGTTTAAGTATAACACTATGTGTCAGTTACAAGCCAACTACAATAACTTTGTGTAGCTCCAGTCCAAACTATATATATGTGTTCTCACTGTGGCTTACAGCCGTTCAGTCATAATGCTCATCATTACCGAGCACATAGAGCAAAGCATCCGTCTCCATGTTGCTTTTGTTCACAGCGTTCCTACATACGCTGTGAAAAGCGAAGATCTAAGGGCTTTGAAGTCAAACTGAGAAATTATCTTCATACATCTTCTCTAAACTTTGTGACGGCTGCAAGGAAAACAAGTTTCATTTGGTAATAAAACATTTTCCACGCTGCCGTTTCTTTCTCTCTTGTTAAATTAATCCCTCTCAAAATGACACTTTTGCCTCATAAAATGTTAATGAAATTCTTTTGAGAATTCGTTTCACTATAAAAACCACTGCTTCAGAAAAATGTCCTGATGAACAATGGGACAAATATGTCTAAATGATATCAATCCAAGCTGCTATAATCTGACGATGGTGAATCGCAGAGAACTGTAGTATGTAGTATTCATGTGTCATCACAGGTTAATGAAGTCTTAATCTAGGCTTTGATGAGAATTCATACTCTAAGCCCAAAAAACGTCGGGTAGCTTTCTCAGTCCGCCATCTTTCCAACTGGGATGCAGCATCCGAGCACTGCCTCAAATCCAACACCCAGAATGCTCCAGACAGACAAAGGAGCCTCTACACCCGTGGTGAGCCAGAAGACAGTGATTAATGAGGCCGCACCAGCGGAGAGTGGCTCCGTTATACTCCACCTCCACTCTTCAGCAGTGAGAGTGTCAACAAGTAACTAATGACTGCCAAGATGTCCTCTGTTTTACATTTCCTGAAACCATCACGGCCCTTATCACCTCTAATGCTCCAAGGCAAAACTAAACGTTCATTATTTTCAGTCGTAAAGTGTACTGGTGCTGAGGTAATGTGCAACTTGGTCATTTAGGGTGGATTTCTTTTATGTTTTGTACCCATGACACACCAAATGTTGACTAAATGTGAGATATCCTTAATGTAGTTTGAATCACATTTGGATATATCCACATTGAAATTACTAGATTTCAAATACTGACAGTTCTGTAGGGCCAATTTTACAGTTTTGACAAAGAAACTGTGATTTTCATTGACTGATTTAAGTCCATTTCTTAAAATGTTGTACCCATGAGACGCCAAATATTGACTATATGTGACATGAAGAACAATCCTGCACAGGGTTAGAGAATGTAGTTTGACTCAAATTATAAAAGATACACCAATATGGTAAATCTTTGGATACATCAAGATTTAAATGACTTACATACATTCAGTACTGTGGACAATCCCTACAGGAGCACTTTTGGGTGAAGTGTCTCAGGGACACAACGACATGCTGACTGCAGTGGGACTCGAACTTGCTACCCCCTGAATCCAAGTCCAGCACCCTATCTACTGAGCCACAGCCTCCTCAATTACTAGCTTTAAATGTTAAAATACTACCAATTCTGTAGGGCCAATCTTACAGTTTTGATAAAGAAATTGTGATTTTCATGGACTGATTTCTTAAAATTACCATGCCAACCACTTTGTCCTTGTACTGAACAGACATCCCATGGTGGCATCATTTATTTTTATTAGAAGCAACCTAAAACTGATCTCGTGTCCAGCCGATACTTCACTCAGCGCCTCTTTTTCTTCCGTAAAAAAGTAGGCGCTGCTTGGAATCTTATGAAGTTCTTTCCCTCCACTCAGTTGGTCGGAGCCGCCGTTGATGGAAGTGCAATCTCCCTGTTCAAACACAGCTGCATCACTGGGTTTTAATCGCACTGCACCCCCCACCCCCCCCCCCCCCCCTGGATACAGAGATATGCACAGCTGCCGCTCTGTTGCCCAGAAACTGAATGTCATTTCAGGAATACCCCCCATCCCACAAACAGGATAGTGTTACAGGAAGCCCTGCAAACAGCCCGAGCCTCCAAACTGGATTTCCCCATATCAATCTTCCACTTTCTGGAGCCCGTCTCGCTAATGACGGTTCAGATGTCACTGAAATTGTGAAGAGCGGAGGGAAGGAAATATATAATTGCACCTTCTCTAAGAGGAGGACTTGGCTGTTATTGAGTTTTCGGTATCATTTTCCCATCACTTGAGACTGACCTGAACCTCTGTTCAATCAATGCATACCGAGTCATGAGCTCCGTAATTTAAAAATCACATTATGGAGTTCATTTACTTTGAGTGCTTTACCAAGAATCCCGCAAACATTTTCTTCAATCTGAAGCCAAATAGCACTCAAGCAAATACATCTCAAGTGTGTTCTGAAAATTGCCTTTTTTGTCTGTTTCCAAAGCCATCCATTTGAATGAAGTATTATTTAATATATGGTATCAAATGAACTCCGCACCTTTCGTTAGCATTGAACCTCATTCCTCGAAAGCAGGGGTGTCAAACTCAAGGCCCGGGGACCAAATCCGGCCCGCGACTTCATTCTATGTGGCCCACAAATTCTTGCAAAGAATATAATGTGTATGATATGGTTACATGCCGATGTACAGAAGCACGTTACCCATACATGGAGCACAATGCATTTTCTTTTCAAATCATGTTGTGATATTCTCACTGAAGAGACTTACAATTATTCGCCCTAGACTTCTGCTTTCAGTCGTAGCTCAATCATGAAGTTATTATTACCTTATCCGATAATAATCCAGAAATTCTTCTTCCGCTAGAGCAGCTAGCACCAGATGCTAATAACAACAGCACCCTCCCTTTCTCCCTCCCTCTCTCTCTGGAACCCAACCCTAATCCTTGTATGCCATTTTGCCTCGATTTGAGCATATAAAGGAAGGAAGAAGGCTTTGCTATGAACCATGTGTCCTTTTCCTCTTCTTTCGTCCACTACAGTGCTACGTGACTTCCAATCTGAGCCCGTAAAAGCAGGTGCAAACATTATAAATAAATGCAGCAACGTTCTCTCTCACAGGTATTTTACATTCTGTACAGTTTTCAGGCTGCTCTGCAAGAGGGACTTGGCATTTAAGACCCTCCAGAGGCACTAAAGCCATTGGGCTAGTAAGAAGAGCCATATCCGTGAATGAACTAATTAAGCTCCTCAATGTCCTCGGCAAAATGGTGTCTTGAGATTGTTCTCTGCAATAGCAGTAATGAGAAAGAGAGAGACAGAAGGGTAAAAACATGGGAGGAAAAAGCTGAAGAGGGGAAGGTGGTGGGGGGGGGGGGGGCTAGACCTCATCCTCAAATGCTTAAGGAGTGTGTTCAGAAAAGAAGATTAGCATGGAGGCAGGATTTCGAGCCCTTTTCTGTTCCTGTGCTCGGCGAATGGACCTGTTACATTTCTGAATTCAAGGCCCGTCTTTGTTTCCCTCCCCTCGGTGGCGGCGGAAAGGCTCATTAAAGTCCATAAACAATGTGAGATGTGCTCTCTAATGAGCAAAGGCTCTGTCCTCGGGAAGCTGGTCATGTCAGATCAGACGAGCCGGTCTCATGCACCTCGGGACGAACAACCGGGCCATTCTCACATCGCTCATTGGTGTCCTCCAGCTTCTCGTTTTCATTGTCCCCTCATGTTCTGTACTTCCCATGGAAATGATTGTCCTGAGTCATTTCAGAAAGACTTGGCCCCCGCAAAATGTGATTAGTGAAGAGTTGAGACTTCCTTTCAAAGAAGTGGAAAGTCCGCAGAGGTGTCTATGGTACAGGACGGCTAAACGATTCGCTTGGCTGGGCTACAAAGCGCCGTGGAGCTGAATATGAACAAAAGCTTTGCACTGTTTCCAAACAACAGTAAGCTTTCTTTGAGATAGCGAAACTATTTCAGGGAAACAAACATGGATACACGGGGAGACGATGTGGCATTTGGAGTTGCTCTTTCACGCTGGCAGTGGGTCAGGCATTGATAAGTGATCTACGTATCGCTCACTAGTCACAGTGATACTGAATAATGATAGCAGCAACTGGGAGATAGATCATCGTTATTCCACTGATACAGGATCATACTGTTACAGATTCCACTAATGAGTGTTCAGATAAGCTTTGAATGCAATACTGGGGTAATGGCTCAAAGAACAGCGATATTTCTCTGAAGAGGAACAATTTATGAAACCAATGCGAAGGTAGGGACTGAAGTAGAGAAATGTAAAGCCCTTAGAGGCTAGAATTCATTAAAGACTCATAACATATCTTTAGTAAGTCATTTTGAGAGGGCTGTTGGACGAAGTAATGTCAAAAGTGGACCGTCTAAACCACATGTGTCAAACTCAAGGCCCGGGGGCCAAATCCGGCCCTTGGTGGATTTAATTTCGGCCCGCAGGATAATTTCTAATTCCTATTAGATCTGGCCCTCCGGTATATTGCACGCACACCTTCACTCC
This sequence comes from Harpagifer antarcticus, assembly GCA_902827135.1. Taxonomy (NCBI): domain Eukaryota; kingdom Metazoa; phylum Chordata; class Actinopteri; order Perciformes; family Harpagiferidae; genus Harpagifer; species Harpagifer antarcticus. The sequence continues at coordinate 17,064 of CADEHL010001264.1, read as the reverse complement.
ACCCTGAGGGTCTCCTCCGCTCAGAGCCTGAGCCCAAACATTGATGACCTTGCACCCAAGATGAGATGCCAAGTATCTGAGCTAGCATCACAGAGCAGCACACTGAGTTCAAAGGATGCTTCCTTCTGCACTTTCTCTCTCACGACAACAGGGCATGTTTGGCTTTTCCTTTGAGGGAAATAGTTTTTTTGAAGCTGCTGTTGGCCTGTGGGAAAATGTACTCATAAGAAATGACTCTGGAGAAGCTGCAGATAGAGCCATGAGAAATGAATGCAACTGATTATTTAATGTTGTTTTTATAGGCAATAATTTAAGCTTTGTTAGCTCCAGGTTTAACATGTGCAATAAGTTCATTTCAATAAGTTCTGCAATAAACATTGAACCAGTCCGGCTCTCCACTAGAACCCTTTTTTTAATTTTGGCCCACTGTGTATTTGAGTTTGACCCCCCTGGTCTAACATATCAAGCTTTCGTTTAGATAATATGTTCAGTGCAAAAATCAGACGACTCTCATTTGAAAGTTTAAAGGGTATTTTATGTTGTAGAACAAAACATTAAAATCTCCACAGAGCTTATTTTAGGCTCTTTACCCTGGGGAACCAGAAATGGTGAAATACTGACTCATTCCTGGTTTAAAAGACTCATTCCTGCATTATTAATCTATTTATAAAAAAGCTCCTGAACAGGTACAGTCTCTCTCCCCTCCGGCATATGGTTTTTCTTCTTAAAAATAATAACTTAAATACGGAACCATAGCTTCCTAATGTAAAATTCAATATCGAGTGTTGTTCATCATATTAAGCGAAGCATTATTGATTCTCGAGCGCCATTGAGGCATGACAAGCATATTACTGCCAGCCTTTCAGCCTTTGGGCAATAACAGTTTCTGAGGCTCAGGTAGAAAACTGTGAAAACCGAGAGTGTTGACTCGGCCCATATGGCGAGCTGAAATGAGAGCCAGTATCAATCACAAGCAGCTTCCTTTGTTCTAACATATTTTAACATCCTGGTGTCACATTGCAACGATCCTCGCCTGACATTTACAAACCAATAGGTCATTAAGGAAACAGTCAAACTAATCATTATGTAAGATGTGTTAATAATATACAATATTCGGGTTTCAATTTCGTTATTCGGATATTCGTTTTAATTTTAATTGATTGAAATCTCCAATATCAACGTAAGAGCTTGTGCCTCTTCGGTGGGTGCTAACACTTAACCATAAACGTTATCGTCTACTTTCTCCGTCTTTATATGTAGATATTACTTTTTCTCCGTTAATCTCCGTCACGTTGTTTCCATAGCAACAACAACTTCCTGTCAACAGCGCTAACTCTCCTTCAAAATAAAAGCATGTCCATCCAAAATAGGAAGCCAAGCCAAATTACACTTAAGACATATACAACTGCAACGAAAGTAACACAATGGGTTACATTAACAAATAACTATAAAACAACAATACTGTAGAATAATAAAATTAATGCTAGGGCTGCTCAATTAAATCGTATTTTAATCGCGATTACGGCTTGCAACGATTACGAAAATAACGTAATCGAAATAAAACAATTATTTTTTTATTATTATTACTTACTTTTTACTTATTTTTTTGGTTTTTCAGTTGAATTATACTTAAAGTAATCAACTGTTAAAAACATACTGTTAAAAAAAAAATCAAGTCAATGAATAATCACAATTACAATTGTTGACCCAAATAATCGAGATTCTGATTTTTGCCATAATCGAGCAGCCCTAATGAATGCCGTGAATAAACCGAAATACACGTGTTGAAGTAGTTCGCTGTACGCACCCTCCCCCCGCGCACGGGCCGAATATTCGCTGCTGATTACTACCGAATATCCAGAGCACGAAAAATGGTATTCGGGACAGCCCTGGTACGGAGTAGAACAGCTCTTAGTGTCAGATAGCTTTGGTTATTGGTTGTTGTTGGACTATAATAGAAATTGACTTGACATAAAGAGGCCGTATTTTCCCTTACCTGTAGTGTGTTTTTTAGTGCATGTAAATGGTCTGTAAAGACTTAAAACCCTGAAAGAAAAGCGACCTAAAGCAAGTAAACATGTCACAGTAGAGGCACAAGATACTAATATAACCCTAAAATTGAAGATAATGTGTCCTCTTTAAAGGTTTGCAGTATTTCTCATTTGTATTCTGGGGATTTCGTTGAGCTTTTTACACTAAATCCTGCAAGCTGCCAAATAACAGGGACGACAACGAGGATGCCAATACTGAAGAGCCAGAGAGCATTTCTTTATCACCTGTCAACAGTCATGTCTCATCAGCAGAGCGAAATGCTGTCCTCCAAACCAGGGCGAAAAATCCTTTTGTGCATAGGCGTAATTTATGAACTGTCAGTAGAGCAAAATAATTACCCAGTTACAGAAGTTCGCAGCTCCGGTGGCTTATTAAAGCAGCGGTGCAGAGAATTATGCAGATAAAATGAGACAGCTGTCAGTCAGGAGAGCAGCTATTCATTCCAGAGACATAATCAGGCCATAATTCACAAGCTCACATTTGCTGCTCCTTCTACAGCAGCCGGTTTACCAGCAGAATGTCAGAGACTCGTCTTATTTTTATACATCATATGTGAAGAAAAAAACCCTCTCTTTTTATGACATCCGAGGTTTCATTCAACTCAACCGAATGAATTTAATTTAATACCAAGAACAGTGAAGAAAATATCTAAAAACAGGAATTCTAAGCATGTCCTAGATCTGCACTGTGAAGACTAAAACCATAGAAGAAGACAAGTATGTGGAAGTATTACTGAACAATCGTGTTAAAATGCTTCAAGCGAGGAAAATAGATTTGGTGACAGTTGTTCCATTTAAAAATAAATAAGCTAAATTGTTGATTAAGTTACAGAAGTAAAAGGTTTTTTTGTTGAGGTAAAATATTCATATGTAACTCAAGTTAATGTAAATTATATTGTATGGAAGGAAAATAATCAAGACAATAAACAAGGAAACAAACATTACAATCACTGGTGATATGTTCAAAACCCTTTGAGGCACATTTGAGTCTAACTTCATCAAGTCGCTGAATCTCCAATATGATGGAAACAATTCACATTCACTGCTCAGGACGAGGCTCAGGTCAGAGACAATGTCCAACACCGTTGATTCCAGTGGCGAACCGTGTCTATCAGAACTGGACCTCCTGTAGACACGCCCCCCCTGCGGCATTATAATGTCTGTCTTTTCACTGAATTGTCGTCTTGAAAAGGGAACTCACAACAATTCCACTTCGAGCGATAGAATTACTAACAAGGCACTTATATACTAATAAAGGACTGGCTTATCTAAAGCCAGTTGAGTAGCACTTGAAATGTTTGGCTCTATGAAACCTGATGTACTTTATGATTCTGTTTTCTTCAGGGTTGTGTCTTCCTGGTCGAATGCACTTATTGTAAATCGCTTTGGATAAAAGCATCAGCTAAATGTAATGTAATGTAATTCCGCAACAACTTCCTCTTCACCTGTGGCACTTGCCATTTCAACGTTAAAAACAATAAAACGGCATGAATTGCTTCGTCGCATTCAACTCTGAAAGAATACGCCCATTGGCTACAAATCAATATCTGATTGGTTGATCAAACTGTCAGTCCAAACCAGAGGTCACGTTAACCGAATATTTTCAATGACGGAAAAATCTGAAAGCAGTCATTTTGACGGATTAGAACACAACTCGGAACAGCGCCAACATGTCCACCAGCGGCCCACATTATATTACATCCTTAGTGGCCAGGTAGGCTGAGGGCGATCTACTCTACTGTAGTCTGTAACTATTAGTCATTCACACCCCTGTCCAGTTGGTGGCGAGTGTGTGTATATTAAGTAGCTATTGTCGAGTGTTGTTTTTGACCTCGTTGATTACCTCGTTGTTTAACCGGCTTTAGCGATCGCAAAATGTCACGGCAGCTGATCGTCCGAAGCTTTTTTAATAAGCCCAGTAATTGTGATGGTGTGGATGAACGAGGTGAAAAGAGGGATTGATGCGGTGGAGGATGAAGGACAAGCCAGTAAGACTAAAACTGACAGCGTTCAGCCAGCGGCAGAGGGGCAAGCAAGTGGCAAGGAGTTGAAGCGGGAGTACCGGGTTCAGTGGGAGCAAGAGTTTGAGTGGCTGAGGAGGGAAGATGGCAAAATGTTCTGCGACATCTGTAGAGAAGCTAAGATGAGTAACGGATTCGTCCGAGGATGCACGACGATGCAGAAATCAGCGTTCAGGCTACAGCAGCCAGGGCATTCGATCAAGGATGTAGAATATCTTGGTTGAAGGATATTCTACCCAGAGACCCAGAAACAGATCTGATTGGTTGCTTTCTTTTCTAACACAAAACCACTGAAATGTGTAGAGCATGGTCCGAGAAGGACAAACAAATCAACGTGACACTGTGATATTACAGATCAACAACACAGATACCATTCTCATTTATTCATTTTATATAAATAAATCGATGTTTTGTTTCATCTGAGTGTTCCAGGGTGTTCTCTGAATACCTCGAAGGCCCTGACGGTTCGCCGCTGGTTGATTCATAGAGTCTACTAACCCCAGATGTATTGAGTATTGCAGGTTATTCAGCACAACAGCATCGGTGTTAAATTAAATCCTGGAGAGGCAGTGTTAGAGACGCCTATCCAGCCTCCACTCACTTTATTACATGAGCTGTGCCGAGAGGGAAACAATGACAGCCGGTTCAAGAGCCGACCCGTTTGTTCCTCCTTGACGACACTTTGCATTGTGTCCCTCCTCCCTTTTTATCCTCCCCCCCCCCCTTATCCTCTTCCCGCCTGCTGCCTGCCTCCCTCCCTCCCTCCACCTTTGTCTGCCTCACAGCGAGCTTTCCTTACACAATGCTGTTAGTGGAGAGAGCGTAATAAATTACAGCGCTCTCCTGATCTCATCAAACGCAGTGCCGTTAAAAACGCAGCGTGGAAAAGACCCACCGAGGGGCTTGAGTGCCGGGTCACTGATCGTCTTTAAATGTTCAGATGGATGGAATTGGGTGTGTGTGCACTTTCTTATTTATTTAAAATCTAAAAAAGCCTTGCCCAAAGATCGATGTCAAATCATTTTGATGTGTGTTTGTGTCATGCACTCTGCACTACAGAGCCCACTGAGGCATGGGGGGGGGGTATGGAAGGGAAAAGCCAGTTGTCGGGATGCTTTGAAGTCGGTTTTTAGTTTCAAATATTGATCTTTTAGAATAAAAGCATGCACTTTGTGTTCTGTAGAAAGTGTGAGTGGCGTCCAGAACGTCGAAAAACGTATTATTATTTTCCACATGCTGTCGTTTAAAGACTGTGGGTGTTTCTCAATGTCGAGGAAGGATGCTCCAGAGCCCCTATTTCAAGAATGCTACGTCGTCGAGTCCGTTCCAATGTCCAGGATGCTTGGAATTCTACCGAGGCCGGCGTCCTTCGTTGCGGGAATTTTCGTGGATGCACATGTGTATCCTCCGCGGTCTTAAAATCCCCACAATGCTTTGCACACGGACCAATTTCCAAATCTGTGGCGGAAATCGCGCTCCATTTAAGGCGGGGCCTCGCATATGACGCACACCCGTTAGCCTGTTCCACCATTCTTCGTTTTCCGAGGCTAGGAAGGATTCTTGCATCGCTTCTGAAGGAAGTGACTCGGAGGGCCATGTCCTACCAAGGAAGCGTCCTCGACATTGAGAAACACCCATAGAACTTATTCCTATTTTAGGCTGTATTTGATGCTTCAATAATAAAACAGGACTTCTAACTGCTTTTAGTCTTTGATCTCACTACCCAATGTTATGATGTGTGTATATGATTTATCTAACCCAGCACGCCTTTATTTTGAAGGTCAGAAACCATTATCGAAAGTCTCATTCTTCCCATGTAGCCTCGAATGTAGTTTATACATATTTACTAATTCACCCGCACTTATGGTACGATCTTGCTTGAAATGAATATATCTGTACTTTCCTTGTTGTTCGGAGTCGGAGTCCTTTTTTCCGGTTTTTGCACTTACTGTAAGTCTCTGGATAAAAGCGTCAGCTAAATGACATAATGTAATCGTCTTCCTGTTCTCTGTGTTAATGGGCTGCCAAACTAAATGAACAGCATATTCATCTGAGCACACAGGCGAGGAATAACGTGTCTTCAATCAAATGCTTGCTTTAGTAAGTTTGGTTTATCAGTTTGCACAGATCTCAGGTGACACCCAGGACAACACACTCACTTATTGAGTGGCTTATAATGTACATTACATTGTAATGTGTTGTGACAGGTCCCATGAAGAACTGGTCCCAATTTTAACATTAAGGTCATTCTTTTTTGTCTGATTTCATTTGAAGATGCTTTATAGAACTTGAATTGTTTGTGTCAGTTTAGATAATTGTCTTAAGTTATTATCCCTACAATATTCCCCACTGTAAATGTACACAAAATTAAATTAAATAAATCTGATCAGGCTTATTGTGCCAGCTCTAAATCCTTTAATCAGAAGACGTTTCTTACCTCCCTGCATTACAGGAGCTAAATGCATTCATGCCCCTTTGTTTTAGTTAACAGCCACACCCTCCATGGTGTTACCCTGCAACCACCTGCTACCTGCAAACACAAACAGCCTCCATCTATTCTGATCAGTGACCTCAGCTCCGTCTCTGGGTGATTTCCACTCCGCGGGGTCTGGTTATATGCAGCTCGCAAAATTAGATTGAGGGCAGGATTTTAGCAGCTAATTAGATGATATTTGACTTGCGAGTTTGATCAAACGGTCCTCAGAGTACGTGCCGCATCTGCCGTCAGATCAGCGGCTCTGAGATGCGTTTCCTCTCGTTTCCGTAGCATTACCTCGCAGCAGATTTATAACACACAGTACAGTAGGTTTTAAACACACACACCTCTACCAAAGTGTTTCCTCTCAGTTTGATGTCAGTCTCCATTTTAGTTCCCCATCAAAAGACCATTACCCAGAAACACAGAAATGTTTTATTTTACCACAAATGAAAGATTTCAATTTGTCGTTTCTTTCTTCTTGAAGTCGGCTGTTTCTACACAAACAGCTATTTGAGTGCACAGCAAGACTGCTTTAAAAAAGCAACTCGGTAAGAAGTGTACACTCCGCTTCCTCATTACTAACAGCGGCCACATCTTCAATAAGATGAGAGGAAACTGTGCAGCTCGGTCTGAGCATGTGGCACCTTGTGAACAGTGTGAAACTAAAATAAGTCATTGTCGACGTTTATTGGCGCGGTCCGAAAAAACCCTACGGAGCCACAGAGGATGCTCGCCTCAAGAATGTGCGCATCGTGCCAATTTAGAAAGTAAACAAGTCCACAGAATACTGCACATGCGGCACATCTCGCCGGCTTCTCAGCTCCCAGAAGAGACACTAGTTTTGTTGTCTTCTTGTTGTTGTTCTTCACACAAAGGCTGAGGCGCCTCTGCACCTGAGGACGCCAGCCAATCACAGGGAGCCTGCGATGAGCTAAGTGCCATTGCTAGGCATTACATCAGTGTGGTGAGTCACTCCCTGGGAATAGGAGTCAGTAAAACACAAGGGCCCCGCCTCGTTATGACAGATCAGCTAAAGGTGATGATTTCTGATTGTTTATTTATATAGCACCTTTTCAGACACAGAGGCAATTCAAAGGCACAATGTACAACATTATTTTGTATTACAGCTTATTTTTATTCCATATTTTATTCCTCCATTTCATTCCAATATAAATACTGTTATATTTTACTGTATATTTTTATTAATATTAATATTTTTCTCGTTCTCTTCCTGTGTTTTCTAATTCTTGTTTGTATGCACCACGACAGCAAGTCAAATTCCTCGTACGTGTAAACCTACCTGGTAATAAACCTGTTTCTGATTCTGATTAACAGAAAGGAACACAATAAATAAACATAATGGAATAACAGGTTAATAAAAACCAGGCAGAACAGAGATAGTTTAAAAACAACATTGTAAATACAGCAGGTGCTAAAGCAAGTGAAAAGGCTTCGGGGTAAGCAGTTGTGAAAAGTAGTGTTTTTAGCCTCGACTTAAGAGCGTTGGTGAAGACCTCAGGGTTTCTGGAAGTGTGTTCCATTTGTGGGGATAGCAGGACGCATGTTGGTGTGTCTCTGCATATAACAAACACCTGTATCTCTGCTGGTCTCTGAGCTGCAGCGGGTAAACTGTGTCGGGCAACTTTAGCTCAGGGAAGTGTCGCAGCAATGACACTGAGAAGAGTAAACACATTACTTTAATAACTCTTTGGAGGCGGAGGGTCATATACGTTTATAAGCTGCCATTTCTAACCCCCCACTTCAATTAGGGCTGTCCCGAATACCAGTTTTCGGGCTCCGGGGGGTAATCAGCAGCGAACCGCTTCAACACGTGTATTTCGGTGTATTCACGGCATTCATTTAGTTATTCTACAGTATTGTTGTTTTATAGTTATTTGTGAATGTAACCCAATTTGTGTTCTTTGAAATTGAAAAGGATATCGCATTGTGTTTGTTACTTTCGTTGCAGTTGTATATGTCTTAAGTGTAATTTGGATTGGCTTCCTATTTATGGACATGCTTTTATTTTGAAGGAGAGTTAGCGCTGTTGACAGGAAGTTGTCGTTGCTATGGAAACAACGTGACAGAGATTAACGGAGAAAAAGTAATATCTACATATAAAGACGGAGAAAGTAAACGATAACGTTTATGGCTAAGTGTTAATATTCAATTAACGTTGCTTTATTGTACATGGACTGTATACATATATTAATATTCAATTAGTCGAACAAAACAACTCAATGGTTGCCAGTATAACGAGCCAAAAGGTCAAGTGTAATATTGCAACAGATGCAAAATAACACTGTTGTTCCTAGAGTCCTAATAGGCTCTATCCCCGCTTTACAATACCCACTGGCTGCAGTCCAGTTGGCACATCTCACAGTGAATGTGTGTTTAAGGGGCAGAAACACACATTGTAATGGAGTGCACGCAGGAGCCCAGCCCATGTGTTTGCTGATTTTAGGTCATCATTGGTACATCCTGCTGATTTGCATATTGGGTCATACTGTAGCAACAGTTTTTTTCCTCAGGATACATTTGAACTAGAAGTAGATTAATATAAGGTAGCAATAAATAAACGTATTAACTGTGTGTTAGGGGTTATTACGGAGCTTATGGCTGCACCAAACAACCATTCGTTGGAAAATTGCAGATGTTTGAAAGCCGAAAAATCCATTCAAAGCACTTTATGCCAACCCCTCCGTGCTGATTTCCACTTGGCCTTTATGTTAAAAGCTCAATTAAAATACTGCTTTTTAAACATACCATCAAGTCTTTATCATTCTACATCCATGTTATGAAAGCAGAAGGATAAGAATATTTGAGGGATTATTTGAGAAGCAAATCAAAAGGACTGAGGACTGAAGGAGAGGAAAACAAGACGCAGTCCCAATGAACGGTGTGGAGAAAACATCACCGTGTGCATCTTTAATGAGCTACAATTATCCCTGCAGACAACAGGTGTACACGGAAATGAGCTGCCGCTGCAGGTGGCTTTAAAAGCAGGATTTCAGGGCAGAAAATCATCTTCGTTGAAGACCAATTAAGCAGGTGTGATATCAGCAATGGGCCGCTGAAAGCCTGGAACAAAAGGCCTTAGATTGTCATTCACGTTTTACTTTTATGCGTCCCTAAGCTTTAGCATAAGTAAAGCAGCCGAGAGCAACAGAGAACTGGCAATCTGTCATCCTATGTGAGGATAATGGAAAAGCTGGATTGACAATAACATTTCCCTGCCACTGTAACCGAGGCACCCCATGGACAACAAACCCCAAATAAAGTCACATATTAAATGTTGTTCTCAATGGGCAGGGCACCAACAGGGGCCGCAGTGCATTAAGCACATTCAATGGGTTGAAGAGTGGGAAAAAACAATATTGGACCCTATTTTTTCTAAGCACTCCAAATATCTGAAGAATGGACTCTGATATGGAAAAAGACAGCGGGGTACATTTGGTGAGTGATGTGGCTGAAGTGGTTACATGTGGTGTTGGCGCGATTAAGTCGAGCTGTAATTGCAGCCCAGCCTTGTTATGCGCCCAAAATACTTGTCAAAAGAGACCCAGTAAGGAAGGGGACGAAAGTCAATGGTTGACTTTTTACTAGGGATGCCCGATATTGGTTTTTTGAAACAGATACCGATAACTTCCTGCTTCTTAAGACCGATACCGATAATAATATAATATATATATATATTAAATGTACCTGTATTTTTTGCCCACCTGGTGGTAAAAAGAGACTAGTAGTGAGCAAATGACATGAGCATTACTACTATGAACAAAACTAACCCTGGGGTCGTCTCTGGCAAACTTCTTGCCTTTTTCAAAAGCCTCGTGGATAGGTGAAAGCCCCGGTGCCTTTGCAGCTGGCTTTGGATTCGCCGCTGGTTTAGCAGCGCAGGCGTCTTCGTACGCTTTTAACACACCATCGTAGCGAAGGCGATGTTTCAGGTAATCAGGTTGGAAGTATTATAGCTCTTGTTCCCTCCTCGTGGAACTTCTGCATCTGTTAATACAAATAGCAAGCGAACTATCTAACTCTGAAACTTTGGAATAGTCCCATACTACCAACGACATGTTTGTTTACTGTCCTGGCTTCACGGCCGCTCACCATTTACGTCACAGCCAGGCGTGAGTTAGGGAGCGCTGGATCTGTGAAGAACTCCCCTCTTCCTAAACCACTAATACCACAGTACTGGCAACACGGGAGGAGCCGAGTGAAAAACAAGCGCCCCTCATCCCAATCCACCCACACCGCAGTATTGTATATTATCGGGGCTATTAATACTTTTATCGGGTTTATCGGGATGACGTCATAATTCCTAATATCGGACCGATAACTATCGAGCACCACTACTTTTTACACATTGTTTCTTGTTTGTATTGGACTTGCAATAGTGGTAGAAGAAGTCAAGTCGCCAGGAGGTGCCAAACCAGAAATACTGTACTGGAGTGTACTTAAACACGTTGTCTGTATGCAGGCTTAAATTAAAAACCACGCATGTTTTGAAGCATGGAGTACGCAGCTTGATGCCCTTACGTCCAGTGTTTGCATTTACAGCTCATTTCATCAGTTTTTATACTCAACTGCAAGCCCCAAATTAGTTTACATTTTAGATGTAGCCTGGCAGGAGGTACCGCCTGCAGCAGACCATCTTATGCAGAGTGTACTCTTAAGTGTTGATGCATTAATAATCGACTACCGGGGAAAGATGGATGATGTTGCTGTCTTGTCTCATCACTGAAAGGCTTAGTTGGAACAAAGGGAGAATGAAGCTAAACCTCCTACTTCTGCACTCGTGACTCACGGAGGAAAGATTGCCTGTAATCATTAAGAAAGCTAATCGTCCTGTTCTGTCAGGCACACGTGGGATCCCTGAAATACTGTAGGTAACTGTGGGACAGGTGAACTGCTCAGGATGTAAAAACTAGAGCGTTACCCCAAAGACAACTCAGAAGTGTGTTTGACTTTCACAGACAGAAACACCATCTGTTCACCAGCGCCAGTCCTGGGGGAAGTTAGAAAAGTGATACTATAAATAACTCTAGGCCTCATGCTAACAATAAAGAAAACTGGAACATCAATACAAACTATGTAGTCCGAGTAAACATCGCTGCTTGCATGTGTCTCGGCAGTTCAAGCTGGACAGGAACCTACTTCTGGGGTCGTTGACACCTTGGGAATCATCACCGGACTTGGCACTAAAAGAAAAGCTTTGCAACAACTCAGCACAGATTATCAACGTAAAGAACGGTTCGTATGAAGTACAGAAGATGTCCAATGTCATAACAAATGTCCGTCCATCCATCACCTCCCATCTTCCTCATGAAAAGCATTGCTGTTGGCCTTAAGGCAGCAGCAGCAGCTTCAAAGACTATTTTGAATCAGAAACGACTCGAGGAGATATGTTACGGTTCTGAATGTGATCTTTGGGGCCATTCACATCAAGCGTGGTTTCTCTGAATCCATTACAAGCTGATAGCGGTTCACCCTGCAGAGAAGGGTTATTACTGAAGGAAACGGGGGACAAACATTGAAGGTCTGGGACGGGCCTTTAGTCAATTTGAAAATGTCTACACTTTTGTACGTTTGAACAAAAAGACAACAGATAATGTCCTGATCAGCTGATTGTTTTGATCAATAGGCTGGATATTGAATACATACTCGTTTACTCAAACTGGGTGAAAAATGACTTCAATAAATGAGCCTTGGGTTGCATTAAGTTCGGTTACGCTGCTCTACAATCAAATTCATTTGTAATAGACAGAGTAGACTTTAAATGACTGTCAGAGTTTCTCTTCTGGTTCAATGATCGAGCCAAATCCATCACATCATTTTCAGATGGGTCATTAGAAACTACCCTACGTGGTTGTCCATGTAAATTGCAGAGTAAGCAAGTCATAAAAAAGAACATTTTGTGCAAGAATTATGTTTAACGATTTGCAAATCAACAATTCTGCCGGGTTATTTAACAGAAATGGTCATATGTTGTGCACTAGGGAGACTTCCCGACAAAGAAATGCTATAATTGTCTTGTTAACGCTTCTTCATTGAAATATGACGTGCTTATAACACTTACATTCAACTTATCTTACTTAATACATCTTTTTGGAGGCTTTAAGCACCTTCACATTGAAGCTTTGAGTGACTGCAGCTCTAATTAACCCTGACTGAAGCAAACTAAACCTTTATACTTCATAGTTATGTACAATAACAGGCACAATTTGATGTACATTTTAGTGTCACAGTATACTCTCTATATTCCCCACTCCCTCCCAAGCCAAAACCAAACAAAAAATGTTAAGCACAGGGTGTATGCAGAAACCCTGAAGTCACATGTAAGACCTTTTAAGACCTTTTCTAAGACCCTTTCCATACATTTTAAGACCTCATCTCCACTTGGAGTTGTAACCGGTAACCTTGGCGACACACTTGACCTCACATTGACTATATACAGTATTGATTGTCCTTCCTCCTTATCGTCCAACCATTTGGACGCAGACTTGCATTTCCCCATAACGATATTGCTTAGCAACCGGCGTAAACGGACCTTCGCGAGCTATCAAGCAGTGAGCGTGCGATGTCCTGTTCAGATGACGTCAAACCCAACGGGATGCCATCAATAAACTACAGAATCACACTACACACCTACGCCATGACTACATTCAGGCAGACTGTAGAACACAACCTCTTTGGACCATTTATATACTTACTGAAAACAAGCTACAAAATGTAACACCTTGGAAAATGCAGTTTAATAGCCTTCATTTTCGCTAAATGGATTTATCAACTCTTAATACTTTCTAAGACCCTGCGGACCCCCTGAAGTAACAAAACAAAAACTTCACATTTATCTGACTTTAAGGGTTTATTGCAAACCATCAAAGAGTGTGTTGTTCCCATGTGCCCACCTTAATACACACTGTATACTGTATTGAGTTTTGCAAAGTAATGCTGTGAGGAAAAGAACCTCCTTCACGGGTTGGAGAGTTGTTTGGAGGAGGGCGGGGGGGGGGAGGGGGGTGCCATTTTTGTATTACAAGCCCATCTCCTTCTGTTTCTTTTCCCCTCCCAGATTCAATTCTCTAAAGGACGCCTTCATCGCTCACACAATGCAAATCACTGATGGTCTCTATTCATGCGCTGATTAATATGCAAAGACAGCTAACAGTCAGCACAAGGCAAGTTTATATAGCACCTTTCAACACAAGGCAATTCAAACGAAAGACATTAAAAAGAAAAGATAATAAAATAAACATTAAAAGAAAGAATACATGGATAAAAGTTACAGTGCAGTCTTTAGTCTGGATTTAAAAGTAGTCCGAGTTGCAGCGGACCTGCAGGTTTCTGGGAGTTTGTTCCAGCTGCTTGCAACTGTCTGCAGGGTGATACGACATGACTGTATGGATAATATTAAAAATCACTGCCTTGTGTTTCATTCTCTTTTTTTATACCTCTGCATGTCTTATCAGCAGATCTGAAAAGCCACCACTAATGACATGACTCTTTGCTGCTCCGACGAATAAAGACCGAATAAATAGCAGAAATATGGACAGTGGAAATGTGGAGATCTCACATCTGGTCAATCTAGACTCAAGTAGTCACATTTTGATGAGGTTTTCTGCTTTTAAAATGACTGTACAGCAGGATAGTTCAGTCATATGGCTGAATATAAGCTGAATTCAAAGTGGGTACAGCTGAAATACGAGCAGCGCATGCACTGATGAGATTTGATCAATGTAAACTGTAATAAATTGGTACAAAATGTGTGGATGTCACTTTGAATGCAGCATGCAACTTGTTACAACTACAGAGCTATGACTTCTGAAGACCCAGCATGGAGTTTCATTCAGAGAGCAGACCTAAAAACGCCTTGTAATTTCCCCTTGTTTGGCTGCTTTTTCCAGTTCCCCAAAGTCAAAAATAGCCCGTATTATTTTCATAGTGGCTTTGAACTCACCACAGCCGTTAACAGTCCCATGTGTTAGCCATTTAGGAGTTCTGTCTTTTTTCTCTGCCTCTAAAAGTCTCCTTATTTTAGAGTTCAGCTCTACGCCCGCTGCATGGAAACATTGTTTTAGATGTACATCGCGGCTCACTTCACATTCTCTGAGGATTGCTCTTTGAGTTTCACAGAAGTGTATAAATGCTATGGCAGGTGCATTTAAAGAAACACAGGGTCTTGGAGGTCTTACAGATACCAATGAATTGAAGAAATACAATTGAGGAAGTCCAGTTTGAGTAACAGATGCATGAGTTTAAAAGTGTTTTAGAGAACAACCTGGTGCACACATGCAGCTGCTTTGCCTGATGCTGATTTTAATGACTGATTGAACCACAGCAATAATGTTTTAGAGTTTTTATATGTCATCTTTGCTCTGTGTTTGTGTTGTCTCCTGGGTTCTGTAGTGCCCGGAGTCTGTCTTTTTATTTGTTTTCCTCCCAAACCCCATCCCCTCAGGAAGCCTTTGCCTCCTGTCAGGTCATCATTGTAAATAAGAATTTGTTCTTAATTGATTTTCCTGGATAAATAAAGGTTCTACTACTACTACTACTTCTACTACCACTACTACTACTACCACCACTACTACTACTACTTCTACTACTACTACTTCTACTACCACTACTACTACTACCACACTACTACTACTTCTACTACCACTACTACTACTACCACCACTACTACTACTTCTACTACCACTACTACCACTACTACTACTACCACTACCACTACTACCACTACCACTACTACCACTACCACTACTACCACTACTACTACCACTACCACTACTACCACTACCACTACTACTACTACTACTACCACTACTACTACTACCACCACCACCACTACTACTACTACTACCACTACTACTACTACTACTACTACTACTACTACCACTACTACTACCACTACTACTACTACTACTACTACTACTACCACCACTACCACTACCACTACTACCACTACCACTACCACTACTACCACTACTACTACCACTACCACTACCACTACCACTACCACCACTACTACTACCACTACCACTACCACTACCACTACCACTACCACTACCACTACTACTACTACCACTACTACTACTACTACTACCACCACCACCACCACCACCACCACCACCACCACCACTACTACTACTACTACTACCACCACCATATAAAAATATAAAATCATGTGGTCACAATCATTTGAAGGCATTAGCAGTCGCGAGTATCACTTCTTTCAACTGAAAGCTCCGCATTTCCTCGAAAGAAGGCGCTCTCATTTCTCGAGAGAACAAGCTTTCTGAATGTCATAAAACTTTTAAATTATTTGGCATTTGAAAATCACTAAAGAAGATAGACAACTTTAAAAGTCTGTCAGTCGCCAAAACCCTTAATGGTACAATAGGAAAGGATTTAAAAAAGTTATCACAAAGAAAATATGCCATCCTTTATCCCGACATCTTACGAAAAGGCAACATCACACTGAGGCATTAGCAGTTGCTTCTTATTCAAGGCAAAACCACACATTTCCTCAAAGAAGCTGCTCTCATATCTCTCTAGAAAAAGCATGACGGATAGTGTTGTCTCTCTCTCTCATTAGCCTCCATCACCTTATACTCTTACAGGTTGCTAAATGTTGACCATGGATAAGGAGGGATCACTCAAATAGCACAAGGTCAGAACCGGTGATACACAATCCATCTGGCTGCAGACAGAGCAAGACAAGAAAGGCCACTGCCCGCTTCTCAGATCATATTCTGTTTAATGTTGTGGCCATAACTCAATCAATTATTGAAAGGTGGTGAAGCTCCCCTTCCTAATGTTTGTGACGAGACTCGAAATGTAATTATCACTGAACTGGAACAGGTACTGGAAATCAATAAGTGTAATTAAATTGCTCAGCCTTCAAATCGTGTGATGCTGTCATTAGGCTTTTAATATAACCGGGGCCTATCAAATAATGTGATCAATTTCTTTGAATTCCTCCCTCTATTGCAAAAGAGCAGAGCTGAGGCACATTTGTCTAATTATCTCCCTCCTGGTTCCTTTCACTTTCCCTCCCATGTGAGGGGCAATGAATTGCGGAGGCGTCAGAATATTTCGGCAGGATCATGAATCACGGAGAGAAAAATGCTCACAACCCGAACAAACCGCCCTCTACACAACTAACCCTGACAGGTTGACACATTGTTTGAGCGTGAAAGCCGCTGTTCATTTGAAAAAACTGTACTGCAAAACTAAATAAAGCCAGTGTTCAATTAATTACTTTTTTTGTTTTGTTCGGTAGATGAAGCGTAAATGCAATTTCCAGAAGTACATAGCTAACGTTAGGCAATAAAGGAACTATTGCACGGTCACATGACTTCACGTCACCACCGCTAAGCTAAAGGAGGCTAACGTTAGGCAATAAAGGAACTACAGCACGGTCACATGACTTCACGTCACCACCGCTAAGCTAAAGGCGGCTAATGTTGGCCTATAAAGGAACTAAAGCACGGTCACATGACTTCACGTC
>CADEHL010001263.1:220000-246867 GCA_902827135.1 Harpagifer antarcticus | reverse complement strand
TGTACTTTCTACTTCTTACTGTTGAACCCAAATACCTGTACTTTCTACTTCTTACATGTTGAACACAAATACCTGTACTTTCTACTTCTTACATGTTGAACACAAATACAGGTACTTTCTACTTCTTACATGTTGAACTCAAATACCTGTACTTTCTACTTCTTACATGTTGAACTCAAATACCTGTACTTTCTACTTCTTACATGTTGAACACAAATACCTGTACTTTCTACTTCTTACATGTTGAACACAAATACCTGTACTTTCTACTTCTTACATGTTGAACACATATACCTGTACTTTCTACTTCTTACATGTTGAACCCAAATACCGGTACTTTCTACTTCTTACATGTTGAACTCAAATACCTGTACTTTCTACTTCTTACATGTTGAACTCAAATACCTGTACTTTCTACTTCTTACATGTTGAACACAAATACCTGTACTTTCTACTTCTTACATGTTGAACACAAATACCTGTACTTTCTACTTCTTACATGTTGAACTCAAATACCTGTACTTTCTACTTCTTACATGTTGAACTCAAATACCTGTACTTTCTACTTCTACATGTTGAACGCAACTACCTGTACTTGCTACTTCTTACATGTTGAACACAATACCTGTACTTTCTACTTCTTACATGTTGAACACAAATACCTGTACTTTCTACTTCTTACATGTTGAACTCAAATACCTGTACTTTCTACTTCTTACATGTTGAAAACAAATACCTGTACTTTCTACTTCTTACATGTTGAACCCAAATACCGGTACTTTCTACTTCTTACATGTTGAACTCAAATACCTGTACTTTCTACTTCTTACATGTTGAACTCAAATACCTGTACTTTCTACTTCTTACATGTTGAACACAAATACCTGTACCTTTCTACTTCTTACATGTTGAACACAAATACCTGTACTTTCTACTTCTTACATGTTGAACTCAAATACCTGTACTTTCTACTTCTTACATGTTGAACACAAATACCTGTACTTTCTACTTCTTACATGTTGAACTCAAATACCTGTACTTTCTACTTCTCACATGTTGAACACAAATAGCTGTACTTGCTACTTCTTACATGTTGAACTCAAATACCTGTACTTTCTACTTCTTACATGTTGAACACAAATACCTGTACTTTCTACTTCTTACATGTTGAACTCAAATACCTGTACTTTCTACTTCTTACATTTTGTACACAAATACCTGTACTTTCTACTTCTTACATGTTGAACTCAAATACCTGTACTTTCTACTTCTTACATGTTGAACGCAAATACCTGTACTTGCTACTTCTTACATGTTGAACTCAAATACCTGTACTTTCTACTTCTTACATGTTGAACTCAAATACCTGTACTTTCTACTTCTTACATTTTGTACACAAATACCTGTACTTTCTACTTCTTACATGTTGAACTCAAATACCTGTACTTTCTACTTCTTACATGTTGAACGCAAATACCTGTACTTGCTACTTCTTACATGTTGAACACAAATACCTGTACTTTCTACTTCTTACATGTTGAACACAAATACCTGTACTTTCTACTTCTTACATGTTGAACTCAAATACCTGTACTTTCTACTTCTTACATGTTGAACACAAATACCTGTACTTTCTACTTCTTACATGTTGAACCCAAATACCTGTACTTTCTACTTCTTACATGTTGAACACAAATACCTGTACTTTCTACTTCTTACATGTTGAACACAAATACCTGTACTTTATACTTCTTACATGTTGAACTCAAATACCTGAACTTTCTACTTCTCTCATTTCCCAAACAGCTGGTTCCTTTAGTCTGAATGTGTGTTTGGTGGCGTGATCATTATTCTTTAGAGTCATTGCGAGTATTTTTAAACACGAGTATCTGTACTTCTACTTGAGTAAAGGATGTGTGTACTTTTGCCATATCTGGCAATCTATGAGAATAACAGCAGAGCAGCATTTTAAAGACACCGGGTGAAATGTCCTTGAATGTGATTTATTATAATAAAAAAGATGTGTCTAAGTGACCTGCTGCCTTCACTCGATGTGATGATGATACACTTCGCTTGGAGTCACATCAGAAATCAGAATCCTTTACTCGTCTCACAGCGGGGAATTACAGCATTACAGGAACGCGACATTGGAGACAAAAGGCAAAAATAAGACCATTTATTAATAGAGTTGGGAGGAGTACTGAGATCTTGTTCTTGAGTAAAAGTAGAAGTACTGAGATCTTGTTCTTGAGTAAAAGTAGAAGTACTGAGATCTTGTTCTTGAGTAAAAGTAGAAGTACTGAGATCTTGTTCTTGAGTAAAAGTAGAAGTACTCAGATCTTGTTCTTGAGTAAAAGTAGAAGTACACAGATCTTGTACTTGAGTAAAAGTAGAAGTACTAAGATCTTGTACTTGAGTAAAAGTAGAAGTACTCAGATCTTGTACTTGAGTAAAAGTAGAAGCACACAGATCTTGTACTTGAGTAAAAGTAGAAGTACTCAGATCTTGTACTTGAGTAAAAGTAGAAGTACACAGATCTTGTACTTGAGTAAAAGTAGAAGTACTCAGATCTTGTACTTGAGTAAAAGTAGAAGTACTCAGATCTTGTTCTTGAGTAAAAGTAGAAGTACACAGATCTTGTACTTGAGTAAAAGTGGAAGTACTAAGATCTTGTACTTGAGTAAAAGTAGAAGTACTCAGATCTTGTACTTGAGTAAAAGTAGAAGCACACAGATCTTGTACTTGAGTAAAAGTAGAAGTACTCAGATCTTGTACTTGAGTAAAAGTAGAAGTACACAGATATTGTACTTGAGTAAAAGTAGAAGTACTCAGATCTTGTACTTGAGTAAAGTAGAAGTACACAGATCTTGTACTTGAGTAAAAGTAGAAGTACACAGATCTTGTACTTGAGTAAAAGTAGAAGTACTCAGATCTTGTACTTGAGTAAAAGTAGAAGTACACAGATCTTGTACTTGAGTAAAAGTAGAAGTACTCAGATCTTGTACTTGAGTAAAAGTAGAAGTACACAGATCTTGTACTTGAGTAAAAGTAGAAGTACACAGATCTTGTACTTGAGTAAAAGTAGAAGTACACAGATCTTGTACTTGAGTAAAAGTAGAAGTACACAGTTTCAATTGCTTTCAATTCATTTTTTGGTCCTTTTCTTACAATGTATCTTCTTTCTCTGTGTATATGTATGCACCATGTACACCAAGATACATTCCTACTTGGTAATAAACCTGTGTCTGATTTCTGACAAATTAAAGCACGTGTTGTTAAAATATTATAAGAACAAAACCAGTGATAATCAGTATCACCATTATAAAACAGTAGATAAACACCATTGATAGCAGTGTGATTTCAGCCGCTGAACATAAAGTGTTCAAACCTTTTCCATTCTCCAGATGAGTGGATAATATCCTGTGAAAGCACTTTGACGTGACGTAGGCTCAGCAGATTTCATTCAGCGTGCGGCTCCCTATCTCTGATAAGGATCCAGACATCAAATGTTGTTCACGCCGGCAACCTGGCAACCGTGAGCAGGAGCACGAGGAGACGGAGGTTTGAGGCGAGGAGTTACAGACCGTCTGATTCGCTGACATCAAAGCGGACCCTCAGAAGTCATGTGACATCACCGTGTGGTACAATGTGTCACACACACACACACACACACACACACACACACACACACACACACACACACCGTGTTGACCTGAGATACATGACCTCCAAAGTACTGGAGGCCAAAATAACAGCCTGTGCTATAATAAGCATGACTCAGCGTTCTGATGACGAGGAGAGGGGCTTTCTTTGGGAGCTGGGTTTCCTTTCGTTGCCTATTAGAGTTTATTACGCTCTTTCTAAGACGGACAAATCAGAATCTGAATTCTTGGTGTTTATTTGTCATTATTACTAAACAGGGGGTACTCTCAGGGTTCTTACGGTCATTCAAAACCTGGAAAAGTCATGGAAATTCAAAATGCTGATTCCAGGCCCTAAGAAAAGTTTTGGAAAAGTCATGGAAATGTAAAGTTGCATCAAATATAATTTATATTTTATCTAATCGCCGAAATAGTAATACTATAATGATAATAAATACTGTATCGTGTAGTAATGAAACGTAAAATGGCATTTAGCTGACGAGGTGTTTTGCTGGTGAGATTTGAGTTGCTTTAGCGTGAAGCTAGTTAGCCTATTGGATTTGTTTTAGGCACAACAAGTTTCAGACCTTATTCCTGTTCCATGTTCAAATAAACCCTTTTCAGTCGTGCCGCTAAGAAAGAGTCATTTTCTTGGTCATGGAACATGAGGTAAAGGTCATGGAGAAGTCATTGGTGAAAAGTGTATGAACCCTGTACTTTGTCTCTGATCTTGTTATATATAAATTCTCTGGAGAACATGACGCCCGTATACAAGATGTCTCCTGACGCAAACAACGCTGCTCGATTATGGCAAAAATCATAATCTCGATTATTTGGGTCAATAATTGTGATTGCGATTATTAAATGCGATTATTCATTGACTTTGAAAACATCCATTTATTGGAGGAAAAACGTTTGAACAGTTTTTAACAGTTGATTACCCTGAACTTTAAGAATAATTCAACTAAAAAAATAATAATAAATAAAAAATAATCGTTTTATTTCGATTTCGTCGTTTTCGTAATCGCTGCAAGCCATAATCGTAATCGCGATTGAAATACGATGAATTGAGCAGCCCTAACGTGACGTCACAGCTCCGTAAACCCAAAGCTGTCTCTGCCGCCTGACGCTCCGTCTGATACTCAGAGAAATATCGTGTTCTGGCATCTGGTAGGTCCTGGTTTTCCTCGTATGCCCTCCTGGTTTCCCAGTTTCATTCCTCGCTCTGTTTCGTCGTTTGCTGCCATGTTTCATCATACCTGCTCCCCTTAGCTTCATCTTTTTTTGTACCAGATTTCCTGAATAAAACTCGCTTTTGTTTTAACAATAAAATAATAATAATACATTTATTTTGGGCGGCCTCCTTTCATAACACCCAAGGACACCTTACAGGGCATAGGGGCAACATAGGGAACAATTAAAACAGTGGGTTTAGTGAATTATCAGCCGGGGTAAGACAAGACAAACAACAGGAAATGGACTACAGAAGGACACAGAAGGACACACAAGGACACAGAAGGACACAGAAGGACACAAAAGGACACAGAAGGACACAAAAGGACACAGAAGGACACAAAAGAACACAGAAGGACACAGAAGGACACAAAAGGACACAGGGTACAGCTTATAATGAGAATGCCAGTTTGAACAGGTGTGTTTTGAGTTGGGGTTTGATGTTGTTATGGAGTCAGACTGTCGGATGTGTCGAGGCAGGGAGTTCCAGAGTCCGGGAGCCGAGCAGCTGAAAGCTCGAGCACCCATGGTTTTGAGGCGAGAGCTTGGGACGGTGAGAAGACCTACGGACTAAGTTGTATATTCATGCATCCTTTTTTTATACTGCATTTGTTTCCTTTATTCCTTGACGGATGGAAAAGCATGCTTTTCGTCGTTGTTGTGGTGACCACTTTATAATGTCATAATTCAATCCAGGAACTACATGCTGGTATGGTTCGGCACGGACACATTAGTTGGTACCTCTTTTGTATATACTGTGTCCTCCTCCTTTTCTCTCTCTCTCTCTCTTGGCTACTCGGACTGCAAGCCAGCAACATGTCCTTTTCTGCTCCGCAATAAAGTTGCCTTTTGCACTTCCATTGCACCGCCTCCGACTCCCTATCTCTCGGCACTACATTGGTGACCCTGACAACGTCTCGTGAAGTTTCCGGGACGGAGCCGAACACGGCAAAAAGGAACTCGAGTTCCTTTCTCGAAATGCCGGGATTTTTGGAATCGTCCGTGGCTGCCACCGGCACGCGGACTGAGGCTCGGTGTGCGCCGCGCGGAATGGCTGGGGACGTTGCTCGCCATTCCCGCATCGGCCTTCCGACTACAGGGAGACCATGCACGACCTGCTGGGTCGACCATCAACCCGTTTGCTGCCTCGTGGGTTGGTTTCTTCGGTGCGTGCGGCTGCGACAACTAGCAGCTATCCACGTGGGACTAACGACGGCTAGCAGCTACCGATGGCTGCCAGCTAACGGCCACAGCTAACGGCTAGCTGCTAACGGCTATCGACCTTTTGAGTTTTTTTCCCCCTGGTACCTGAGAGGAGGTTCGCCCCCACCTCGACGGCGGCTTCGGACGACACCCGTGCTTTCATCGGCGCCTGGGTGGTGTGCTTCTGGACCCCGTCTCGCCTCGACAGTTTCGGACGTCGCCCATGCCTTCGTCGGCCCGTGGGTGGCGTGCTTCGGGACCCTGTCTGGCCTCTTCCTTCGCCTCGGCGGTTTCGGACGTCGCCCATGCCTTCATCGGCCCGTGGGTGGCGCGCTCCGGGACCCTGCCTGGCCTCTCCTCTTACCGCGGCTCACGATTCATCTCGACGGGGGCTTCGTACGGCGCCCCGTCTGGCCTCTCCCCTGTCCACGGCTCCTTCCTCCCGGGGATGCTGCTCCTGCCCCCCGGGGACCCGGCTCCTTCCTCCCGAGGACTTCGTGCCCCCCGCCGCCGCTGTGCCCTCGCCTGTGGCCGGGCAGCGCTCCTTCCTACTGGGGATCACCGGGTTATTCACGCCAGTCGCAGCTCAGCGACCAAGCTTTCTCCGACTGGCGGGTGAGTTCTTCGTTCGCCACGATGCCTACTGTGGCCCCCTTACGACGGCCCGTTCCGGCCTGCCCCCGGTGGGGATGCCTTCGCCCTCGTTAGGGCCCCTACCCTCTCCTGCGGCCCCTTTCCGACAGCCCGTTCCATGGCCCGGCCCTCACCAGCAACCCTGCCCTCCTCGGCCCCTATGGTGCTTCCTCCCAGACGCGGGGATTGTGCCATGTTTGAATTCTGGGGGGGCTTGTGTGGTGACCACTTTATAATGTCATAATTCAATCCAGGAACTACATGCTGGTATTGTTCCGCACGGACACATTAGTTGGTACCTCTTTTGTATATACTGTGTCCTCCTCCTTTTCTCTCTCTCTCTTAGCTACTCGGACTGCAAGCCAGCAACATGTCCTTTTCTGCTCCGCAATAAAGTTGCCTTTTGCACCTTCGATGCACCGCCTCCGACTCCCTTTCTCTCGGCACTACATTGTGCATTTATAGATCTGATGCCATCGGGTTACGCATGAAGCAGAACTCGATCTACGTCCGTGTTTAACTTTAACTGGTAATAACGACATTAATTATGTGACCGTCTATAATAATAATAATGCATTACATTTTTTATTAGAGCGCTTTTACAGGTGCTCAAAGCGCTTTACACATTACACACATTACACATAAGAGTCATTACTGCGGACATTACCCACAGGAGCAAATGCGGGTAAAGTGTTTTGCCCAAGGAGCAACGGCCGGACGCAGTGGCGGCCGAGGCGGGATTCGAACTGGAGTTCACCAACGCCCCTTGATCTGATGACCAACGCTCTAACCACTGCGCTAAAACCACCCCAATGCCGTATAGGCTTCATGTTTTCTGTATTTAACCCTCCTTAGGGTCAATTTGACCTCATTCAATGTTTAACGTATCAAAACAAATGGTTCACACTATTTGTTTCGCTTAATATTTCATGACTTTTCCTAATTTAGTGAGGACTAATGGGTCAAATGAACATGGAGATCTTTTTTAAATATCCTGTCTGCACTTTGTACGCACCAGTGTTCCTTGGGGTCAATTTGACCATTTAAAAATGTCAATATTTACACATATTTGTGTTGATTGTGTAGGATGATATTGAGGTGACTATCCCTACCCTCTGCTTTAGTTATTGGTCCTTAAACAACATCAATCTTACTTTAACATTTTATTTCAGTCAGTGAGATTTTATGGTGATTTATATATGTTTCGATAGTCACATAATAGGAGTTTTGGATGTATAAAGGGGTCTGTGGGGGGGGGGAGGTTGGGGTAATGTTTTATTTAAAAGGTTATTTAGGTAGGCAACTAAGATACCTAAAGCACCAGAGACATACATGTTGGTTACAATATGGAATCTGATCATTGTCTTGAGTTTTAAACTGGAGTCAGACCCCAGAGGATACAGGGTGTGAAGCCAATCTGAGGATAACAGGAGGGGTAATTGCACTTTTAGGGTACCTGTTTACTATTATGCTGCTGTGTTTATTGTATCGTTGTAACTCTGGCACAACAATGTCCTTTGGGATAAATAAAGTCTTATCTTATCTTGTGTTTAATCTCTCCAACTCACGCATAAGATGAATACTCACATCTGCAAAAGACAGCATTTCCTAAACTCAATGTAATCTATTTGATAAATGCTGAATGAAGTCGGGAGTTGCAACACCTCACAGCTCAGAACGAACTGGTTTGATCTGGATATTTTTATGTCTATAAAACCCAGGGGGCTTTCAAGGCGGGACCTTGAAAACAAGAGTGTCTTGAAAGGCCTTTTTTCTGACGCACAAGGTCTGCCACGGTTTTGTGTTGCTGGAGAAAAGCAGCGCCGCGAGAGGAAATGCTTCGTCTTTCTCCTCTCACACAAAGTCACATATTTCTAAATGAAAGGCCTTTCGCAACAAGGCTGCAATCATGTTTCTCTGAAAAGGCGCCGTGCCCTTTGACCCTTGGATATCTCTTATAGGGGAAGAAAAGCTCAGGGAACAAATGAGAGGAGACATATTGACAAGCTTTACACCTTTACTTCCTAATATGGACGCTCTATCTCCCTTCTTCTTCTTCTCTCTCTCTCTCGTTCGAGGCCGTGTCAACGTTTATCAGCGTATACATCCATTCTCTATCAGGCCATCCATCGACCTCAGGTATTTGAGCAGGAATTAGCTGCTATTGCCAAAGCTTTGTTTCCCACGCCGAACATGGAGGGGTTAACAGAGCGTAGGAGTAGTTTCGATCCGTCAGGTAGGTCAGGTTTCTCTCAACACGACTGCATACCTGAGAGAGACTCTGCTGCATGTGTTCCTGCACGTTCACACCTTCGCCCCCAAAGGAGTGACCCTCAGAGGAGCTAATGCACGACTTCAAGATATCAAACACTGACGCAGACATTAATGTACTTTATTAGAATCTACAATTTTAGTTTCCACAGACATCCTTCTGGTTAGTGTACATACATTGCAGCAACTCATAGATAAAGTTCCTTGGTGTCTGAATACTGATGAATGTAAGAGACACACACACACACACACACACACACACACACACACACACACACACACCATGTATACATCACTTCAGGGGACATTACATTGACTTACATGCATTTCCTGGAGACTTATCCTAACCTTAACCATAACCAACCCATGCCTAACCCTAACCCTAACCCTAAACCTAACCAAGTCTTCACCCTACAAGTGACTGTGTAAACAGATTTAGGTCCCCACAATGATAGAAATGCTAGGTCACACACACACACACACACACACACACACACACACACTGCAATGACAAGTTGCATGTGTACACCTTCACCCCCTAACGGAGTGACCCTCAGAGGAGCATTTTAGTTTCCACATGCATTGCAGCAACTCATAGATAAAGTTCCTTAGTGTCTGAATACTGAGCGTAAACAGTTTACTGCATATGTGTAAGAGCTCAATGTGACATGCAACATCTCACAGGAAGTAGTTTGTTAAAAACAATACGCAACGAGAGAACAAAGGGACAGTCAAACATCCTTGATTATTGGATGATATTAAAAAGTCTACAAAGGATCCAGAACGAGCCCTTTGGGTCCCAAACAGTAATACATTGTGAGCCGTAGTGTTACAAAACAAAAGGAGTTCATGTTGGTGTTTACTTTCACCTTCCTCATATTAGAGTTGGTCACCTTGCAAAGTCACACATGGATAGCTTATAGTTATGCATCCTGTAAACACATGTATTTTTAATAAAGGTTTCATCTTTCGTTAATCTTCAGAGGAAAATCAAGACATTTCTATAAAAAACAACTAGAGAATGCTTTAGAAACAGCTGCAGATGTATGCCCAATCTAATATAGATCACCAATAACCAACATGTGATCTCAGAGTGGAATCTTTAGTGGAATTAAAGCCATGTGTAATATCTGGTGTGCTTGAGTACAGTAGCTGCAGCCACTTAGTGTTTGAATACTTAGCATTAATTAACTGCATATGTGTGATGAAGGTAAGAGTGAGAGAAAAAGAGAGGTGTGTTTGTGTTTAGATGAACACACACACACACACACACACACACACACACACACACACACACACACACACTCACATTGCAAAGACAAGTTGTTTCTCACAACAAGTCACTTTTGTTTGTGACTGTAGCTCTTTAGAAAACATCCTCGCTTTGTCGCCATGCTGAGTGAAGGACAGACAGAGTACCTGCAGCACACACACACACACACACACACACACACACACACACACACACACACACACACACACACACACACACACACACACACACACACACACTGTTCTGACGGTTCTTTAAAGGGGACCTATCATGCAAAATGCACTTTGTGATGTCTTGTATACATAAGTACGTGTCCCCGGTGCGTCGGGGAACTCACGCAGCGTCAGCAAATAAAACCCTCTCTCTTCCTCCGTACCCAAGTCTTTTAGAAACGGGTGAACAACGAGCGGATACAGATTTGCTGCCAAAATGACGTAATTTCGGATAGTGGACCCACAGAGAGTTGTTATCAGAAACAATGCCTGACGTGATTTGGACGTAATCTCGTCTTTGTTTACGTTAGCATCGCTAACACTCAGAGCTAACCTGTGCTGGAGAGCACGTGTTTAAAAAGCAGGAACTAAAGAAAGGAACTCACCTTGTGATAAACCTGAGAGAGAAAAAGCATTTGAGCTCCATACTGTTTCAGAGATAATCCTTGATGTGGTTTAGAACAGGATGGCGTTTTATCACAGCAGAATTTAACTTTATCTCCGGTAGAATTCTGATCAGGCATTAGCTCCGCCTCCTCTTTTTTTTCAAGCTAAGGACCCAAAATCCGCATTTCTCTAACAGCTGGAAAAGAGGGGTTTGAGGGATTTCTAGTATTTTGAGAAAAACACATCATAGACATCTGAGACCCAAAATAGATGCCTCAAAATATGCCTTCTTTCTTTTTCTGCAAGCATTTGTTACAGGGTGTGTCCTTAAAATGTGTGTGAGTAAATGGTTACACAAGTAGCACAAATACAACTCACTTCAATCCACACATTCTGGATTTCTTTGGAAGCAAATCGAGTCATTTTAAAGCGTTACGTCTCAACACAGGATTACATTACATGCCCCAAGAGCACACACACACTGAACATCTTGCTATCTGGAAGGTGCTATCTGTGCTTTGTCTTAAGGTCTGACTTCTCTTTAAGGTAAATACCGAGTTAAGAGACATTTCTGTAAGTATTTCTCTCTTGAAACACGTGTGCCAGTATATGCAAATGAGAGTAACGCCCTATGCAAATCATCAGAGGCACAACATGGAATTACACGCCACGACATTCCACACATTCCTGATTTGTGTTGGAAGCACATCGGATCACCTGAGAAGCCCGTTTGTAAGTGTTAAGACTCCATATGGGATGGAATGATTTATCAACATGCACATTTTCTGCAGCGTGCACACACATAGCATACACACACACACACACACACACACACACACACACACACACACACACACACACACACACACACACACACACTCACACATTGAAAGTCTTACTACCTGGGAGGTGCTTTCTGTGTTTTGTTCTTAAAGTGGGCTTGAACTTATTTTTCTTGCAAGTATTTCTCTCTTGAAACATGTGAAGGTAAGAGACACACACACACACACACACACACACACACACACACACACACACACACACACACACACACACACCTTGTTTAATCACTTTCATGGCGTGTGATGACTAAAGAAACACATGTGAAAGTCTCGCTAGCTGGAAGGTGCTATCTCTGCTACCTCTTAAGGTCTGGGGGTTGTTTAAGGTAAAGGTAAGAGACATTTGGCATTTCTTCTGATCACCCCTTGCAAATCACACCTCGGAATCCCACGTTTCCTAAGTGCTACGACCCAAAACAAGATAAATGATTTATTAACATTTTT
This sequence comes from Harpagifer antarcticus, assembly GCA_902827135.1. Taxonomy (NCBI): domain Eukaryota; kingdom Metazoa; phylum Chordata; class Actinopteri; order Perciformes; family Harpagiferidae; genus Harpagifer; species Harpagifer antarcticus. The sequence continues at coordinate 234,728 of CADEHL010001263.1, read as the reverse complement.
TCCTGCCGTGCACACACACACACACACACACACACACACACACACACACCTTGTTTAATCCCTTTCATGGCGGGTGGCTGTGCGGGCGGATGCTGTTTAAACAGAGCGGGCCCTTGATGTGGGGCCTCCGGGAGCCAGGGTCTGTGTGTGTGTGTGTCTTTCACCCTGGATGTGTGTGTGTGTGTGTGTGTGTCTGAGTTTTCTGGCCATGAGAACAATGGTCCTTTAGAATGTGAGGTTACTGGTGCGCTGACCCCTGGCAAATAAGAGCCATGTTCTGGCATTCCTGGCCTGATTGGCACTTTGAGCTCAAAGGAGACACAGGAAATGTGACCAGTGTAATTGGTTATATATTAGCGGAGCATTCTCCACCCCCCGTTTAAATGATGGAACATTCTTCAGTGACACTTTGGTGGATGGGGCTGGGATTCCACCAGGAGAGAGGGGGATTAAAGAGAGGGTGGTTATACCAACTATGGGAAAGATAATCAACATTTATATATGCACGCATTAAGACATCAATAAAAACACAACAATCAATAACAGATAACAGTCACTTCAATATCTTTGAGAAATGTACATTAGTGCTAGACTGCCCATAGCAGCGTGATAAAGTAACTATTACAACAAGATATCACAGTATAACGTTGTGCATTCTGATTCTGATTGAGAGGCAGAGAAAATACTTTGTTACCGTACTTAAGTACATTTCTCTGGTGTCAGTACTTTACTCCATTTTTTCCTTTGACTTCATACATGTTGAACCCAAATACCTGTACTTTCTACTTCTTACATGTTGAACACAAATACCTGTACTTTCTACTTCTTACATGTTGAACACAAATACCTGTACTTTCTACTTCTTACATGTTGAACACAAATACCTGTACTTTCTACTTCTTACATGTTGAACTCAAATACCTGTACTTTCTACTTCTTACATGTTGAACCCAAATACCTGTACTTTCTACTTCTTACATGTTGAACACAAATACCTGTACTTTCTACTTCTTACATGTTGAACACAAATACCTGTACTTTCTAATTCTTACATGTTGAACTCAAATACCTGTACTTTCTACTTCTTACATGTTGAACTCAAATACCTGTACTTTCTGCTTCTTACATGTTGAACCCAAATACCTGTACTTTCTACTTCTTACATGTTGAACTCAAATACCTGTACTTTCTACTTCTTACATGTTGAACCCAAATACCTGTACTTTATACTTCTTACATGTTGAACACAAATACCTGTACTTTCTACTTCTCACATGTTGAACTCAAATACCTGTACTTTCTACTTCTTACATGTTGAACCCAAATACCTGTACTTTCTACTTCTCACATGTTGAACTCAAATACCTGTACTTTCTACTTCTTACATGTTGAACCCAAATACCTGTACTTTATACTTCTTACATGTTGAACACAAATACCTGTACTTTCTACTTCTTACATGTTGAACTAAAATACCTGTACTTTCTACTTCTCACATGTTGAACTCAAATACCTGTACTTTCTACTTCTCTCATGTTGAACTCAAATACCTGTACTTTCTACTTCTTACATGTTGAACACAAATACCTGTACTTTCTACTTCTTACATGTTGAACCCAAATACCTGTACTTTCTACTTCCTACATGTTGAACTCAAATACCTGTACTTTCTACTTCCTACATGTTGAACCCAAATACCTGTACTTTCTACTTCTCACATGTTGAACTCAAATACCTGTACTTTCTACTTCTTACATGTTGAACCCAAATACCTGTACTTTCTACTTCTTACATGTTGAACTCAAATACCTGTACTTTCTACTTCTTACATGTTGAACTCAAATACCTGTACTTTCTACTTCTTACATGTTGAACCCAAATACCTGTACTTTCTACTTCTCACATGTTGAACTCAAATACCTGTACTTTCTACTTCTTACATGTTGAACCCAAATACCTGTACTTTCTACTTCTCACATGTTGAACTCAAATACCTGTACTTTCTACTTCTTACATGTTGAACCCAAATACCTGTACTTTATACTTCTTACATGTTGAACACAAATACCTGTACTTTCTACTTCTTACATGTTGAACTAAAATACCTGTACTTTCTACTTCTCACATGTTGAACTCAAATACCTGTACTTTCTACTTCTCTCATGTTGAACTCAAATACCTGTACTTTCTACTTCTTACATGTTGAACACAAATACCTGTACTTTCTACTTCTTACATGTTGAACTCAAATACCTGTACTTTCTACTTCTTACATGTTGAACTCAAATACCTGTACTTTCTACTTCTTACATGTTGAACCCAAATACCTGTACTTTCTACTTCTCACATGTTGAACTCAAATACCTGTACTTTCTACTTCTTACATGTTGAACCCAAATACCTGTACTTTCTACTTCTCACATGTTGAACTCAAATACCTGTACTTTCTACTTCTTACATGTTGAACTCAAATACCTGTACTTTCTACTTCTTACATGTTGAACCCAAATACCTGTACTTTCTACTTCTCACATGTTGAACTCAAATACCTGTACTTTCTACTTCTTACATGTTGAACTCAAATACCTGTACTTTCTACTTCTTACATGTTGAACTCAAATACCTGTACTTTCTACTTCTTACATGTTGAACTCAAATACCTGTACTTTCTACTTCTTACATGTTGAACACAAATACCTGTACTTTCTACTTCTTACATGTTGAACCCAAATACCTGTACTTTCTACTTCTCACATGTTGAACTCAAATACCTGTACTTTCTACTTCTTACATGTTGAACTCAAATACCTGTACTTTCTACTTCTTACATGTTGAACTCAAATACCTGTACTTTCTACTTCTTACATGTTGAACTCAAATACCTGTACTTTCTACTTCTTACATGTTGAACTCAAATACCTATACTTTCTACTTCTTACATGTTGAACTCAAATACCTGTACTTTCTACTTCTTACATGTTGAACTCAAATACCTGTATTTTCTACTTCTTACATGTTGAACTCAAATACCTGTACTTTCTACTTCTTACACGTTGAACCCAAATACCTGTACTTTCTACTTCTTACATGTTGAACCCAAATACCTGTACTTTCTACTTCTTACATGTTGAACTCAAATACCTGTACTTTCTACTTCTTACATGTTGAACCCAAATACCTGTACTTTCTACTTCTTACATGTTGAACCCAAATACCTGTACTTTCTACTTCTCTCATTTCCCAAACAGCTGGTTCCTTTAGTCTGAATGTGTGTTTGATGCGTGATCATTATTCTTTAGAGTCATTGCGTGCCTATTGATCTGAACACGATCCGTGTATCCATCACTTCCTGGTCTTCTCTAAAGAAGAGGGACCAGTGGAAACGTTGTCATGTTGCCGTTGTTCAGCATGGAAACATTCATTAGCTAACAATGACATTATTGTTCTATTGATATAAAGGGAGGTCAGGTACTCTTTAAAACAGCTGCTAGTTATGGGTATTTTTTACTGAAGTACACTTCAAAGCCTCTTTACTTTCACTTGAGTAAAGAAGTTTAGTCAGTACTTCTACTTTCACCAGAGTATTTTTAAACACGAGCATCTGTACTTCTACTTGAGTAAAGGATGTAAAGGAGAAAGTACCCATGTGGGGTCACTCCTGGTGTATTTACCCCCGTGGAGGAGAAGGTTCTGTGAGGTCATGATATGTTTCAGCGTTTCTCTCTCTGAAGCGTGGCGGCAAATCAGGAGCTTGACCTCTGACCCCAGGGTCTTTGAGTTCAGTTCATGAAGGCTTCATCCTCCTGTGTGAGGCATTCAGAGGAGGGGAGTAACTCAGTACAAACACAGAGTATTCCTACACTCTGGTACTTCTGCTTTCACTCAAGTACAAGATATGAGTACTTCTACTTTTACTCAAGTACAACATCTGAGTACCTCTACTTTTAGTCAAGTACAAGATCTGAGTACTTCTACTTTTACTACAAGAACAAGATCTGAGTACTTCTACTTTTACTCAAGTACAAGATCTGAGTACTTCTACTTTTACTACAAGAACAAGATCTGAGTACTTCTACTTTTACTCAAGAACAAGATTTGAGTACTTCTAGTTTTACTCAAGAACAAGATTTGAGTACTTCTACTTTTACTCAAGAACAAGATTTGAGTACTTCTACTTTGACTCAAGTACAAGATCTGTGTACTTCTACTTTTACTCAAGTACAAGATCTGAGTACTTCTACTTTCACTCAAGTACAAGATCTGTGTACTTCTACTTTTACTCAAGAACAAGATCCGAGTACTTCTACTTTCACTCAAGTACAAGATCTGTGTACTTCTACTTTCACTCAAGTACAAGATCTGTGTACTTCTACTTTTACTCAAGTACACGATCTGAGTACTTCTACTTTCACTCAAGTACAAGATCTGAGTACTTCTACTTTTACTCAAGTACAAGATCTCAGTACTTCTACTTTTACTCAAGTACAAGATGTGAGTACTTCTACTTTTACTCAAGTACAAGACCTGAGTACTTCTACTTTTACTCAAGTACAAGATCTGAGTACTTCTACTTTTACTGAAGTACAAGATCTGAGTACTTCTACTTTGACTCAAGTACAAGATCTGAGTACTTCTACTTTTACTGAAGTACAATATCTAAGTACTTCTACTCTTACTCAAGTACAAGATCTGAGTACTTCTACTTTACTCAAGTACAAGATCTGAGTACTTCTACTTTTACTCAAGTACAAGACGTGAGTACTTCTACTTTTACTCAAGTACAAGATCTGAGTACTTCTACTTTTACTCAAGTACAAGATCTCAGTACTTCTACTTTTACTCAAGTACAAGATCTGAGTACTTCTACTTTTACTCAAGTACAAGACGTGAGTACTTCTACTTTTACTCAAGTACAAGACCTGAGTACTTCTACTTTTACTCAAGTACAAGATCTGAGTACTTCTACTTTTACTGAAGTACAAGATCTGAGTACTTCTACTTTTACTCAAGTACAAGATCTGAGTACTTCTACTTTTACTACAAGAACAAGATCTGAGTACTTCTACTTTTACTCAAGAACAAGATTTGAGTACTTCTACTTTTACTGAAGTACAAGAGGAGGAAGAGGAGGAAGAGGAGGAAGAGGAGGAAGAGGAGGAAGAGGAGGAGGAGGAAGAGGAAGAGGAGGAAGAGGAGGAAGAGGAGGAGGAAGAGGAGGAAGAGGAGGAAGAGGAGGAAGAGGAGGAGGAAGAGTGAGTTATTTCCCCCTGAAGCTCAGCTGCATTCCTCCCTCTACACTGATTGGAGGATGAATGGCAGCGATGGTGCTCACGTTCTCTCAGGTGATCTTATCTCCACCCATTCACAACTAAATGCTTGTTGGGATAGTTTAGATAACATTAGTCTGACACACACACACACACACACACACACACACACACACACACACACACACACACACACACACACACACACACACACACACCACACACACACACACAGGCTCACACACCTTGATATGTGGCCTCAGGGCTAAATGCTTAGCATACAGATGTGCTCTTAAATAACTAGCGGTTGTCAGTTTCCGTGAGTCAGGCCATTACATCCTGTAGTGACCGATATATTCACTGGACGGAGGTCACACTACTTAAAAGTGAATTACAGCGACGTCCAATTAACCTTATGACCTCAGCTGGTCCACTACACACTTGGTGATTCCAACATATTGTTGCTATAACCCTGCGTTTAATAACTTCATTTGAGAGACCAGATGTTTAGACGGCCCCTTTTGTCCAACCTGACAGACGTCCACCAGCTCCCTACTCTCACACATCCTCAGCATGAAGCACCGCCCTCTCCCATCGTCACAGACAAAGGTCTTTGGGTTAGCTGAAGTTCACATCAAGCTGATTATAAGAGAACTATCAGTAAAAGTAGAGACCTTTTGGACGATGGAAATTCAGTTTTACAGAAAAAGCGTGAAAGAAAAGACAGCTGGACTTTGAGATAACAACCTTGTAATAAACCCTTATCTAACAAGTCGTGCAAAAGGTAATTCCTCACACCATGTGTCCTGCCACACGTGTTCATTTCAGCTTGTTACGTGCATGCATACAGTTTCATCTTCACAGGAAACAACTTGTTAGGCATCTTAAAGTTGAATCTAATATAATCTCGTTCGTCATCTTTGCGATGAAAATCTACGGAAGTTAGGAGACGAGTAAATGACTTCTGAGGTCACAGGTAATCCCTCCTCTTAGGAGATACAGGTGTTCAACCCACACCTGCTCTGCAGCCTCATCTCACACTCAAACATCTCACTGTGTTTCCTAACAGTCTGGATGCACTTCAGGTTCCCATGGTTACCACGTCTCTTCTACATCAACATGTGTCCCCTCTTCTTCATGTCTCTTCTACATCAACATGTGTCCCCTCTTCTTCATGTCTCTTCTACATCAACATGTGTCCCCTCTTCTTCATGTCTCTTCTACATCAACATGTGTCCCCTCTTCTCCATGTCTCTTCTGCATCAACATGTGTCCCCTCTTCTTCATGTCTCTTCTGCATCAACATGTGTCCCCTCTTCTTCATGTCTCTTCTACATCAACATGTGTCCCCTCTTCTTCATGTCTCTTCTACATCAACATGTGCCCCCTCTTCTTCATGTCTCTTCTACATCAACATGTGTCCCCTCTTCTTCATGTCTCTTCTACATCAACACGTGTCCCCTCTTCTTCATGTCTCTTCTACATCAACATGTGTCCCCTCTTCTTCATGTCTCTTCTGCATCAACATGTGTCCCCTCTTCTTCATGTCTCGGGGAGGGGCTCCTTATTTTCATCTAAAGTCACAGACAGAGAATCAGCACTTTGGAAACAGGGCTGAAACAGAGGGGATTATGGGTAATGCTGCAATGATCTGTTTGGTGTTTCAGCCAATCAGAGACAGGCTCTGGATATATCTGAGACCTGTGATACACTGATGAGAAACAGTATAATAGGGGACCTTTAAGACTGCTCCACCACATATGTCTGCCACACTATAAACATTGTCCTCGTCCTCAACCATGACTCTCACCCCAACTATATGTGTTCTCCAGCCTGCACACTTTCCCCCGCCTCGTGTGTGTGAATGTAAGGAGGGCGAGTTGATTCATATCCCCGGTGTTTCTCCATGAGAACTAGAGCATTCCTCTCATTCCTGCGTGAGGTGAACCCCGGGGTCCAGAGGAAGAGAACAGGCATGTCTGTGGACGTCAGTGACTCATCTGTCTTTATTCAAAGAGGCCGCCGCTGTTGGCTCTGACTTTTCACAATTCTTCATCTTCCTGTAAACGCCCCAGGGGGCTGTATTTCAAACGGGGGGAAATGTAGAGTATTGATCGGGTTCAAAGAGGAGCTTCTTGGGAAAAGAGTTAAAGAGGACATGTACTTATTTTCAGGTTCATATTTATATTTAGTGTCTCGACTGTGACATGTTTACATCTCTCTAAAGAGGCCCTATTGTGCTGTTTTCCTGTCCTGTAGTGTTTCATAGAGGCTGAACATCAAAGCACGGAAACACGTCACAGTCGAGGCACACAGTCAAAAAGGAACCTTAAAATTAGCATTATGTGTTAAATTGTTTGAAATGTGCTTTAATGTTCAAAAAGCTCTTTATTTCTCTCATACAGCAGCTGCAACACCTCTTTTCACCCTCTGTCTGAAACCAGAGCCCAGTCTGCCCTGATGAATGAATCTGTGATACATTTCACACTGTTTGACTGTACAGGGCTGGTTCTGTTGTGATTGGTCAACCGCTTAGAGATGTCCCGCCCCTTAGCCTATCACGTATGTGTTGGAGGGCTAGCCAATAGGAGAAAACGCGAGTGTAACATAGTGATGTCACGGGAATGCACCGCAATATTACAGTTAAACTGCTTAAAGATGACATTTTTGCTTTTGAATTTGGTTATTTAACTTGTGATGTGACTTTACTGACGTGTTACAGTTGAAAGACTTGTGAAGGATCAGTTTATATTGATTAAAGTAGAAATGTAAAAATGTACAGCTGGGCTTGAAAAGAGAGAGAGAGATGTCCCGCCCCTTAGCCTATCACGTACAATGTGCTGGAGCGCTAGCCAATAGGAGCGCGAGTCTATTTTGATTTGTTATTAGCTTATAATCTGATTCTGTAAAAGCTGTCGGATAAATATGACGTAAACAGTGGAGAAGAAGTATACGATGAAAATGGTTATAGGTAATCAACTCAATGTAAAAGTACCTCGAAATTGTACTTATACACTATTGAGTATATGTACTTCAATACATTACTCTCCTTAGCCTATCACGTTCAATGTGTTGGAGCGCTAGCCAATAGGAGCGTGAGTGTTATAGTGATTTGATATACTTTATTAATCCCCGTGGGGAAATAGTTTCTCTGCATTTGACCCATCCTGTGTTAGGAGCAGTGGGCTGCCATTTTGAACAGCGCCCAGGAGCAGTGTAGGGAACGGTGCCTTGCTCAGGGACACCTCGGTAGCACTTGGTCTTGCCGGGACTTGAACTGGTGACCTTCCAATTGCCAAGTCCCTATCGACTTCACCACCACCCCAAATGCCCCAAATGCCCCAAATGATGTATTGGTATGTGGGAGAGAAACTACCTCTGGAGGAAACACAGGGATTTTAGCCTCTGCAGACCATTGACATGCACTACAACCAATACATACACACACTACAGGAAAGGGACCACCCCCAAAACAGCAGAATAGGGCCTCTTCTTTAAAGCCTGTGTGATCCATCAGGTTGATCTGATGGAGGAAGACAAGATGTCTCCTGAGAGAGAGAGAGAGGATCACACACATGCACACATGGACATGGCACTTGGCAAAGACACAGCGACACAGGGATTACACAGGCATTTAACAAGCTCTTTGTGGAGGTCAAAGTTGAACAAAGGCCCCTCAGGAAAAAGGCGGGTGGAGGGGAAACAAAAGGGGGGAGAGCTGGGGAATGTGGGGGTATGAGGGGAGAGAAACACACACGAGAGACTCATTTCACCATCAGAGGTGGGAAGGAGTGGAGTACAAATACTTTGTTACTGTACATTTCTGGTATCAGTACTTTACTCCACTACTTATTTCTCTGACGACTTTTTAATTTGACTTCTTACATTTTGAACTCAAATACCTGTACTTTCTACTTCTTACATGTTGAACTCAAATACCTGTACTTTCTACTTCTTACATGTTGAACACAAATACCTGTACTTTCTACTTCTTACATGTTGAACCCAAATACCTGTACTTTCTACTTCTTACATGTTGAACCCAAATACCTGTACTTTCTACTTCTTACATGTTGAACCCAAATACCTGTACTTTCTACTTCTTACATGTTGAACCCAAATACCTGTACTTTCTACTTCTTACATGTTGAACACAAATACCTGTACTTTCTACTTCTTACATGTTGAACCCAAATACCTGTACTTTCTACTTCTTACATGTTGAACCCAAATACCTGTACTTTCTACTTCTCACATATTGAACACAAATACCTGTACTTTCTACTTCTCTCATGTTGAACTCAAATACCTGTACTTTCTACTTCTTACATGTTGAACTCAAATACCTGTACTTTCTACTTCTTACATGTTGAACCCAAATACCTGTACTTTCTACTTCTTACATGCTGAACACAAATACCTGTACTTTCTACTTCTTACATGTTGAACTCAAATACCTGTACTTTCTACTTCTTCTTACATGTTGAACACAAATACCTGTACTTTCTACTTCTTACATGTTGAACTCAAATACCTGTACTTTCTACTTCTTACATGTTGAACTCAAATACCTGTACTTTCTACTTCTTACATGTTGAACACAAATACCTGTACTTTCTACTTCTTACATGTTGAACACAAATACCTGTACTTTCTACTTCTTACATGTTGAACTCAAATACCTGTACTTTCTACTTCTTACATGTTGAACCCAAATACCTGTACTTTCTACTTCTTACATGTTGAACACAAATACCTGTACTTTCTACTTCTTACATGTTGAACTCAAATACCTGTACTTTCTACTTCTTACATGTTGAACTCAAATACCTGTACTTTCTACTTCTTACATGTTGAACACAAATACCTGTACTTTCTACTTCTTACATGTTGAACACAAATACCTGTACTTTCTACTTCTTACATGTTGAACTCAAATACCTGTACTTTCTACTTCTTACATGTTGAACCCAAATACCTGTACTTTCTACTTCTTACATGTTGAACACAAATACCTGTACTTTCTACTTCTTACATGTTGAACACAAATACCTGTACTTTCTACTTCTTACATGTTGAACTCAAATACCTGTACTTTCTACTTCTTACATGTTGAACACAAATACCTGTACTTTCTACTTCTTACATGTTGAACTCAAATACCTGTACTTACTACTTCTTACATGTTGAACACAAATACCTGTACTTTCTACTTCTTACATGTTGAACTCAAATACCTGTACTTTCTACTTCTTACATGTTGAACTCAAATACCTGTACTTTCTACTTCTTACATGTTGAACCCAAATACCTGTACTTTCTACTTCTTACATGTTGAACACAAATACCTACATTTCAAAGCCTCTTTACTTTCACTTGAGTAAAGAAGTTTAGTCAGTACTTCTACTTTCACCAGAGTATTTTTAAACACAAGTATCTGTACTTCTACTTAAAGGATGTGTGTACTTTTGCCATCGCTGCAATTCTTCTTGTCTTTAACCGACTGAGTGAAACTGATTCTGAACCCTGCGTCATTTTAAATCAAAGTTCTTGTTACTGCAGTCTCTACCCTGAGGTCCTTTAACGTGCCTTATCATTCCCTTTTATCTGCAACCATTATTTCATCGCGTTTATGAATTGTATTTTCGAATGATTATGTGTTAAATGCCTGGTGAAGCACTTTGAATTGCCTCTGTGTCTTAAGCTGTGCTGTACAAAGATGCAACACGTTGTCATCGGTGTGAAGAAGGAACACATCTGTTATCTAAAACACATCGGAGAGGGATAAGGAAATGCAGCCGTGTAATCCGTCATGTTTCATCCTGTCACAGCCGCTTCTAGAGAGCTAGAGATAAGACATCCATGCAATGCTCCGTGTGTGATAGAAGCAGTCCTCAGACAGGGACCACCCAGGGACCCTGAACTCGTGAAGATGAGGGGTTATTTTAGGACGTCGCAATACAAATCGATTATAGTGAAGAAATGCCGATACTCTTTTGAAATCCAGCAGAATGTCTTGTGCTTTAGGAATTTAAAAAACACACATATGACATCGTTCACAGCAGAAATGGTCACATAAGGTGTTTTTCAAGTGACATTAATTTCCTTTTCTTGCCATTTCTCTGTACCTGTCAAAGGCTTTCCACATGTACAAGACTGAAGTGCTCTCTAAAGGACAACATGATAAACCTGCTGACACATGTCTTTCATCGAATGTACACCTTTTGAGGTAAATCAATTTGAAATAATATGCCTTTTCTTCGTAATTTTCCCGACATGCACCGACAAGAAACTGCATTTTGTAGCTAAGCCAGTCAGAATAATTCAATAAACTCACTCCCCAAGCCCTGTCAATTAAACAAATGACCATTAAATACAGTCAAATGCATCCTTAAGAGTATATGTAATTGTTTTCCCAAAAACACATGATTGATAATAACCCAGGTTATGATTTAGGGAGGTTTCGCTGCCAGCAGCTCCACAAAGGGTCACTCCAGGTCAGAGAGAGATCTCTGGACCAACAGCGCCCTCTACTGTCTGCTCTGTAGTATTAAAGGTCCCTATTATACTGTGTTTCATCAATATATCACAGGTCTCAGATATACACAGAGCCTGTCTCTGATTGGCTGAAACACCAAACAGATCATTGCAGCATTACCCATAATCCCCTCTGTTTCAGCCCTGTTTCCAAAGTGCTGATTCTCTGTCTGTGACTTTAGATGAAAATATAAGGAGCCCCTCCCCCACGCCCCTCTGAGAGACATTTGGTTACAACTCAATGGAGCTCTAGAGGAGATTCAGGTGATAAGGGGGGGGGGGGGTACCTTGGTTGCTGATTGGCTAATGGTTACACAAGTGACCAAAATCTGATCAGCTCATTTTCAGACAGGTTTTTATAGAAATGGATCAAAAAGAGAGAAAATCTTTGTTCCTGAAACTTTCAGAGTCTCTTTCCACAGAGGGGACACATGTTGATGTAGAAGAGACATGGAGAAGAGGGGACACATGTTGATGTAGAAGAGACATGAAGAAGAGGGGACACATGTTGATGTAGAAGAGACATGGAGAAGAGGGGACACATGTTGATGTAGAAGAGACATGGAGAAGAGGGGACACATGTTGATGTAGAAGAGACATGAAGAAGAGGGGACACATGTTGATGTAGAAGAGACATGAAGAAGAGGGGACACATGTTGATGTAGAAGAGACATGAAGAAGAGGGGACACATGTTGATGTAGAAGAGACATGAAGAAGAGGGGACACATGTTGATGTAGAAGAGACATGAAGAAGAGGGGACACATGTTGATGTAGAAGAGACATGGAGAAGAGGGGACACATGTTGATGTAGAAGAGACACGAAGAAGAGAGGACACATGTTGATGTAGAAGAGACACGAAGAAGAGGGGACACGTGTTGATGTAGAAGAGACATGAAGAAGAGGGGACACGTGTTGATGTAGAAGAGACACGAAGAAGAGGGGACACATGTTGATGTAGAAGAGACATGAAGAAGAGGGGACACATGTTGATGTAGAAGAGACATGAAGAAGAGGGGACACATGTTGATGTAGAAGAGACATGAGGAAGAGGGGACACATGTTGATGTAGAAGAGACATGAAGAAGAGGGGACACATGTTGATGTAGAAGAGGACATGAAGAAGAGGGGACACATGTTGATGTAGAAGAGACATGAAGAAGAGGGGACACATGTTGATGTAGAAGAGACATGAAGAAGAGGGGACACATGTTGATGTAGAAGAGAGGACACATGTTGATGGAGAAGAGACACGAAGAAGAGAGGACACATGTTGATGTAGAAGAGACACGAGAAGAGGGGACACGTGTTTGATGTAGAAGAGACACGAAGAAGAGGGGACACGTGTTGATGTAGAAGAGACACGAAGAAGAGGGGACACATGTTGATGTAGAAGAGACATGAAGAAGAGGGGACACATGTTGATGTAGAAGAGACATGAAGAAGAGGGGACACATGTTGATGTAGAAGAGACATGAAGAAGAGGGGACACATGTTGATGTAGAAGAGACATGAAGAAGAGGGGGACACATGTTGATGTAGAAGAGACATGAAGAAGAGGGGACACATGTTGATGTAGAAGAGACATGAAGAAGAGAGGACACATGTTGATGTAGAAGAGACATGAAGAAGAGGGGACACATGTTGATGTAGAAGAGACATGAAGAAGAGGGGACAAATGTTGATGTAGAAGAAGAGACATGAAGAAGAGGGGACACATGTGATGTAGAAGAGACATGAAGAAGAGGGGACACATGTTGATGTAGAAGAGACATGAAGAAGAGGGGACACATGTTGATGTAGAAGAGACATGAAGAAGAGGGGACACATGTTGATGTAGAAGAGACATGAAGAAGAGGGGACACATGTTGATGTAGAAGAGACATGAAGAAGAGGGGACACATGTTGATGTAGAAGAGAAGAGACATGAAGAAGAGGGGACACATGTTGATGTAGAAGAGACATGAAGAAGAGGGGACACATGTTGATGTAGAAGAGACATGAAGAAGAGGGGACACATGTTGATGTAGAAGAGACATGAAGAAGAGGGGACACATGTTGATGTAGAAGAGACATGAAGAAGAGGGGACACATGTTGATGTAGAAGAGACATGAAGAAGAGGGGACACATGTTGATGTAGAAGAGACATGAAGAAGAGGGGACACATGTTGATGTAGAAGAGACATGAGAAGAGAGGACACATGTTGATGTAGAAGAGACATGAAGAAGAGGGGACACATGTTGATGTAGAAGAGACATGAAGAAGAGGGGACACATGTTGATGTAGAAGAGACATGATAGAAGAGAGGACACATGTTGATGTAGAAGAGACATGAAGAAGAGGGGACACATGTTGATGTAGAAGAGACATGAAGAAGAGGGGACACATGTTGATGTAGAAGAGACATGAAGAAGAGGGGACACATGTTGATGTAGAAGAGACATGAAGAAGTGGATAATCGGTGACCTTCAATTGATATCATATCACTGCAGTTGTATTCTCATGATCACCAGCAGGGGGCAGGCTTCTCTCAGGACACACTAATGTGAGAGGACAGGAGGAAGCCAGGGATAGAGAGAGGCTTTAAACAGAATGAAGACACTGTGTTTACTCACTGTGGCCTATAGATGGCGCTGTTGCATTATTTACAGTTATACACACCTAAAACTTACTGTATTACATATAAGGTTCAAGGCTTCATCACCACGCGCTCAGCAGCTACAGCGTAGATATGTCAATGAGAAACTGAAGTCGCAGGCTCCTCCAACAGAGCAACGTGAATATATAGTGGTGGTCTAATGGATAGTGAGGTGGGCTGAAGATGGGAAGGTTGTGAGTTCAAATCCCGCCAGGAACACCACCACTAGTGTGCCCTTGAGTAAGGCACTTAGTCCTTAGTTACTCCAGGGAGAATGTCCCTGT
>CADEHL010001263.1:140000-215000 GCA_902827135.1 Harpagifer antarcticus | reverse complement strand
CCACCGCTAAGCTAAAGGTGGCTAATGTTGGGCTATAAAGGAACTACAGCACGGTCACATGACTTCACGTCACCACCGCTAAGCTAAAGGCGGCTAATGTTGGGCTATAAAGGAACTACAGCACGGCCACATGACTTCACGTCACCACCGCTAAGCTAAAGGTGGCTAATGTTGGGCATAATGATATTTGGTCGTCTCCTTTAGACACTAACCACAGACATTATTTCAGGCTAATAACAAAAAACCCATTCAAAAAACGTTAACTTCCAGACAAGGGAACCGGAAATACTAAAATGCTGACTCATTAATGGAATTGAGGACTCATTACTGAACCACTCTATTGTATTTCTCTTTTCCCTTGGTCCTACATTTGCTCCTTTGTAGAATTGTATTCCTCCTACTGTGTCAATGTACAATAAACCCAATTTGTATATGTTTTTCTGTACAATTATGAGGAGACACAACATTTCTTCATCAGTAAAACATCATTCGAAACAACTACAGCCATGTTTCAAGTCCCCAGCATACAGAGATACTTTCCTGAGGTGTGTGTGCAGGTTCTGGGTCAGCGGTTTTCCTTATGATTAAAACAGAACACCCAAGTTCCTCACCTTCTTCCAAGGTCTTTTGGAAAAGTGTTGAGAGCTTTTGGACAAAGGCTTGCTTCAACTCACAATGGGGAGAAATCGCCCTGCACTATATTTAGCTGTGGGTTAGTTTTGAACACATACAGTACATGCGTGGATAGGGTGTGTCGCTTGTCCAGGTTTGTTTGTGTAGGTTTTGCGCATATAGTCCAGGTTCTGTTGATTCTGCACGGGTATATTTAGCTCCGTGTGGAAAAAGCTGAGCTTGAAGAAATGAAAAGCAAATGTTACAAGCTGCTCATACTTCAGGTGTAATATAATAAATGTGTTTATGTACCGTAGCATGCTTTTTTTCTGATTACCTATTTGTCATGAATTGATTAGGCACATTTTTTCTATTGAAGATATTTTAAGTCGTTTTCAAAAGCTCGTATGTCATTTAATTCAGTTAATTCTTTCATTGTTTTCATCCTGGCTAAAACTGTTGTGATTGGTCAACTGGTTAGAGATGTCCCGCCCCTTAGCCTATCACGTACGATGTGTTGGAGCGCTAGCCAATAGGAGTGTGAGTGTTACATGTCAATATAATCCGGATGTAAACAAAGGAGGCGTTTCAGGCGAAGGGGGGGGGGGAACACAGGGATTTTAGCCTTAGCAGACCATTTACATGCACTAACACCTATAAAACACACTACAGGGAAGGAAAGAATCCAAAGAGAAGAATAGGACCTCTTTAAAGGTTGGGAAGGTAATTTTGGAGAAACCAGCTCGAGTGGCTAGAATTTGAAAATACACAACCGGAAGATTTCTGCCACTTCCTCACAGAGCCCCTCCTCCAACACACACGAATGCGCACATGACCAATGAGGGCAGAGATCAGTTTGTGCCCAGATGGAAGGCTGACAGGCAGGTAGGCCATCCAGCTACTTTAGCCGGCTCAGATGATTGGTCGTGCTTTTTACAGAGCTACGGCTTCCACAGATGATATATTGTTATGGATTTGTTGTCAAAGCACTTCAGATATTCATTGCTATCGGGATGTTAAGAGCACTCCATGGAATATAACACAAAGTGTATCTCGAGCCGGTTTCTCACACGTACCTACCCCACCTTTAAGGATCACCAAAGATATTACAGTTCATTATCAGTGGTGCATGAATGTCAGAACTACATTTTATGACATTTAAATGGTAAATGGACTGTACTTATATAGCGCTTTATCCAGTCTTTATGACCCCTCAAAGCGCTTTACATACTACATGTCATTCACCCATTCATACAGAGCAGTACAACTTGCTCTAGGACCTAACATTCACACACACTCACACACCGTTGGCCATCGGGAGCAACTCAGGGTTAAGTCTCTTGCCCAAGGATACATCGACATGTTGGCTGCACAGGCTGGGATCGAACCCACAACCTTCTGGTTGAAAGACGACCGCACTCCCTCGCAGCCACAGTCGCCCTACAGCCGGGCAGACTGATATTTAACTATCATAGATGGTGAAAAAGTCAGGTAAACAAACTCATTATGATATGTCCTTTTTGGAAACACCAGTGTCTTTTGTGTATTTCTATCCAGTACTCAGCCTGGACCAAATGGATGAACCCACTTACTTACTTGTTATCCCTAAAGTTGTAGCATGGATACAAAGTTATCCAAATATTACCAATCAATGAAGTAATGTCTCTGTTCTAAAACTTGATCTGAAGACAGAAAATAAAGTATTTCAGGCAGGACGTCATCAGGTCATAAATGATTTCAGATCTATTTCGAGCCTGTCTGTGACTCAGTCTGCTCGTCCACATCACACAGTCTCGTTATTAAACAGCCCTCATGGCTCTCGTTCGCCAACCAGCTGTGGTGCTGGCGTTGATCTCCACCAGGAAGTGAGTCAGACCCAGATGTCCCTGCACAGGAAGCCTGAGTGGAAAACTGTTTTCATCACGCTACACTTCTTGGACCCGATTTAAAACGAATTTATTAATCTAATTATTTCCATTTTGACCACCAGCATCTGTTTTCTCGCTTCAATAGTCTGAATGTACCCAGATCTTTATGTTTACAGTCCCTTTCACACACACACACACACACACACACACACACACACACACACAACAACACACACACACACACACACACACACACACACACACACACACACACACCACACACACACACACACACACACACACACACACACACACACACACACACACACACACACACACACACACACACACCACACACACACACACACACACACACCAAAGGGAACATTTTGAGGAACGCTATCACACGTCTATGGCACGGCTAAGAGATTCCAAATCAGGTCCTTACAGCTACTGTTTTCAAAAATGTTCTCCTGAGCCTTCGACATCTTAATATCTTAATATCTAGCCTAGCGCCTAAATTCATTCATTTCTTCAGTTCCTATTTTACCGGGACTTTACTAAAGATTCGGATGTGTTTGTTGCTGCTTCTAATTCACTTTTGCTGTGTCTCAAAGCAAGTACTTCTATATTAGCTGTTTTGAGTGCATAAGGGCTTCCCAATGCCAAAACTGTCGAAATGGCACTCCGAACACCCGGATAGGCACTCACAGGTCCGTGAGAAAGGACCCTCCTAACACTCAAAGACCACCATCTTGGCTATAAAACAGATGTCGTGCGACTAGCTGCCATTGTGGTTGCTTTGTTAAACACAGCACTATTCAAATGAAAGGTTCGACGTGAGTTTGTCTTTGAACTAGTTAGGAAACTTACCTCCTCACTGGTATCCGAAAGAAGCAACTGTTAAACTCTTATGGTTAACATATGGTTCAACATTGATGTGAGGGACACAATAAGCCATCAATATTCATTATACAGTCAAGGGCCAAGTGTTATATGTGTTTTTGTGCATGTAAATGGTCTGCAAAGGCTAAAATCCCTACTTTTTTTTTACACCGTAGTATTGCCACGTTTATTTGACTAAATGATCTGAGTACTTTTCCAAAAGGATCATGGGATAAAATAGTTTCTCCGTCGAAAGCCATGTTTAATTTACAGAAGGCCACCCACGCTGCCTACTTCTCCAACGTGATTTACTGCAGGTAGTTTAAATAATGGTCCTTAATTAGAATCATTTATACATCCTTTCTCATTGGTCGTGAACTTGGGCGAGTCCTCGTTACATAAAAGGTCCTTTATCTCCCACTTTGATGTTTTAGAGATATTATTTCACACAGTCATTTGTGTAATTGTGTGAGAGAGTCAGAGAGTCTGTGTTTCAGAGGCGTTGTGATCTAAGGCTGGAACAGGGCTGTTGTCTCTGTGAAATGTCAACATTAGTACAACACAGACTGTCTGCGTCCCCGCACAATGGGACTGTTGTCTCAGTGTCAAAGACAGGCACAGTGTTTAAAGTCGGGACACTTGGGAAAGCTTAGCTTGGCTCTGTTTTACTACATTTTCTGCTATGATGGCTGAAACGGGCTTTATGCTGAGATCACACACCGACCGACATGAAAGACCATTTTAAGCCCCGAGCCTGGAAATGTGCAACAACTGATGATGATTCAGTCACACACACCCTCTCCTTCTGTCGCTGCATATCTCACATAAGGATCTGATGGTGCAGACCTTTGAAAGCTTGTAAATGAACCCGCACAGCAGCTTGTGTTGCCTCTGATACAGATTTACACGAAAAGATAAAAAATGACCACGTGTTTATGATTAGGATTGTTTTTTCCACATTCCCACATATTTCTAAGTAAAGTAGGATTCATCCCATCCTTCCGTTACTGCTTTGGACGTGTGTGTTTCTTCAAACATCTTCCAACATTACAGCCTTTTAAGGACGACATGTGTGAGAGAGAAACTCCCTCTGGAGCGAACACAGGGATTTTAGCCGTTGCAAACCATTTACAGGCACTAAAACATATAGAATATATATGATACAGATCTCTCAGGCAGAGTGAATCTGGCTGTTGCTTTTTCCACATCACACACACTTTAGACGCACCTGAGCAAACACACACAGTTCTGTGTTCAGCTTAAAGAGGTCAGCGGTGAAAACTAGCCAATGACCAGAGAGAGAAGTAATACCATGGATCCTGCAACCAAAGCAATGTGTCTGACCCATGACACTGGCAGTAACGCCAATATAAACATAGAAGCCATGTCTTTCTTCCCTGAGCATTAATTATGAGTAAATATTAAAGAAAATTGTTCTAGACCTGGAGTTTAATCATGTTGACATTCGGTGAGGGTGTGCTGGGTGAGCACATGTGTGTTGCAACATATATCTCAAAAGTAATGTTTAACCAAGGCAGGATGTTCACATATTCAAAGAGTGAGTGAATACTGAAGCTGACAACCATTGTTTTAGGGCTGAAGAGAAAGGGATGAAGGTTTAAAGAGGCTGTTTGGGGTTTTCCTCTCTCCTGTAGTTCTATATGTTTTAGTGCAAGTAAATGGTCTGCAAAGGCTACAATCCCTGTACCCCGATATACACCTGAACATCAGCAGGAGAGGACTCTTTAAAGTAGGGACACTATGCTGATATACACCTGAACATCAGCAGCAGAGGACTCTTTAAAGTAGAGACACTACATACTGATATACACCTGAACATCAGCAGGAGAGGACTCTTTAAAGTAGAGACACTACATACTGATATACACCGGAACATCAGCAGGAGAGGACTCTTTAAAGTAGAGACACTACATACTGATATACACCTGAACATCAGCAGGAGAGGACTCTTTAAAGTAGAGACACTATATACTGATATACACCTGAACATCAGCAGGAGAGGACTCTTTAAAGTAGAGACACTACATACTGATATACACCTGAACATCAGCAGGAGAGGACTCTTTAAAGTAGAGACACTATATACTGATATACACCTGAACATCAGCAGGAGAGGACTCTTTAAAGTAGAGACACTACATACTGATATACACCTGAACATCAGCAGGAGAGGACTCTTTAAAGTAGAGACACTACATACTGATATACACCTGAACATCAGCAGGAGAGGACTCTTTAAAGTAGAGACACTACATACTGATATACACCTGAACATCAGCAGGAGAGGACTCTTTAAAGTAGAGACACTACATACTGATATACACCTGAACATCAGCAGGAGAGGACTCTTTAAAGTAGAGACACTACATACTGATATACACCTGAACATCAGCAGGAGAGGACTCTTTAAAGTAGAGACACTACATACTGATATACACCTGAACATCAGCAGGAGAGGACTCTTTAAAGTAGAGACACTACATACTGATATACACCTGAACATCAGCAGGAGAGGACTCTTTAAAGTAGAGACACTACATACTGATATACACCTGAACATCAGCAGGAGAGGACTCTTTAAAGTAGAGACACTACATACTGATATACACCTGAACATCAGCAGGAGAGGACTCTTTAAAGTAGAGACACTACATACTGATATACACCTGAACATCAGCAGGAGAGGACTCTTTAAAGTAGAGACACTACATACTGATATACACCTGAACATCAGCAGGAGAGGACTCTTTAAAGTAGAGACACTACATACTGATATACACCTGAACATCAGCAGGAGAGGACTCTTTAAAGTAGAGACACTACATACTGATATACACCTGAACATCAGCAGGAGAGGACTCTTTAAAGTAGAGACACTACATACTGATATACACCTGAACATCAGCAGGAGAGGACTCTTTAAAGTAGAGACACTACATACTGATATACACCTGAACATCAGCAGGAGAGGACTCTTTAAAGTAGAGACACTACATACTGATATACACCTGAACATCAGCAGGAGAGGACTCTTTAAAGTAGAGACACTATATACTGATATACACCTGAACATCAGCAGGAGAGGACTCTTTAAAGTAGAGACACTACATACTGATATACACCTGAACATCAGCAGGAGAGGACTCTTTAAAGTAGAGACACTATATACTGATATACACCTGAACATCAGCAGGAGAGGACTCTTTAAAGTAGAGACACTCCATACTGATATACACCTGAACATCAGCAGGAGAGGACTCTTTAAAGTAGAGACACTCCATACTGATATACACCTGAACATCAGCAGGAGAGCACTCTTTAAAGTAGAGACACTACATACTGATATACAGCTGAACATCAGCAGGAGATGACTCTTTAAAGTAGAGACACTACATACTGATATACACCTGAACATCAGCAGGAGAGGACTCTTTAAAGTAGAGACACTACATACTGATATACAGCTGAACATCAGCAGGAGAGGACTCTTTAAAGTAGAGACACTACATACTGATATACACCTGAACAGAATATGACCCCTTTAACTTGCTGGAGTTATTGGAAATGTTCATCAGCCGGTGTCAGTCGGCCTAAGAGTCTGATCTTGTGTAAGATATTAAATCTGGTATGAAGGATCTATTCAGTGCTCTGCAGACATCAGACATGTTTTGGTGGTCAGTGTGAGTCAGAGCTTTCAGCCGCGGGGCGTTTTGGCACCGGAGACACCGGGCGATGCAGAGGAGACGCCGAAGGACTTAGTTAAGAGAGCAAACATTCTCATCCTTAATCCACCCCAAAGTAAACTTGAGTCACCAGAATTGCCCAGGCCTCGAGTCGGGACACCAGACAGGAAGTTAATACCTCCTTCTGCTTCCTGGGAGAAATGAATGAGCTCTAATGGAGGTTGTAAAACAGTGAAGTAAAGGAATATAAAAGGTAGCCATCATGAAAGATACATCTAGAGGGAGTTTTCCTGAACATGTACATTTTCAAACCCCTAAAACATATCTGAAATAAAAGAAACCAGAAGCTACCTGTAATAAAGCCAGGTAAATGTACTTTGATACTCCGAGTATGTAAATAAAGATTGAAGCAACATCGGGATTTAGACTGACATTTTGAGCTTTAATAGGATTGTGCATAATCTATTTACCAAGGAAAGCCGTACTTGTGTGTGTGTGTGTGTGTGTGTGTGTGTGTGTGTGTGTGTGTGTGTGTGTGTGTGTGTGTGTGTGTGTGTGTGTGTGTGTGTGTGTGTGTGTGTGTGTGTGTGTGTGTGTGTGTGTGTGTGTGTGTGTGTGTGTGTGTGTGCAGGGGGGAAACAGACACACCCAGGACAGCCTGTACAGTATGTTGTTTCTCCTCAGATGCCAGTTTTGAAAGCCATGAGCTGCTCAGGTTCAACTAGGAGTGTATAAGCACAGAGGAGAGCTGGATGTGGTCAATGCATATCAGTAAAACTGCCCCACATTGTTCATTAGTAAGTCGTAACACTATATGTCTAAATGCGACACTACACTAGTTGGATTTAAAAATGTAAATTGACAAAATCTAAATAATTGTGTCGCACATGGGACAGGTCCTTGTTACAATGCATCTAATGCTACAATCAAATAACATTCATTAATAACGCTATGATGTTGTGTGAGTCTTAAATGGTGCCTTAAAGTCTTAAAAACATGTCTCAGGTTATAAGAATAAATCCGTTATAAAACCCTAACTCCATCATGTTTCAGTGAAACTTAGTTCAGATGTTTGCTTTTATTTTAAAAGACATTCATTGAGCATGTATTTTCACAGTAATTGTATATAGACACGGATCTGCATGCAGAGAAGCCTTCGTGTTGTTGTAACACCTTGTGTGCTTATATCAACCTTTGTGTGTGCACCTATATGCTTCATATGCAGAATATACACATGTGTTTTCAGTGAACTCCTGCGTGCACAGGTGCAGAGTGTGTGAGAGACTCAGGCTGGATCATTAGCTGACGGGGCACTTGGAGGTATTTGTCCCAGTAGCTGTGCATGAAGGGAATGTTTTCCTAAAGCCTGACTGTGGAATGCACCGTTCAAACAGAGCGAGCCACTCACTGCACCACCTTCCCTTCCTCACTGAAAACATCACCTCAGTGGGCAGAGGTGGGGAGTAGTGGAGTACAAATACTTCGTTACTGTTTCGTTATGTTTCTGGTATCAGTACTCCACTATTTATTTTTCTGACGACTTTTTACTTTGACTTCTTACATGTTGAACTCAAATACCTGTACTTTCTACTTCTTACATGTTGAACCCAAATACCTGTACTTTCTACTTCTTACATGTTGAACTCAAATACCTGTACTTTCTACTTCTTACATGTTGAATCCAAATACCTGTACTTTCTACTTCTTACATGTTGAACCCAAATACCTGTACTTTCTACTTCTTACATGTTGAACCCAAATACCTGTACTTTCTACTTCTTACATGTTGAACCCAAATACCTGTACTTTCTACTTCTCACATGTTGAACCCAAATACCTGTACTTTCTACTTCTTACATGTTGAACCCAAATACCTGTACTTTCTACTTCTCACATGTTGAACTCAAATACCTGTACTTTCTACTTCTTACATGTTGAATCCAAATACCTGTACTTTCTACTTCTTACATGTTGAACCCAAATACCTGTACTTTCTACTTCTTACATGTTGAACCCAAATACCTGTACTTTCTACTTCTTACATGTTGAACACAAATACCTGTACTTTCTACTTCTCACATGTTGAACTCAAATACCTGTACTTTCTACTTCTTACATGTTGAACTCAAATACCTGTACTTTCTACTTCTTACATGTTGAACTCAAATACCTGTACTTTCTACTTCTCACATGTTGAACACAAATACCTGTACTTTCTACTTCTCACATGTTGAACTCAAATACCTGTACTTTCTACTTCTTACATGTTGAACACAAATACCTGTACTTTCTACTTCTTACATGTTGAACTCAAATACCTGTACTTTCTACTTCTTACATGTTGAACCCAAATACCTGTACTTTCTACTTCTCACATGTTGAACCCAAATACCTGTACTTTCTACTTCTTACATGTTGAACACAAATACCTGTACTTTCTACTTCTCACATGTTGAACTCAAATACCTGTACTTTCTACTTCTTACATGTTGAACACAAATACCTGTACTTTCTACTTCTCACATGTTGAACTCAAATACCTGTACTTTCTACTTCTTACATGTTGAACTCAAATACCTGTACTTTCTACTTCTCACATGTTGAACTCAAATACCTGTACTTTCTACTTCTTACATGTTGAACCCAAATACCTGTACTTTCTACTTCTTACATGTTGAACTCGAATACCTGTACTTTCTACTTCTCTCATTTCCCAAACAGCTGGTTCCTTTAGTCTGAATGTGTGTTTGATGCGTGATCATTATTCTTTAGAGTCATTGCCTATTGATTTGAATACGATCCGTGTATCCATCATTTCCAGGAACAGGTGTGCTGTGAGCAAGCCCGCCTTCACCTGCCATCAGGCCCTGGGGCTGATGGTTTTGTACGCCCCCTATTTAGACAACAAATCAAAGTCATTTATAGCCTCGGCAGCCTCTGTGATCGCACTTCTCCACTCTGCTCTACACGCGCCTGGTCCTCTCCTCCAGATGAGTGACGTATCGGGCCTCCCTCATGTATCTGTCCAGTTGCCGTTGGCTCCCCTCCACGTAGCAAGTCCTCGTCGTTCTCTCCATCTCCAACATCCATCCTGTCTGATTTTCCTCTCCCGCTACTCCATCACTATCAGAACCAGATGGCCTACTTGGCTCTGAGGCTCCGCGGCCGGCACCGCTGCGGGCTTCGAGATGTCCCTGAACAGTAAACTACCTCATGGCGGCTTGTGCTCGGTCATAAGCTGCAACAACAATGCGCCCCAGCTGCCCCTCCTTAAGAGAGATAGCAGCAGAACCCCAGGCCGTAGACCTGTGCCGTGGGAAAGGAGACAGTGAGAGGAGAAAAGGATGAACTGTGTCAAAGGTTGAATACCTAAGCACATTATTCCCTAACTGTAATATCCCATCATTGTTTTTAGTTTTCCAACAGGTTGGGATCTGACTGAGGAAGAAGTCACGTCACCAGAATGGACTCCGGGAGAGAAAACAAGTTGTAGAGAAACTCCTTATCTAATAACATCATCCTAACGACTTAATTGGAGAGGGAAAGCGAGACTATTCAAGTAATAACCTAACTCTTATTAGATTTAGCAGAGTTACTGCTTCCTGCTGCAGACGCTTAAAGAGGGCATTTTAGGTGAATCTATTTAAGATGTCACTCACATGGAAATGGTTTAAATAACATATTTAACCTAATAATCATACGGTTACGACCTGTTGAACTCCAGTTGAGTTATTTTGCAAGAGCTGTTTTCACAATTATAGAAAAGTGCAAAATATGACCCAGGTTGGACAATTCTCTTTAATTTAAATTTCAAGTTGTGTCACAGTTCTGTCTAAGTTTGGGTGTTTTCACTGTTCTCTGTCATGTTTTCCTCCTGTCGTTAGTGTCCCTGTGTGTTCTCCTCCCTCCTCACCTGTGTCTCGTTTAGCTAATTGTGTTCACCTGTGGCTCTTGTGTTTTTCTCCTCCCTCCTCACCTGTGTCTCGTTTACCGATTGTGTTCACCTGTGTCTGGTAATTAGCCCTCCCTGTATTTAGTCTTGTCTCGTGCTGTGTTCAGTGTCGGTGCTTCTTTTGTTGGTGACGGACTTCACCGGTGAGTGTTCTGTGTTTATCTGTATTCGTTCCATTTTAGCCTTGAAATAAAGGTTTATCAAAGTTATCTGCGCTTGGGTCCTGCTTCCTTCACTCAACCGTGACAGAAAGCACCGACCAGAGATGGACCCAGCAGATGACCCATTTGAGTTGGAATTACAGCATTTTTCATTTGCTTTGGCTTGCTGCTATGATTGGTGGAGGGGAGCGTCCAGTGTTCGGCAGAAGGAGGCCGCTCTGGTAGAGGCGCACCGGTTGGCTATGGAGAAACCGGACTTGGTGAAGTTCTTACCTGACTGGATGTTGAACTTCATCTGGGCGTGTGATTTCCAGCCTGCGGACTATAAACGTCTCGGTGTGTTCCGTCTGGAGTCAACCAGTGCTTCCGCCCCAGTTCCTGCTCCTGTCCAAGAGGCGTTTTCTGGAACTCGGCTGGCTTTTGGAGGTCCACGGAGCCTTCAGGCGGCTTCTAGGAGAAGGAGTCGCAAGTCCAGGCTAGCAATCCGAGCCCCAAGAGTCATGGTTCCGGCTACAGAACCGGCCCACACAGCCATAGTTCCGGCCCCAGTACAGGCCCCAGCAGCCATGGTTCCGGCCCCAGTTCTGGCCCCAGCAGCCATGGTTCCAGCCTTAGCTCTGGCCCCAGCTGTCCTAGTCCCTTCTCTAGTCCCTTCTCCAGTCCCACCTCTAGTCACTTCTCAAGTTCCCTCTCGAGTCTTTTCTCAAGTCCCCTCTCAGGTCCCCTCTCGAGTTCCCTCTCGAGTCTTTTCTCGAGTCCCCTCTCAAGTCAACTCCCCAGTGTCCTCTCGAGTCACCTCCCAAGTCAACTCTCCAGTGTCCTCTCGAGTCACCTCTCAAGTTTCCCCTCAAGTCCCCTCTCAGGTCCCCTCTCAAGTCCCCTCTCAGGTCCCCTCTCGAGTTACCTCTCGAGTTCCTTCTCGAGTCCACTCTCCAGTTTCCTCTCAAGTTCCCTCTCAAGCCCTCTCTCGAGTCCCCACTCAAGCCCCTACTCATGTCCAGTTGGAGGTCCCGCAGACTAGTCTTCTGCCGGGGGTCCTGCCAACCCCATGTCCTGTACCGTTGGAGGTTCCGCTGGGGGTCCTGCCAACCTCATGTCCTGTCCAGTTGGAGGTCCCGCAGACTAGTCTTCTGCCGGGGGTCCTGCCAACCCCATGTCCCGTCCAGTTGGAGGTCCCGCAGACTAGCCCTCTGCCGGGGGTCCTGCCAACCCCATGTCTTGTCCAGTTGGAGGTCCCGCAGACTAGCCCTCTGCCGGGGGTCCTGCCAACCCCATGTCCTGTCCAGTTGGAGGTCCCGCAGACTAGCCCTCTGCCGGGGGTCCTGCCAACCCCATGTCTTGTCCCGTTGGAGGCCCCGCCGACTACTCTCCTGCCGGGGTTCCTGCCAACCCTTTGTCCGGTCTCGTTGGAGGCCCCGCCGACTACTCTCCTGCCGGGGGTCCTGCCAACCCTATGTCCTGTTCCGTTGGAGGCCCCGCCGACTACTCTCCTGCCGGGGGTCCTGCCAACCCTGTGTCCTGTCCCGTTGGAGGCCCCGCCGACTACTCTCCTGCCGGGGGTCCTGCCAACCCTGTGTCCTGTCCCGTTGGAGGCCCCGCCGACTACTCTCCTGCCGGGGGTCCTGCCAACCCTATGTCCTGTTCCGTTGGAGGCCCCGCCGACTGCCGGGGGTCCTGCCAACCCTGTGTCCTGTCCCGTTGGAGGCCCCGCCGACTACTCTCCTGCCGGGGGTCCTGCCAACCCTGTGTCCTGTCCCGTTGGAGGCCCCGCCGACTACTCTCCTGCCGGGGGTCCTGCCAACCCTATGTCCTGTCCCGTTGGAGGCCCCGCCGACTACTCACCTGCCGGGGGTACTGCCAACCCTGTGTCCTGTGCCGTTGGAGGTCCCGCCGTCTACTCTCCTGCCGGGGGTACTGCCAACCTTTTGTCCTGTCTCGTCGGAGGTCCCGCCAACCGCTCTCCTGCTGGGGGTCCTGCCAACTCCTGGTCCTCTTCCGTGGGGATCCTGCCGAAGCCTGTCCCGCCGGCTCCGGTTCCTGTCCGGCCGACACCGGGTCCTGCCCGGCCTCCGGAGCTGTCTGGTCTTCGCCCTCGATCCCGACCCTCTGTGAGCCGCGGTCTTCGTCCGCGGGCCCGGCCTCCTGACTCTTCCTGCCGCTGCCCTCGTCCTCGAGCCCGGCCCCCTGACTCTTCCTGCCGCTGCCCTCGTCCTCGAGCCCGGCCCCCTGACTCTTCCTGCCGCTGCCTTCGCCCTCATGCTCGGCCCCCTGAGTTCGCCCGCTGTGGCCTACGCCCCACCATGGACTCTGCCTTGCCCCCAGGCCGTCCGCCCGAGTCCCCCTTCTCGGCTTCTGCCGTGCCCCCGGGCCGTCCGCCCGAGATCCCTTCCTGGTCCCCTACTGGGCTCCTGGGCGGTCAGCTTAGTCCCGTCCTCCGGACCCCCTCCACCCACCCTGGTGGCCTAGGGATACGTCCCTCCTCCGGACCCCCTCCACCCACCCTGCTGGATTTTTTTTGGATTTTTGTGTTGGGGTTTAGGGACGTCTGGAATCCGTCCCTTGAGGGGGGGTTCTGTCACAGTTCTGTCTAAGTTTGGGTGTTTTCACTGTTCTCTGTCATGTTTTCCTCCTGTCGTTAGTGTCCCTGTGTGTTCTCCTCCCTCCTCACCTGTGTCTCGTTTAGCTAATTGTGTTCACCTGTGGCTCTTGTGTTTTTCTCCTCCCTCCTCACCTGTGTCTCGTTTACCGATTGTGTTCACCTGTGTCTGGTAATTAGCCCTCCCTGTATTTAGTCTTGTCTCGTGCTGTGTTCAGTGTCGGTGCTTCTTTTGTTGGTGACGGACTTCACCGGTGAGTGTTCTGTGTTTATCTGTATTAGTTCCATTTTAGCCTTGAAATAAAGGTTTATCAAAGTTATCTGCGCTTGGGTCCTGCTTCCTTCACTCAACCGTGACAAGTTGTACAATAAGCTTCTCAGGAAACCAAAGACACTTACAATAATATATATATTAAAATATAGAAATTGTTTGAAATAATGTATGTTGTTCTCTGCTTTTAAATCCAGACTAAAGACTTTTCTTTTTGCCGCTGCTTAAACTGCACTGTAACTTTTAACTTGTATTTTTTCTTTTAATGTTTATTTTATAATCTTTTCTTTTTAATGACTGATTTTAAATGCCATTTTCTTAATGTCTTTCATTTGTTGTAAAGCTCTTTGAATTGCCTTGTGTTGAAAGCTGCTATATAAATAAACTTGCCTTAAATGTTTGTATGTTGTTTGAAACATTGCTGCTGTTTTGGTCAGGACCTCATGGGAAAAGACATTCTGTAATCCCACTTATAGAATAATAACCTGGTTTAAAAACATATTTAGAAGATAATATTAGCATTTCTATGATAAGAATAAGACGGCCGTGTTCAGGTTGTTTCTCTGTAGTCAGGTTCACATGTAGGAAATGCTCACCTTTTTACTTTATTCAACATCTATTAAAGTAAGTTTTGTAATTGGTATAACCTCTTGCCCTCAGCCTCAGGCCAAACATGTGTGTGTGTGTGTGTGTGTGTGTGTGGCCTAGCATTACTATACTTGTGGGGACCTAAATCTGTTTACACAGTCACGTGTGGGGACTCACCTCCCTTATGGGGACACATTGGAGGTCCCCATGAGGGAGATCATTAATTTTAGGGTGAAGACTTGGTTAGGTTAAGGGTTAGGCATGTGTTGGTTATGGTTAAGGTTAGGATAAGTCTCCAGGAAATGCATGTAAGTCAATGTAATGTCCCCTGAAGTGATGTATACATGGTATGTGTGTGGTGTGTGTGTGTGTGTGTGTGTGTGTGTGTGTGTGTGTGTGTGTGTGTGTGTGTGTGTGTGTGTGTGTGTATGTAGGGGTGTGTGATTGATAGCTCGTGTTATCAAGTCCAACTTCTGCAATATACAGCTTTTGTATCTTTCCTTTTACAGTCACAACCTGAAGCTCTCCCAAAACATTCTCTGGGAGGAAGCCAGACGCTGTTTCCAACAACATATCTAACTCCTCATGTCTAACTCCTCATCCCAACCGTGTGCTTCTCCCGCTGCTCTCACTGTGAGTTTAGTGTTTCTCTCACACTTTATGTTACAGAGACCTCTGACCGTCAGCACTCAAAGCTCAGGGAGGTGTCCTCTCCTTTAGCACGGCCCTGTCCTGCGGCCCTGTCCTACCCCCTCTCACTGTCAGAATGAGAACATCCCTTCCTTAAACAGAGGCAAGCAGTATTTGGTTGTTACCAGAGGTGGGAAGTAGTGGAGTACAAACCAATGGAAACGTTGTCATGTTGCCGTTGTTCAGCATGGAAACATTCATTAGCTAACAATGACATTATTGTTCTGTTGATATAAAGGGAGGTCAGGTACTCTTTAAAGCAGCTGCTAGTTATGGGTACTTTCTACTGAAGTACATTTCAAAGCCTCTTTACTTTCACTTGAGTAAAGAAGTTTAGTCAGTACTTCTACTTCCACCAGAGTATTTGTAAACACAAGTATGTGTACTTCTACTTAAGTTAAGGATGTGTGTACTTTTGCCATCTCTGGTTGTTACTGTATTTGCAGCAAAGGCAGGCAGTTTCTGTTTCTGAAATTGTGTACTTCTGTTCTCAAAGTATGGCTAAATGAAGTACAAGTACCTGGAAGGAGATGCCATAACTTTTGAGTGTGAAAAGCTGTTTTCTCACACTCAAGAAACGCCATCTTGGCTACGTAGCAACAGTTGCGCGACCAGCAACAATTCAGTCCTCTGAATGCACTATAGTAGCACTATAGAAATGAAAGGCATACATGTGTGTTTTCTCACTATTTAAGTCACGTACATTACCTCTACACTGATGCCGAAACGCCACAGTTAATGGCAAAGGGTTAATTGAGCCGTCTGTATGATCTGCTACTGCTAATCTAGCCTTAGTTAGCTACCTAGCTAATAGCAGTTGTTAGCTACCACTTTTTTAAGACATTACATTACATTGCAT
This sequence comes from Harpagifer antarcticus, assembly GCA_902827135.1. Classification (NCBI taxonomy): domain Eukaryota; kingdom Metazoa; phylum Chordata; class Actinopteri; order Perciformes; family Harpagiferidae; genus Harpagifer; species Harpagifer antarcticus. The sequence continues at coordinate 198,814 of CADEHL010001263.1, read as the reverse complement.
TTAGCTGACGCTTTTATCCAAAGCGACTTACAATAAGTACATACGACCAGGAAGACACAACCTTGAAGAAAACAGAATCATAAAGTACATCAGGTTTCATAGAGCCAAACACTTCAAGTGCTACTCAGCTGGCTTTAGAGGAGCCAGTCCTATATTAGTATATAAGTGCTTTGTTAGTAATTCTATCGCTCGAAGTGGAGTCGAAAGAGATGAGTTTTCAGTCTGGAAGGTGTGTAAGCTTTCTGCTGTCCTGATGTCAATGGGGAGCTCATTCCACCATCTTGGAGCCAGGATAGCAAACCCACGTGTTTTTGCTGATGGGAACTTGGGTCCCCCTCGCAGCGAGGGTGCAGCGAGCCGTTTGGCTGATGCAGAGCGGAGTGCACGTGCTGGGGTGTACGGTTTAACCATGTCCTGGATGTAGGAAGGGCCAGATCCATTCGCAGCATGGTATGCAAGTACCAGTGTCTTGAAGTGGATTCTAGCAGTTACCGGGAGCCAGTGGAGGGAGCGGAGGAGCGGAGTGGTGTGGGGACATTTAGGAAGGTTGAAGACCAGACGAGCCGCTGCATTCTGGATGAGCTGCAGAGGTCGGATGGCACATGCAGGTAGACCAGCCAGGAGGGAGTTGCAGTAGTCTAGGCGGAGGGAGTTGCAATAGTCTAAGACACGTTACATCTGTATAATTAGGGAATTTAAAAGCGTTTTTTATTGAGTAAAATCAGACGTGTAAGCTGTTAGTCCCTTTATGAGGCATCATCTTACTAAAATCACATAATAAGGGAACAAGAAGTTGAAAAATGCTGACTCATTTTCAGGTGTTAGGACTCATTAGAGCAGCACTTTAGTAGCAACCAGTTTGCACCTTACCTATACAGACATTACCGTAAATGGTTGTGAATATTTGGAGTTTATCGGAGCACGTAATGTGCGGAAACGTAGGAAATAACAACAGACATGATTAGATGAGGAAACGTGTAACGATGTTATCTTTTAAACAAACTGTCACAGTAATATATCCAAACAACGAGGAATTACTAAGTCAAATGTAGGAAGAGGGACATTTCCTCCTCAATTATGATTATCCAAAGACTCAACAAACTAAGAGGCCTAACACATTTACAGGCTTATTAAAGATCGCTATCATCAACTTTAAAGTCCAAGACAAATATCCGCCTCTGCTTCGCAAACGGAGCCAGGTTCATTCTCATCTGCACTTCATTATATATCTGCTATTTCCTTCCGCAAGGCATGGGATTTCTATGTGTGTGCGTGTGTGTGTGTGTGTGTGTGTGTGTGTGTGTGTGTGTGTGCGTGTGGCTTGTATTCAAGGTTAATAGTCCCCGTGCTCTCCCAACATGGAAGTCTGTAAGTCATTATCCAATCTTTTCTGCAGTATAACAACAAGACTCTTGAATAGCTTACGAGAGAATAGAATAGAATACTTGCACAATTTATCCACACTCTGCATCTAGTCTCAGTAGGCTACATGCCTACAGCTAGGTTACACACTCTGCATCTGGTCTCAGTAGGCTACATGCCTACAGCTAGGTTACACACTCTGCATCTGGTCTCAGTAGGCTACATGCCTACAGCTAGGTTACACACTCTGCATCTGGGTCTCAGTAGGCTACATGCCTACAGCTAGGTTACACACTCTGCATCTGGTCTCAGTAGGCTACATGCCTACAGCTAGGTTACACACTCTGCATCTGGTCTCAGTAGGCTACATGCCTACAGCTAGGTTACACACTCTGCATCTGGTCTCAGTAGGCTACATGCCTACAGCTAGGTTACACACTCTGCATCTGGTCTCAGTAGGCTACATGCCTACAGCTAGGTTACACACTCTGCATCTGGTCTCAGTAGGCTACATGCCTACAGCTAGGTACACACTCTGCATCTGGTCTCAGTAGGCTACATGCCTACAGCTAGGTTACACACTCTGCATCTGGTCTCAGTAGGCTACATGCCTACAGCTAGGTTACACACTCTGCATCTGGTCTCAGTAGGCTACATGCCTACAGCTAGGTTACACACTCTGCATCTGGTCTCAGTAGGCTACATGCCTACAGCTAGGTTACACACTCTGCATCTGGTCTCAGTAGGCTACATGCCTACAGCTAGGTTACACACTCTGCATCTGGTCTCAGTAGGCTACATGCCTACAGCTAGGTTACACCTCTGCATCTGGTCTCAGTAGGCTACATGCCTACAGCTAGGTTACACACTCTGCATCTGGTCTCAGTAGGCTACATGCCTACAGCTAGGTTACACACTCTGCATCTGGTCTCAGTAGGCTACATGCCTACAGCTAGGTTACACACTCTGCATCTGGTCTCAGTAGGCTACATGCCTACAGCTAGGTTACACACTCTGCATCTGGTCTCATTAGGCTACATGCCTACAGCTAGGTTACACACTCTGCATCTGGTCTCATTAGGCTACATGCCTACAGCTAGGTTACACACTCTGCATCTGGTCTCATTAGGCTACATGCCTACAGCTAGGTTACACACTCTGCATCTGGTCTCATTAGGCTACATGCCTACAGCTAGGTTACACACTCTGCATCTGGTCTCAGTAGGCTACATGCCTACAGCTAGGTTACACACTCTGCATCTGGTCTCAGTAGGCTACATGCCTACAGCTAGGTTACACACTCTGCATCTGGTCTCAGTAGGCTACATGCCTACAGCTAGGTTACACACTCTGCATCTGGTCTCAGTAGGCTACATGCCTACAGCTAGGTTACACACTCTGCATCTGGTCTCAGTAGGCTACATGCCTACAGCTAGGTTACACACTCTGCATCTGGTCTCAGTAGGCTACATGCCTACAGCTAGGTTACACACTCTGCATCTGGTCTCATTAGGCTACATGCCTACAGCTAGGTTACACACTCTGCATCTGGTCTCAGTAGGCTACATGCCTACAGCTAGGTTACACACTCTGCATCTAGTCTCAGTAGGCTACATGCCTACAGCTAGGTTACACACTCTGCATCTAGTCTCAGTAGGCTACATGCCTACAGCTAGGTTACACACCCTGCATCTAGTCTCAGTAGGCTACATGGCTACAGCTAGGTTACACACCCTGCATCTAGTCTCATTAGGCTACATGCCTACAGCTAGGTTACACACCCTGCATCTAGTCTCAGTAGGCTACATGCCTACAGCTAGGTTACACACCCTGCATCTAGTCTCAGTAGGCTACATGCCTACAGCTAGGTTACACACTCTGCATCTAGTCTCAGTAGGCTACATGCCTACAGCTAGGTTACACACCCTGCATCTAGTCTCAGTAGGCTACATGCCTACAGCTAGGTTACACACCCTGCATCTAGTCTCAGTAGGCTACATGCCTACAGCTAGGTTACACACTCTGCATCTAGTCTCAGTAGGCTACATGCCTACAGCTAGGTTACACACTCTGCATCTAGTCTCAGTAGGCTACATGCCTACAGCTAGGTTACACACTCTGCATCTAGTCTCAGTAGGCTACATGCCTACAGAATCTGTCTCAGTAGGCTACATGCCTACAGCTAGGTATGGCCTTTCAATTTCTTGTACTGTTCTTCACTTGGATGGCTAACGTTCCACATGGGAATCATTAAAGTGTCAACAAATCGTACATTCACCGTTTTTTGCTAGCCTAGATGCAGAGGTGGGAGAAGTACTCAGATCTTGTTCTTGAGTAAAAGTAGAAGTACTCAGACCTTGTACTTGAGTAAAAGTAGAAGTACTCAGACCTTGTTCTTGAGTAAAAGTAGAAGTACTCAGACCTTGTACTTGAGTAAAAGTAGAAGTACTCAGATCTTGTTCTTGAGTCAAAGTAGAAGTACTGAGATCTTGTACTTGAGTAAAAGTAGAAGTACTCAGATCTTGTACTTGAGTAAAAGTAGAAGTACTCAGATCTTGTACTTGAGTCAAAGTAGAAGTACTCGGATCTTGTACTTGAGTAAAAGTAGAAGTACTCAGATCTTGTACTTAGTAAACGTAGAAGTACCAGAGTGTAGGAATACTCTGTCACAGTAAAAGTCCTGCATTCAAAATGTCCCTCAAGTGAAAGTAGGAAAGTATTCTCATCAGAATATAGTGAAAGACAGTGAAAGTAGTCATTGTGCAGATTGGTCCATTTCAGAATAATATCTATCAGGGTTGCCAACTTTGGGTACTTGGCTGGAGTGAGATTTTGATATCATGGGTTTAATTACACATTATGCGCACGAAATGACTGCTATCGTGTCAGCAGCGGGACTTTAGCATATATATAGGATATATATACAATATATACAAGTACACAATATTGGACACAGACTATAAAGGGCACACAGTTTAATTCACTAATGAAAGTCAAACACATGTTGGTTTCCACTGTTTTATTGTGTGCCTGTCGCGATAAGCAATTAATTGACTTATCGTACGATAAATAAAAATGAACTCGATAAATTGTCATTTACATGAGGATGTGACTAGCAGTTTGAAAGGATGTACTTGAATTATTATTATATATTATCATTATGTCAGGGGTCTAAAATGGGCATACAACGGTGCCGACAATATTATCGTTTATCGCAATAATTTCCGGGAAAATGTTTCCAACAAAATAAATTATCGTGAGAGGCCTATACATGAAACACACACACACAAACAAATCTACAGACTTACTCCAAACTGCCAAATATATTAATTAACACACTCTCACTCTCATATACTCTTTGACTCTATTTTGGCCTATAGAACAATAAGCAGCAGACTTTTACTTTTTTATCATTTCTACTGGATCTCAGATCTGCGCATGCGCAATACGGGTTGGCAGTTGCGGTTCCAGAGTATTTGTGTTGGGTAATCTCTGGTAGGGCTAACCCATACAGTGGTGGGGCTCAAGTCAGTATTTGCATTGTAATTACATACACGCTCCCCTTGACAGTGAAACGCCACGCGTGAGGTTTAGATTATTTCCCTGTCTCAATCCAAATTGAACTGTATGAAATAAAAAGGCACATTTGTCTTGTAGTAAATAAAAAGGGCGACCTGGAGCCAATCCTGCAACTTCCCCACAGGTGAAAGAGTTGACCTGCTGAAAACCCAACCCCTGCAGGGGGTCTGGGGGGATTCTCCCCCAGGAGATTTTTTGAAATACTAACATAAAATACACATTCTGGTACTCTCTTGAGAAGAACAATAAATACATCTATTACTCCACAACATATTTAAAAAATGAATGCCATTTTAGTTTGTTGTTACTTTGTTCTGAAAGCTGAACCTGCTGCTCCTCACAGAGAGAAGAGGGAAGAGGCTGTGAATTGCTTTACATTGTGGATAAGGGTGGATAGCCCCCATTGTTCTGTGTGTCCAAATGAAAGACAGCCCACACACCTATCAATCATCAAACCGTGGGGTCTTATTTCATTACGTGTTGATTTCTATAATAATAAGTAATGTTGTATCGATGTACTACCGCATAAGTATTCTCCGTCGGGACTTCCTGCAACAACACCACGCCGTTATCTTGATTCTGATTGGCCAGAAGACATTATCAAAGATGTTCTATTGAGAAGACGATCACTACGTGACAAAAGTTTTCAAAACCGTTTCTAGTCTTCGGTATTCTTGTTTCTGGCGTGAGAATAGTTTGGGCAGCGTGAGAGCGTGAGATTGAGAGTGAAAGCGTGTGTCACACGCCAGATGCGTGAGAGTTGGCAACCCTGATATATGATATGTTTTATAATGATTGATCATGAAAGTGTTCTCAAAGCTGGTGAAGGTGCAGCTAGTCTGAATGGCTTTGTAGACTGCAGGGTAGCTGGTGAAGGTGCAGCTAGTCTGAATGGCTTTGTAGACTGCAGGGTAGCTGGTGAAGGTGCAGCTAGTCTGAATGGCTTTGTAGACTGCAGGGTAGCTGGTGAAGGTGCAGCTAGTCTGAATGGCTTTGTAGACTGCAGGGTAGCTGGTGAAGGTGCAGCCAGTCTGAATGGCTTTGTAGACTGCAGGGTAGCTGGTGTAGGTGCAGCTAGTCTGAATGGCTTTGTAGACTGCAGGGTAGCTGGTGAAGGAGCAGCTAGTCTGAATGGCTTTGTAGACTGCAGGGTAGCTGGTGAAGGAGCAGCTAGTCTGAATGGCTTTGTAGACTGCAGGGTAGCTGGGTGAAGGTGCAGCTAGTCTGAATGGCTTTGTAGACTGCAGGGTAGCTGGTGAAGGAGCAGCTAGTCTGAAGGGCTTTGTAGACTGCAGGGTAGCTGGTGAAGGAGCAGCTAGTCTGAATGGCTTTGTAGACTGCAGGGTAGCTGGTGAAGGTGCAGCTGGTCTGAATGGCTTTGTAGACTGCAGGGTAGCTGGTGAAGGAGCAGCTAGTCTGAATGGCTTTGTAGACTGCAGGGTAGCTGGTGAAGGAGCAGCTAGTCTGAATGGCTTTGTAGACTGCAGGGTAGCTGGTGAAGGTGCAGCTAGTCTGCTGAATGGCTTTGTAGACTGCAGGGTAGCTGGTGAAGGAGCAGCTAGTCTGAATGGCTTTGTAGACTGCAGGGTAGCTGGTGAAGGAGCAGCTAGTCTGAATGGCTTTGTAGACTGCAGGGTAGCTGGTGAAGGTGCAGCTAGTTTGAATGGCTTTGTAGACTGCAGGGTAGCTGGTGAAGCTGCAGCTAATCTGAATGGCTTGTAGACTGCAGGGTAGCTGGTTGAAGGAGCAGCTAGTTTGAATGGCTTTGTAGACTGCAGGGTAGCTGGTGAAGGTGCAGCTAGTCTGAATGGCTTTGTAGACTGCAGGGTAGCTGGTGAAGGTGCAGCTAGTCTGAATGGCTTTGTAGACTGCAGGGTAGCTGGTGAAGGTGCAGCTAGTCTGAAGTACTTTGTAGACTGCAGGGTAGCTGGTGAAGGTGCAGCTAGTCTGAATGGCTTTGTAGACTGCAGGGTAGCTGGTGAAGGAGCAGCTAGTCTGAATGGCTTTGTAGACTGCAGGGTAGCTGGTGAAGGTGCAGCTAGTCTGAATGGCTTTGTAGACTGCAGGGTAGCTGGTGAAGGAGCAGCTAGTCTGAATGGCTTTGTAGACTGCAGGGTAGCTGGTGAAGGTGCAGCTAGTCTGAATGGCTTTGTAGACTGCAGGGTAGCTGGTGAAGGTGCAGCTAGTGTGAATGGCTTTGTAGACTGCAGGGTAGCTGGTGAAGGTGCAGCTAGTCTGAATGGCTTTGTAGACTGCAGGGTAGCTGGTGAAGGAGCAGCTAGTCTGAATGGCTTTGTAGACTGCAGGGTAGCTGGTGAAGGAGCAGCTAGTCTGAATGGCTTTGTAGACTGCAGGGTAGCTGGTGAAGGTGCAGCTAGTCTGAAGTACTTTGTAGACTGCAGGGTAGCTGGTGAAGGAGCAGCTAGTGTGAATGGCTTTGTAGACTGCAGGGTAGCTGGTGGATTTACTCCAGGTGGAACTAAAGTCTGATTTAACACTTGATTATATTTCACATCCTTCATCCAGATCTGTAAAGTAACTAAAGGTATTAAATACATGTAGTGGAGTAGAAGTACACCATGTACCTCTGAACTGTAATGGAGTAGAAGTAAAGAGTAGCATACAATGGTACCTCAAAGGAGTAAAGGTACTTAGTTACTTCCCAGCTCTTCCCAGATGATAATGAAACGATCCAGCTGTGAATAACAAGGACTCACATAAAGGTTGTCAAATGATGCTAATGTCTTCATTTTTCCTCGAAGATCCCAGAGTTATTGCTCCATGTTTTCTTCCCCACATTCCCAGCCTCTCACAGCTCTAACACTGGTAGCATTCCAGTTACAAAGCTGCATGTGGGATTGATTTGGGATACAGTGTGGTCTCAGTGCGTTACTGATAAATCAGGCAGCATTTCTTCTCCGTCTTTATTCAAACTAATGCGATGCAGGAATGCTTTGTCCCGCTGGCTTTGGGGATGCGGATCATTGCAACTGGTTTTCCGGACGACTCCGCCTTCATCACAGACTGATTTACCGGATTACAGTTCAGTGTTCCTCCAGCTGTCAGATCATTATTGGAGGTCAAAGGTGTTAAACTGCCAGATTTGATCAATGCTGAAGGGCAATGATGACATGATCGGGTCGTTTATGAGACTACAAGTAGCATCTTGCAGAGATGGCAAAAGTACACACATCTTTTGGTGTGTATGTGTGTGTGTGTGTGTGTGTGTGCGCGCGTGCATGGGCGTGTGTGTGGGTTGGTGTGTGTGTATGTGTGTCTGTGTATGTGTGTCTGCTCCCGTTGTGCACACCTTGCGCAAACAGCACGAAATGAAAACCTGCTGGAGAGTGAAGCAGAGATTTATTGAGATTCTTTAATATGTTATATTATTCAACAGAGAGAGCGGTGAGGCAAAGAGCCAGGAGACATGAAGTCTGACGAGAGAAACAGCAGATAGAGGTTATAAAAGAAACTAAAATGTGTGCAACTCGATGTTGACAGGATAACAACTGGTGACTTGTTGAGAATTGTGTGAGTAACATTCTGTTTTTAGACTTCTCTGTTTCAGTGTGTGTACTCTGTATAAATGCTCTGTAGTTGATCTGACTGAAATTGTGAAACTCTCCTCTCTACTCTCTCATCTTCTCTGGACTCTCTCTGTCCTCTCACATCTCGGCAGGCTCGTCAGTCCCCTCCTGCTCCCTGGCTAAATGACGCACTGCGTGCTAATAGAACCGTCCTTCGGGCAGCAGAGCGGAAACGGTGGAAATCCAGACACCGTGACGACCTCCTAACCTATCAGGCTCTCCTCTCCTCTTTCTCTGCTTCGATCTCTCAGGCAAAGAGCACTTTCTTTCAAGATAAGATCCAATCTTCCTATTCCAATCCCAAAAAACTATTATCCATCTTCTCCACTTTGTCCCACTCTTGACCTGACAATCAACATCGGCACCTCTGTTGTTTCCCCGACTCAGACTGCAAGGAATCTGGGTGTGACCCTAGATAACAACCTGTCCTTCACTGCAAACATCGCTGCTACAACTCGTTGCTGCAGATATACGCTTTACAACATCAGGAGGATACGTCCCCAGCTGACCCAGAAAGCCACCCAGGTTCTGGTCCAGGCTCTCGTCACCTCACGCCTAGACTACTGCAACTCCCTCCTGGCTGGTCTACCTGCATGTGCCATCCGACCTCTGCAGCTCATCCAGAATGCAGCGGCTCGTCTGGTCTTCAACCTTCCTAAATGTTCCCACACCACGCCGCTCCTCCGCTCCCTCCACTGGCTCCCGGTAACTGCTAGAATCCACTTCAAGACACTGGTACTTGCGTACCATGCTGCGAATGGATCTGGCCCTTCCTACATCCAGGACATGGTTAAACCGTACACCCCAGCGCGTGCACTCCGCTCTGCATCAGCCAAACGACTCGCTGCACCCTCGCTGCGAGGGGGACCCAAGTTCCCATCAGCAGAAACACGTGGGTTTGCTATCCTGGCTCCAAGATGGTGGAATGAGCTCCCCATTGACATCAGGACAGCAGAAAGCTTACACACCTTCCAGACTGAGAACTCATCTCTTTCGACTCCACTTCGAGCCATAGAATTACTAACAAAGCACTTATATACTAACAAAGGACTGGCTTCTCTAAAGCCAGCTGAGTAGCACTTGAAATGTTTGGCTCTATGAAACCTGATGTACTTTATGATTCTGTTTTCTTCAAGGTTGTGTCTTCCTGGTCGAATGTACTTATTGTAAGTCGCTTTGGATAAAAGCGTCAGCTAAATGCAATGTAATGTAATGTAAAATGAAATCTGATTATTCATATAGAAAGAAAAGGAACAAGAAACCCAAACTCTACTTTAAGACATTTTGTGTCTCTTTATTATTGTTATTTTATTTACATTTTGGTCTGTATTTAAGTCTTAATTGTGTATTCTTTTACGTTAGTTCTGCATTTCCTGGGAGTGGCTTTGGGTTTATTAGTGTCTGTTTTCAGCAGTATCTATTTGAGTCATTGTATCTGTCTTGTTGTCGAGTCAGTTTGAGCTGTTTGTCTTCCATAGCCCTTGTATCTATTCTTATGTGTGCCTTTTATCTATTATTGTAATATTATATTTTATTATAATGTTAAGTGGCTTTGAAGCACTTCGGTAAACCCTCTTTAATATGTGCTATAAAGAAAGTGGATTGTTGAGTCTCGTCTCAGTCATTCATCTCTTTGTGTTGTCTTTAATTCACTTGATTATATTTATAAAAATGTACTTTACTTTATTTCATTTTAATATATTATATTGTGTTTTATTAAAGTATTCTGATCCAGATTCTGATTATATATCTGATTATAAGTACAGAACACTACCACAAACCACTTTGATGCTTCCTCTTAGACGAGCAGACTATGACAGCGATCCAATGTACACACAAACAACCTATGATAGAAAGACGATGATATGACGTTAGAAAAGTGACATTTAGAAACTCTAACAGCCCCTTGAATTCTCGTCCGGGATCTTCATCATCCTGACAAGCCTTTGGGCATCTGAACCGACGCGCAGACAACCCCCCTTGGACACACGTGAAAGGGTCCTTCAGGAGAGTTTGCTCAGCTGAGTAGCCTCTAAGTGTGTGTTAGCATGATTATGTTCACGTGTAAACCACGACCTGCTGCCGTGACTCTGTTTCTCCTCCAGGCCATTCATCATGTCAATACTGAGCCTTTCATTCAGGACACACACACACACACACACACACACACACACACACACACACACACACACGATGACTCAATCCCCACATGGTTTCCCATAATGACCCGAACATTGTAGAAATAACTCGTTAAGGGGCGAACCTGAGACCTGGGTGGGGGGGGGGGGGGGGGTTAATCCGCAGAAAGGGGATGGCTATGGGCTGGAGATGATGTATTGCTTTAACATATATATATATCGGAATAACCCTTCTCTTGCGTTTCGGGTCTAAGGTGACCGAGTGACTTTGTTTTTCATCCAATTGCCTCGAGACCTTATGTCAGTGACCACCAACTGGCGGCCCGCGGGCCACATCCGGCCCGCCAGACATTCTCATCCGGCCCGCACGACGGGGGTGACTGTGGCATTGGTGGAGTGGTTACTGCGTTCGCCCCCCACCCATATTTTTTTTTACAACGTCTCGTGAGTAAGGTGCAGTACCGGAGTCCAACAGAGAGGCAGCAGCTGCGGGACAGTAGACTGCGTACTGCGAAACCTTCCCTTCCTTGAAGAAGAAGTGATCCTTCGTTGTGAAGAGTCTGCTTTGTGGGCTCCGCACCACAGCAGCAGCCCGGCTGCAACAGAGTCCAACAGAGAGGCAGGAGCTGCGGGACAGAGTCCAACAGAGAGGCAGGAGCTGCGGGACAGAGTCCAACAGAGAGGCAGGAGCTGCGGGACAGTAGCCTAGAAGCAGGGTTGGGTTGTAACGGAATATATGTAACGGCGTTACGTAATCAGAATACAAAAATCAAGTAGGCTAACTGTATTCAGCTGGCGTTACATTTGAAAAACGAGTAATCTGATTACAGTTACTTTCGTAATCCTGAAGTGAATACATTTTGGAATACTTATTGGAATTATTTCTTCACAAAATGTAATATTCATTACCGGCAGAACTGTGTGCACACTGCACAGCGCTGCAGGGTGTCTGTGAGCGAGAGAGAGATGCAGCGTGTCCGTGAGGCCCCACCCCCGCACGCAGATGAGAGAGAGAGAGATCTCTTTTAAAATATATTGAAAGTTAGAAACGGAGATGGTTAGATAAAATGTGCAAGATAACGATGATGTAGCATTTCTTTATTGTCGAAATGATGACATTTATAACGGGATCAAAGTGAATGGCCTGCTGCTGCTGAATGCATGGGGCAAGTGACTGGAAACAGTTTTAAAAGTTATTACATCGTTTCAGATAATAATAATAATAATAATAATGATAATTCATTCTATTTAGGGGCGCCTTTCAAAGCACCCAAGGACACCTTACAATTCATAACATATTCTAAGGAAAGGTTTACATTAGGAGAATGCAGTCCGGGTGATGTTTTTTATGTGGGGTGCAGATGAGAGGGAGCTGTCCAGAATGACACCAAGATGTTGTGTTTGAGTTCTTGATAAGCCATTAAAACAGTAAAACAAGTGTCTCCTGTTTACCAAAACATACCCATCTGTTATGGAAAAAGAAAGTATTCCAAAAGTATTCTAAAAGTAACCTGAACACGTTACCTTTTTAAGACACGTAACTGTATTCTGATTACTTTCAGAGCATGTATTCAGTAATCAGTAACTGATTACATTTACAAAGTAACCCTCCCAACCCTGCCTAGAAGTGATCCTTCATTAGCGTGAAGAGTCTGCTAAGCTTTATGCAGTACCTGTACCCCCCCCCCCCCCCCCGGCCCGCGATAGTGTCTATTGGATAGATGTTGGTGGGAGGGGGGGTGACCTAACGCAAGAGAAGGGTTAAAGGGTTTAATATGTGTGTGTGGTACAGATTTGAAAGGAAAATCTGTAATTTACTGAGAAGGAATTGAAAGCATTCAGCTCCGAAGAGAGTATTACATTACGCCACCTTTCCAATCTTATAAATAAATCATAGTTTGATGTGTGTTTATTGGATCGCTTGAATAATCTGCTGGTAAAAGAAAGACGTGAGAGGCAGCTTGTAAATGATGGTATTCTTTAAAGGAATGTATCCGACTTGATATGAAAGCAAAAATGTACTTGAAGACATCTTGAAAGGTTGCATTAGATTGTAAAGCCCTCTAACAAAAATGTTTCGATTTTGGACGATATTTAAGAAAATGGACTTGATATGAAAGTTTCAATTGTCACACGTTGACCCACAAAGCCTCAAAGGATCCAGATCCAGAAACAAACTCCTTTAAATAAATGCAAGCGTACAAGGCTCATCTGAAAGCGAATACTGTGTGGGGTTGTCTTGAGCAGGAGGTAAACAACTCTGATTGTTGTGTTTACAAACCACAGCCAACACATCCCACTCAAACTGCCTGTGACTTCTCTCGTTGCTGTCGAAGGGCCCACGTTGGGAGCGTCTACAGGAAGCAAAAAGCACATACTGAAGGTCAGAGAAAATCTGAGTGTCTAGAGCGCTTCTAGCAAGATAAGAAAGAGGGTATCATTATAGTATATATGTTGAGTTTCTAACATTACATAACAGTTTTGAGGATGCCTCCTGGCCGCCTCCCTAGGGAGGTGTTCCAGGCACGTCCAGCTGGGAAGAGACCGAGGGGTAGACCTAGGACCAGGTGGAGGGATTATATCTCTTCGCTGGCCTGGGAGCGCCTTGGGACCCCCCAGTCAGAGCTGGTTGATGAGGGGAAAGGAACGTTTGGGGCTGGAACTGCTACCCCCGAGACCCGACCACGGAGAAGCGGGAGAAGATGGATGGATGTTGAGTTTCTGAATAGCTTACAAGCTAATCTTAGATGCATTTTGATTGGCCTGTAACGCCAGTACTGACACATGTTGAGTTCTTGTAACCTAAGGGCGATGTAACTCCTGCTGCATTCCTCCATGACTCGGGCCTTTGCCAGACGTTTCACACATGGCTCAACATCTGCTCAACAAGAGTGTTTATGGGCCGTTAACTATGCTGATACTAAACCATCGGAAACACAACAGTTTATGATAGAGGGGCGTTTTAGTCGCTGCTGTGTGCGTCACTCTTTAATGTCCCCTGGTCTCCAGCTGTGTGCGTCACTTTTTAGTGTCCCCTGGACTCCTAGCTGTGTGCGTCACTCTTTAGTGTCCCCTGGTCTCCTAGCTGTGTGCGTCACTTTTTAGTGTGCCCTGGTCTCCCAGCTGTGTGCGTCACTCTTTAGTGTCCCCTGATCTCCCAGCTGTGCGTCACTCTTTAGTGTCCCCTGGTCTCCCAGCTGTGTGCGTCACTCTTTAGTGTGCCCTGGTCTCCCAGCTGTGTGCGTCACTCTTTAGTGTCCCCTGATCTCCCAGCTGTGCGTCATTCTTTAGTGTCCCCTGATCTCCCAGCTGTGTGCGTCACTTTTTAGTGTCCCCTGGACTCCTAGCTGTGTGCGTCACTCTTTAGTGTCCCCTGGTCTCCTAGCTGTGTGCGTCACTTTTTAGTGTCCCCTGGTCTCCCAGCTGTGTGCGTCACTTTTTAGTGTCTCCTGGTCTCCCAGCTGTGTGCGTCACTTTTTAGTGTCCCCTGGTTTCCCAGCTGTGTGCGTCACTCTTTAGTGTCCCCTGGTCTCCCAGCTGTGTGCGTCACTTTTTAGTGTCCCCTGGTTTCCCAGCTGTGTGCGTCACTCTTTAGTGTCCCCTGGTCTCCCAGCTGTGTGCGTCACTTTTTAGTGTCCCCTGGTTTCCCAGCTGTGTGCGTCACTCTTTAGTGTCCCCTGGACTCCTAGCTGTGTGCGTCACTCTTTAGTGTCCCCTGATCTCCCAGCTGTGTGCGTCACTTTTTAGTGTCCCCTGGACTCCTAGCTGTGTGCGTCACTCTTTAGTGTCCCCTGGTCTCCTAGCTGTGTGCGTCACTTTTTAGTGTCCCCTGGTCTCCCAGCTGTGTGCGTCACTTTTTAGTGTCTCCTGGTCTCCCAGCTGTGTGCGTCACTTTTTAGTGTCCCCTGGTTTCCCCGCTGTGTGCGTCACTCTTTAGTGTCCCCTGGTCTCCCAGCTGTGTGCGTCACTTTTTAGTGTCCCCTGGTCTCCCAGCTGTGTGCGTAATTTTTTAGTGTCCCCTGGTCTCCCAGCTGTGTGCGTCACTCTTTAGTGTCCCCTGGTCTCCCAGCTGTGTGCGTCACTTTTTAGTGTCCCCTGGTCTCTCAGCTGTGCGTTATTCTTTAGTGTCCCCTGATCTCCAAGCTGTGTGCGTCACTCTTTAATGTCCCCTGGTCTCCCAGCTGTGTGCGTCACTCTTTAGTGTCCCCTGGTCTCCTAGCTGTGTGCGTCACTTTTTAGTGTCCCCTGGTCTCCCAGCTGTGTGCGTCACTTTTTAGTGTCCCCTGGTCTCCCAGCTGTGTGCGTCACTTTTTAGTGTCCCCTGGTTTCCCCGCTGTGTGCGTCACTCTTTAGTGTCCCCTGGTCTCCCAGCTGTGTGCGTCACTTTTGAGTGTCCCCTGGTCTCCCAGCTGTGTGCGTCACTTTTTAGTGTCCCCTGGTCTCCCAGCTGTGTGCGTCATTTTTTAGTGTCCCCTGGTCTCCTAGCTGTGTGCGTCACTTTTTAGTGTCCCCTGGTCTCCCAGCTGTGTGCGTCACTTTTTAGTGTCCCCTGGTCTCTCAGCTGTGCGTTATTCTTTAGTGTCCCCTGATCTCCAAGCTGTGTGCGTCACTCTTTAATGTCCCCTGGTCTCCCAGCTGTGTGCGTCACTCTTTAGTGTCCCCTGGTCTCCCAGCTGTGTGCGTCACTTTTTAGTGTCCCCTGGTCTCTCAGCTGTGCGTTATTCTTTAGTGTCCCCTGATCTCCAAGCTGTGTGCGTCACTCTTTAATGTCCCCTGGTCTCCCAGCTGTGTGCGTCACTCTTTAGTGTCCCCTGGTCTCCGTTGTGTTTTGAGCTTCTTCAGCGTTTGGTTTCTGCAGCTTTCAGTAAACGCTGCCATGTCTCCTCAAGCTGCTGAATGTTCTCTAAACGCTGCAGGTGTTGTCAAGTTGCTGAAGATGTTTCTTCATGTGTACACAAACATTTGTGTTTATATATTTGTTTCTGAAAGTGTAGCATTGTCTCCTGTGTGTAGGGTTGGCCGTTAGCGCCTTTGCACCTGTCGACCGCCATACACTTGTTTTATGTTTTAAATGAAAGAGAAATGAAAGAGAATTTAGCTGCATGAGGATTTCCTTCTATCAAAATTGCAGATGTGTGTGTGTGTGTGTGTGTTTGTGTACTCATGCATCCTGTAAAAGTGTGTGTGTGACAGTTTGTCTTCTCACCGACTCGTCAGCGGGTTGATGAGACAGAAGGAGGGTTCAAAGGTCGAGGGGCAAGGTCAAATGTCATCGTGTTTATGAATGCATCCCATAGACTGAAGTGCTGCGTCAACAGAACATCATCAGGGTCAGGATGTCGCTTTGGACCGAGAGACCGGGGCTCACATTTAAAAAAGCATGGTCTGAGAGGCGATGGAGAAGATATATTTCAAAACTAAAGTCTCTCTAGCTTTAAGAGATACCTCCAAATGATAGAAATATGTCCCCTCTATGTCCTTCTGTGTCTGTTCATGTGTCTAATAGAGTGGAGCAAGAATGAGTCCTCAAACCCGGAAGTGAGTCAGCATTTTACCACTTCCTGTTCCCTCGTCTCAGCGTCAACGGGTTTTTTGAACATGTTTTTGGAAACTAGCTGGAAATAAGGTCTGTGGTTGAGACACATTGAAGAGACGGATCACGTTTTGTTCTACGACATTAAATCCATCAGTAGTGACCCCACTGGTGATTTCTGAAGAGTTGACGTGTCTGAAAATCGATGGTCCAGTTAAGCCCCATGCTCCGGTACCGGGGACAAAACGAAACAGCGTCTGAGGGCTTCTTAACATTTAACAAACTATGAATGTGTCATGCCCACTTAACAGGAAGAAACTCAGCTTGCAGACAATGTTAACCATTTTTAGCAAAACAAAACACAAGGGTCATACCAAGCCTCTGAATTAGCCCTGGCCTGAGCGAAAAAATGCTAACGCACTTAGCACAGAACTCACGGTAGAGATACCTTATTTCTTATCGGATCGGCACAAACAAGATATCAGCGATTAAGCTGAGATTCAACAGATTCTAGAGAAGTATCATCACGCGGCCAACATTCGCGGCAGGGGAAGCAAACCCAGACAACACGCAACGTAGCTTTACGGGACCAAAACGGGAAATAAGTCATACCGTTGTGTTCAATGGCATTAAACCGATAAACACGCTGCTGAAGGTTAATCCATAGGTTAATCCAATGTGTCTGTCACTTTGAAATGATTACTGATTATCCATCTTCATATTTATGTCAACAACGGAGATTTCATATTAGCTGCTACCAGAGTGTATGACAGCTTGGGCATTCTGGCTACGCATCACTCATTCACCAATGGGTAATGTTTAGATGGATTTTAGGAACTTCCCCTCGATTCTATCGGCTCTAAAAGAGGTGTCAATCACCAAAATCGACCGATGGGTTCCAGAGATATGGAAAATCCACCCGAATGGCCCCAGAAGAGGGTTATTTTGCTAAATCTCTCTATAAAGGTCAAATTTCACTTGTTTTGCATCAATCTTGATACAGGGTACTTATTATATGTTGTAGTTTGGATTCCTAAAGCTTTTAGTCTCATCCCATCATTCAAGCCAAGGCTGGTTTTCACTATAAGTAATGTATTTTCTTTGGACGGACGCTATAATTAAACGTTTTTTACTATGTTCAATCTGAATTTACTTTAAAATAAAACACATCTATATTGATTCTCACTCTTCTACATCCAACTCACAGGTTCATCATTACTTTGAGAACAATGATTATTAATTTAACCCTTTTAGAAGATATGGTCATTTGTTCTGGGAATGTCATTTTCGAGCCTGAGACCTGAAAAACAGGCTCGGGGCTTAACTGGTTACCAAGTGGCTGAATAGGACTACAGAAGTTGTCGAGGACGTTGTACGTCATTACGCCGAACACGTGAACACTCCTCTAAATTAGTTTCTGTTCTGCTTGAAAGCAAGTCTGTTCAAACAAACGCTTCAACTTGAACCATCTAGAATCTGTGTGTTTGAATATGGATCTGAAGTTGGCGTGACGTTGAAGTCGTGCTGCTGGACTCGCCTGTAGCTCCTTTACAGCATAACGTTAGCATTTTGCTTCTGGCCTTAGATATATGATACGGAAATTATAAAAGTACGGTAGACATGTGGAGATTATCCGGCTGAACAAAACGTGCATTTATCAAACAGGTTTGTTTTCCACAGATCTTTTTTTTAGAATATTCCAAAATCCTATGGAGAAATCCCGTTGCTTTCTGTCGAGGGAACGAGCCGCTTCCTTCAGGGTCGGCCTACACAAATACGTCAGCCCTGCACCACTCTATTGACCTTTTGGGTCAAAAGAGAGCAAGATAAAGTGCCGAGGTGTATCCACATCCTCTCCACATTAGAGATGTAGCACGCTGCCAGTCATCCACACACCACTGATGGTTTATGGGACATGTGAGAATGATCAGGAGCGTTTGAGCTCTGGATCTGGAGATGTGAGCGAAGTTTAAAGACGTTTTACACTCACAAGGAAAGCCTTTGAACACAACATGTGAGACGCAGATGGGTCGTGTCGGGTGTCAGGCGGCGCAGGAAAGCTAGAAATGTTCTTTTTGAAACAAGGATTCCTGATGTTTGCTTTAAGACTCAGAGCTGAGCCCAGTTTACAGACTAGAACCATTCAGAACATGCTGTAAACACATTTTAACAGCGTCATATTAAAATACATGAAAAGCAAACATGACGTGTGCTGATGGAAGTAAAAACTCATTCAGAATTAGTATACAGTCAAGGTACAAGAAAACAAAATCAGTTATCCTATGAAATATCCAATAAAATCACTTTTAAGATCTTTAATCTTAAAGCTCCGGACACACCAAGCCGATTTTGGCCGTCGATGGATGTCAGGCCGACGATGAGCGTCCTGTCGCCCTACTCAGATTGGTGTGTCCCGCACCGTCGTGTCTTTACGGCCAAAGGCTTTCGGTCAAATAAATCACTCTGATTGGCTGTTCAGCTAGCGAATCAGTGCATGAGAAGCAAAACGGAAGTGAGGGACCCAAACAAACTATGAAGAAGGCAAATGTGAGATTCCATTGAACTCCAGCTCTCGACTCAGGTTCGGGAAAGCCCCGTGAGTTTCTCGCTGTAGAGGGAAAGTGGAACGCTATTCGTTGTTAGTTTATATCACGCAGTCTGTTCTTCTTCTCTCGGTTATCACGCAGTCTGTCTTCCGGTTGTTGCCTCTTTTGAATGACGAATACACACTACCGCCACCTGCTGGTAAGGAGAGTTATTGCCACTCACGCATGCGCAGTTCGTACGTGCTTCTTGGCCGTGGGCTGAAGTCTTTGCGGTGTGTTCCAGTGCGACGCAGAGACGCGAGGCGACACAACAGTCGGGGGTCCGTCTGTGTCTTTGGGGTCAGCTTGGTGTGTCCCTACCTTTAATCTTATAGTAACATAACTGCAAACTGTATTATAAGAACGTTTTAAGATGTATAAAAAGGCCAAACAAGTCTTCAGGTAAGAATGTCATTTTATGTTCAGGGGCTAAAATAATACTAAAATACAACATACTATAAATAAATATACAGATCACAATACAGTGTTCTATAACCACAATCACAAAGACCATCATACATACAATTGGTTAATTGAACGAATGACAGTCAATATAAGAATAAACTTAACCTAAACTTTGATTGACTTGTTGACGAGAGTTTTTCCATGAAGTGCAAACATTATTTGTTTAGAGATCTTCCTGGAGTCATCTCTTCAGCATCTGCTCTTTTCATTTCTTCCAGCTGCAGGAAGTAGATCTGTCGTATCATTTAGCTTTCAGTGCAGTGTCCACCAAATGCAGTTTATATAAAAAAATCCATATATTGTCAGGATAATGTCAGCTGCTAAAGAGAGACGGATCATATTTAAATATCATGCCTTGCAACATGCTGAGGATAAGATATCACGTTATAAACTTCAGAAAAACAATAAATATTTGATCATTATCGTCTGTATGTTAAAGGTGGGGTCATTTTGGAGAAACCAGCTCGAGTGCGCTAGAATTTGAAAATACACAACCGGAGAAAATCTGCCCCTTCCTCACAGAGCCCCTCCTCCAACACACACGGACGCGCACATGACCAATGAGGGCACGAGATGAGTGTGTGCCCAGATGGAAGGCTGACAGGCAGGTAGGCCATCCAGTTACTTTAGCCGGCTCAAATGATTGGTCGAGCTTTTACAGCGCCACGGCTTCCACAGATGATATATTTTAATGTATTTTTTGTCAAAGCACTTCAGATATTGTTATCTGTGTAATAATTCTCGCGTCCAGGAGAGAAGCTTAAAAAGGAGACTAAATGGAGTCTCTGAGATGGTTTCAAATTGGTACTTTAATTCAAATAAAGGCGCGGTAATGTTACAAACGGAATATTGTTCGACAGAAAAGCAGCTGTGTTTCTGGCAGGTGAAGAAAGAGGCCGAACCCCTCAGGTCCCGCTGTATTTATATCCTCTGCTGGCTCCTCCCTGCAGGCCGGCTCTCCAACGTTTTAATGTCCGTTGTTACGCATATCAGAGGATACAGACATTGTACATTCAATATATCTAAACACGCCTTTTCTCTTCCTTAACTCTTTCATAACTTTATATGCAATACATGTTAACGGCGTCAATAGCCACTTTAGTGATACTAATGGACGGTAGTCCCGGATGTCGTCATGAAGGATTTTCAGAATAAAAGCTTGGTATTGAAAACTGAATAAAATAGCATTTAAACTGACGGTATGTTTAAGCTACATTATGCTATTAAACATTGATTTTAATTTCTAACAATATTCATTTCTATCGGGATGTTAAGAGCATTCCATGGAATATAACAACAAGTGTATCTCGAGCCGGTTTCTCAAACTTACCTACCCCACCTTTAAGGTCAATGGGTCAATGGGTCAGTTACACACGTGAACACCACATGCAGCACATGATTTAAACACATCTCAAACCTCTGTTTCTGCTCATGCATGTGGACTGAAGCTTTACTGCTGTGTCTGAACGTGAGGTCTGTAATAAAGAGACGTGCGGACGGGAGTAAAATACACGTTTCAGCTTCAGTCCTGGGAGTGATTTGCACTGAAGTGAAGTGTGTGTAGTGGAGATTCTGCATGAAGAGAATATAATGACAGAGTGGATCGTGGTGAACTCTCCAGACTGTAAGAAGGACGCATGAAGCAACCAGTGCTCTGTTTAAACTTCAGAGGTGGGAAGTAGTGGAGTACAAATACTTAAGTACATGTTTCTGGTATCAGTACTTTACTCCACAACTTTTTACTTTGACTTCTTACATGTTGAACCCAAATACCTGTACTTTCTACTTCTCACATGTTGAACCCAAATACCTGTACTTTCTACTTCTTACATGTTGAACTCAAATACCTGTACTTTCTACTTCTTACATGTTGAACTCAAATACCTGTACTTTCTACTTCTTACATGTTGAACTCAAATACCTGTACTTTCTACTTCTCTCATGTTGAACCCAAATACCTGTACTTTCTACTTCTTACATGTTGAACCCAAATACCTGTACTTTCTACTTCTTACATGTTGAACACAAATACCTGTACTTTCTACTTCTCACATGTTGAACCCAAATACCTGTACTTTCTACTTCTCACATGTTGAACCCAAATACCTGTACTTTCTACTTCTTACATGTTGAACCCAAATACCTGTACTTTCTACTTCTCACATGTTGAACCCAAATACCTGTACTTTCTACTTCTTACATGTTGAACCCAAATACCTGTACTTTCTACTTCTTACATGTTGAACCCAAATACCTGTACTTCAAACAATATTCTGCATTTGGGTCCTACAGTAGCTGCACCTGCAAGGTGAACACAGCTGGTACCAGAACAAGTGTTTGAATGCGTACATGAACAGGTTCATGATATCACTGCCCGTCTAAGACACCATCTGACTTTCATTACATTTGACTCGAGTGTTTCCTCAACTTAATGTGTTGCTTAAAATAATCCTTCTGCATCCAGTCTGTGACGCTGTGAGTGTTGCACGGCCAGATCCGGCTCAGCTGACTCAGATCAGGAGATGATACATTATGAAGTGATATGCCGCGGACTGTACGTAATGTTACTCTGATCCGGTTACTGATGTTGTGGCAGATATTTCAGCAGCGACGTGCAGTCATACTCCAATGTAACGAAAGAAAAACAAAATAATAATAATCGTAAAATGTCTCCACTGATCTGTGTTGTAAATGTGATTTCTGTTTGATTCCAATCGCTTTTTATAGTCAACATCGGCACATTTGCAGAGCTCCACTACGGGAGCGATGTGCCGCAGGGAAGAGCTCTGCCTCAAATAAACCCTACGGAAACTGGCTGGAGCACGGACACTAATTTAGCGCGAGCACTTATCTTGTGAGTGCGCTCAGCCAGTTTCTGTGGGGTGAGGTGAGGCAGAGATGAGATCTGCCTCACCTCAGATGCGTCACCCCACACAAACTGGCTGGAGGAGCGCGGGCACTGAGCGCATGCCTGTTACCATCTCACTGTAGGTCACACATGTAATGTTTGTAGATCCCTTTAGTACAGGGTGACCATATTTTGATGTTGCCCCCAGCCTCGAGATACTTAATGATACTCAACGTTTAATCAAAGATGCCTTATTGTTTTAAAGTATGCCTCCTCTGTATGGATATAAAATTATTATTTATATTATTTTACTGTATATAACACAATAATATCTCTCTATAACCAAAGACACACCAAACCAAGGTTACTCAACAATCAACATGCTTCATTATGCCTAGAATTATCTCTGACAAATCTCAAATGCACAAGAATAACTTAAACATCAACCTGTAGCAAAATAACAGCTCTCTTTTCAAGTCTTACTGGACAAAAATAAATAACAACATATATGAAATAGTAGAAAATAGAAAATCCAGCTTTAACAAATAATCTCTTTGTATCTTGTCAATGTAAACAATAAAACAGTAACCTCACAAAGATACTAATGTAATTATTTTAAAAGTGCACTATGCAGTTTTGGATTTCACATTTGCATAATTGCCATTAGTGAACATAACATAACATTTGATTCCCTAAACCAAACCAAACACATGTTGAGGCACCATGAACCATAAGCCTACTTTAAATGTTTGTAAACACAAGTCCAGGCCCGGTCATTGTAAACAACCACAGTGAAACGACAACTTCTCACATATTTCTAGCTTCAAACAGTTTTCTAGGTTCCAATTTTAAAGTAAAAGTTTAAAGTTTCTCTCCCACAGCTACATAGCTTTCTCTCTCTGCATAGCTGCCGACTTCAATCTTCTTCATCCTGCTTTTCTTCTTCATCCTCCTTGTCTGCCCATCAGTATTTAGCTGTGGAGCTGGTCTTTCCCAGCAGTGTTCGGTTGCTCAATAAATAAGCATGAAAGTCTTTGCAAGACATGTCTTTCAAATTGTATTGCACAAATATAATCCCCTTCAGTGACTCAACAGACAGCTGGTTCCTCTCCTTGGTCCTCTGGCTCTGCATCAGTGAGAAAACCCTCTCAACATTGTGAGAGGAAAGTGCAAAGACGAACTGTGCAATCTTCAGTAGTTCTGAGTAACATGCAATGCTTTTGGCCTTCTCAAAATATTTGGTCCACTTCTGGTGCACCTGCAGGCCACTGGACTCCTCAGCACCTTTCTGTGAATCTCTTCAGATTGGTGACCTGGTCAAAACACTTGACATCATCAATTACCACGCCCTTCTCTCCTAGGAACTTGATGCAGGCCTCCACGTCATTCCTCTCTGGTGGCTCACTCAGATCCATCCACGTGAATGTGGAGAACTCTTCCATGGGAGTCATCCACTTCTCCAGATACTCCAGACATGTACTGTACAGGCCTTGCACATCAGCACAGAACTGGTCATATCCCTTACCAAGTCCATCACTACGCTTTTGTGCCAGTAGTCCCTTAACTTTAAGGGACATGAAGTTGTTGCTCTTGCGTTCAAGAAGAATGGTGTGGATGCTGTTCATTATTTTCTTTACCTCCATAATGGAGTTCTTCTCCTTGTTCATGTGTCACGGTTGAGTGAAGGAAGCAGGACCCAAGCGCAGATAACTTCGATAAACCTTTATTTCAAGGCTAAAATGGAACGAATATAGACAAACACAGAACACTCACCGGTGAAGTCCGTCACCAACAAAAGAAGCACCGACACTGAACACAGCACGAGACAAGACTAAATACAGGGAGGGCTAATTACCAGACACAGGTGAACACAATCGGTAAACGAGACACAGGTGAGGAGGGAGGAGAAAAACACAAGAGCCACAGGTGAACACAATTAGCTAAACGAGACACAGGTGAGGAGGGAGGAGAACACACAGGGACACTAACGACAGGAGGA
This sequence comes from Harpagifer antarcticus, assembly GCA_902827135.1. Lineage (NCBI taxonomy): Eukaryota > Metazoa > Chordata > Actinopteri > Perciformes > Harpagiferidae > Harpagifer > Harpagifer antarcticus. The sequence continues at coordinate 174,718 of CADEHL010001263.1, read as the reverse complement.
AAACATGACAGAGAACAGTGAAAACACCCAAACTTAGACAGAACTGTGACAGAACCCCCCCCTCAAGGGACGGATTCCAGACGTCCCTAAACCCCAACACAAAATCCAAAAAAAATCCAGCAGGGTGGGTGGAGGGGGTCCGGAGGAGGGACGTATCCCTAGGCCACCAGGGTGGGTGGAGGGGGTCCGGAGGACGGGACTAAGCTGACCGCCCAGGAGCCCAGTAGGGGACCAGGAAGGGATCTCGGGCGGACGGCCCGGGGGCACGGCAGAAGCCGAGAAGGGGGACTCGGGCGGATGGCCTGGGGGCAAGGCAGAGTCCATGGTGGGGCGTAGGCCACAGCGGGCGAACTCAGGGGGCCGAGCATGAGGGCGAAGGCAGCGGCAGGAAGAGTCAGGGGGCCGGGCTCGAGGACGAGGGCAGCGGCAGGAAGAGTCAGGGGGCCGGGCTCGAGGACGAGGGCAGCGGCAGGAAGAGTCAGGGGGCCGGGCCCGCGGACGAAGACCGCGGCTCACAGAGGGTCGGGATCGAGGGCGAAGACCACGGCAGGAAAAGTCAGGGGGCCGGGCCCGAGGACGAGGGCAGCGGCAGGAAGAGTCAGGAGGCCGGGCCCGCGGACGAAGACCGCGGCTCACAGAGGGTCGGGATCGAGGGCGAAGACCAGACAGCTCCGGAGGCCGGGCAGGACCCGGTGTCGGCCGGACAGGAACCGGAGCCGGCGGGACAGGCTTCGGCAGGATCCCCCACGGAAGAGGACCAGGAGTTGGCAGGACCCCCAGCAGGAGAGCGGTTGGCGGGACCTCCGACGAGACAGGACAAAAGGTTGGCAGTACCCCCGGCAGGAGAGTAGACGGCGGGACCTCCAACGGCACAGGACACAGGGTTGGCAGTACCCCCGGCAGGTGAGTAGACGGCGGGACCTCCAACGGAACAGGACATAGGGTTGGCAGGACCCCCGGCAGGAGAGTAGTCGGCGGGACCTCCAACGGGACAGGACACGGGGTTGGCAGGAACCCCGGCAGGAGAGTAGTCGGCGGGGCCTCCAACGGGACAGGACATGGGGTTGGCAGGACCCCCGGCAGGAGAGTAGTCGGCGGGGCCTCCAACGGGACAGGACATAGGGTTGGCAGGACCCCCGGCAGGAGAGTAGTCGGCGGGGCCTCCAACGGGACAGGACACAGGGTTGGCAGGACCCCCGGCAGGAGAGTAGTCGGCGGGGCCTCCAACGGAACAGGACATAGGGTTGGCAGGACCCCCGGCAGGAGAGTAGTCGGCGGGGCCTCCAACGGGACAGGACACAGGGTTGGCAGGACCCCCGGCAGGAGAGTAGTCGGCGGGGCCTCCAACGGGACAGGACACAGGGTTGGCAGGACCCCCGGCAGGAGAGTAGTCGGCGGGGCCTCCAACGGAACAGGACATAGGGTTGGCAGGACCCCCGGCAGGAGAGTAGTCGGCGGGGCCTCCAACGGGACAAGACATGGGGTTGGCAGGACCCCCGGCAGAGGGCTAGTCTGCGGGACCTCCAACTGGACAGGACATGGGGTTGGCAGGACCCCCGGCAGAGGGCTAGTCTGCGGGACCTCCAACTGGACAAGACATGGGGTTGGCAGGACCCCCGGCAGAGGGCTAGTCTGCGGGACCTCCAACTGGACGGGACATGGGGTTGGCAGGACCCCCGGCAGAAGACTAGTCTGCGGGACCTCCAACTGGACAGGACATGAGGTTGGCAGGACCCCCAGCGGAACCTCCAACGGTACAGGACATGGGGTTGGCAGGACCCCCGGCAGAAGACTAGTCTGCGGGACCTCCAACTGGACATGAGTAGGGGCTTGAGTGGGGACTCGAGAGAGGGCTTGAGAGGGAACTTGAGAGGAAACTGGAGAGTGGACTCGAGAAGGAACTCGAGAGGTAACTCGAGAGGGGACCTGAGAGGGGACTTGAGAGGGGACCTGAGAGGGGACTTGAGAGGGAACTCGAGAGGAGACCTGAGGGGAAACTTGAGAGGTGACTCGAGAGGGAACTCGAGAGGGGACTAGAGAGGGGACTTGAGAGGGGACTCGAGAGGACACTGGAGAGTTGACTTGGGAGGTGACTCGAGAGGACACTGGGGAGTTGACTTGAGAGGGGACTCGAGAAAAGACTCGAGAGGGAACTCGAGAGGGGACCTGAGAGGGGACTTGAGAAAAGACTCGAGAGGGAACTTGAGATGGGATGAGGGAAGGGACTAGAGAAGTGACTCGAGGAGGGACTTGAGAAGTGACTAGAGGTGGAACTGGAGAAGGGACTAGAGAAGGGACTAGGACAGCTGGGGCCAGAGCTAAGGCTGGAACCATGGCTGCTGGGGCCAGAACTGGGGCTGGAACCATGGCTGCTGGGGCCTGTACTGGGGCCGGAACTATGGCTGTGTGGGCCGGTTCTGTAGCCGGAACCATGACTCTTGGGGCTCGGATTGCTAGCCTGGACTTGCGACTCCTTCTCCTAGAAGCCGCCTGAAGGCTCCGTGGACCTCCAAAAGCCAGCCGAGTTCCAGAAAACGCCTCTTGGACAGGAGCAGGAACTGGGGCGGAAGCACTGGTTGACTCCAGACGGAACACACCGAGACGTTTATAGTCCGCAGGCTGGAAATCACACGCCCAGATGAAGTTCAACATCCAGTCAGGTAAGAACTTCACCAAGTCCGGTTTCTCCATAGCCAACCGGTGCGCCTCTACCAGAGCGGCCTCCTTCTGCCGAACACTGGACGCTCCCCTCCACCAATCATAGCAGCAAGCCAAAGCAAATGAAAAATGCTGTAATTCCACTTCAAATGGGTCATCCGCTGGGTCCATCTCTGGTCGGTGCTTTCTGTCACGGTTGAGTGAAGGAAGCAGGACCCAAGCGCAGATAACTTCGATAAACCTTTATTTCAAGGCTAAAATGGAACGAATATAGACAAACACAGAACACTCACCGGTGAAGTCCGTCACCAACAAAAGAAGCACCGACACTGAACACAGCACGAGACAAGACTAAATACAGGGAGGGCTAATTACCAGACACAGGTGAACACAATCGGTAAACGAGACACAGGTGAGGAGGGAGGAGAAAAACACAAGAGCCACAGGTGAACACAATTAGCTAAACGAGACACAGGTGAGGAGGGAGGAGAACACACAGGGACACTAACGACAGGAGGAAAACATGACAGAGAACAGTGAAAACACCCAAACTTAGACAGAACTGTGACACCATGTCTTGAATGTGGAACGCAGACATGAGTGAGTGCATGTGCCAGAGGTAGATCTCACTGAATTTGTTTTCAAAAAACTTCTTGATCACTGTGGGTGCTTTTTGCTGAGACAGAAAGAATGCCTTTAAGGCTGGAAACATCTGTATCATCCTCTCAATGCCTGGAACAAGGACAGCCACCTTGTGTTGCTGTGAGAAAGCATCCTTCTGTATTCAATGTCATCACAGAACTCCTTCAGGCTCTCAGTGCGCAGTGTAAATGTGGAAGTACTGGTAGATTTTGAACATGATATTCTCAAGGTCAATATCTGTTGTGTCTGCCCCATGATGAACACAATGATTCACCATGTGTGCTGGGCCACCCACACCGACCAGAGTGTTCTTCTTCATCACGTCGGATTCCTCCAAAGTTTGTGTTGCAATTGTCGCCAGTAAATGCAATGCATTTTTCAGACAAATTGTTTTTTGCCAAAGTTTCAATGAGATATTGTGCAATGGTTTCTGCTGTCTCATTTGGTGTGTCTTTAACCTCCATTCATTTTGTTTGCATGCCACCCCTCTTCCAGTCAAAGTCACATCAACGAACATTACGGCCTCCGGTCCGTCGGCAATCCTGGTCATTACCTCAGTAAATTGGAAGATGACACAAAAGAAACCACTGTTTTCGGCCTCAGTGAAGACGGTCAGGATGCGCTGAGCTCACAGATGAAGCATGAAGGTGTGTTTTCATGATTCTAGCCGAAGTGAATCCATATTACATCTACGTTTAACCTGATTGGAATGACCCTGACCCTGCTTTTTCATATTGTTCATTCTGCAGAAACCAACTACACCTTCGACAACAAAACAGCAGACTTTCCTGCTGGGTTAGATGGGTTTCTCGGCAACAAGCAGGGAGTGGATTTACTTAGAAAATGTGTCCTTCCTTGGTGACTATGTATCTTAAACTTAACACTATACTTTTGATGAAGCTATCCAGCTAGTAAATTATGTTACGGGAAGAAACTCAGCTAACTGATCTTTTTTTTTTTTTTAAACCCACAAAGCTAACGCTCTGCCTCTGAATTTGCCACGAGCGGAAAAATGCTAACGCATTACTGCACAGAAACTCACTCATAACACCCTTATTACTTATCTTAACTGCACATCCAACATATCGACTAGCATCGTGAGATGACACAGAATCGATAGGTACATACATCATCACTCCATGGTAAGAACTTGCGAAGATAGTAATAAGTACAGACATCAAAACATGTGGCGCTAGGTACAGTAGCTAACAACGGCAAAATGGCCTACCTGTGTCGTTGTCTCGTCAAAAGTGCTCTTAAATGGCATTAAAACGATAAAAACGCTGCTGAAGTTAATCAATAAACCTGCTTTTCCGTTTCCAGATGTCAGAGCTAGAGATATTTTCACTCTGATGCAAAACTGTGTACGCGAAGCCCCCACCTTTTGTTTTACTATGTGTGTGAGTGGGGAGATTCCCCTTCGATTCTATTGGCTCTAACGGTCAGAAAGAGATGTCAATCACCAAAATCGACCAATGGGTTCCAGAGAAACGGTAAAAACGGCCATTTCCACCCAAATCACCTCAAAGGTCAAATATCACTTGTTTTGCATCAATCTTGATACAGGGTACTTATCATATGTTGTACTTTGGATTCCTAAAGCTTTCAGTCTACCTTACCATCATCCAAGGTTAGTTTTCACTATAAGTAAAAAAATCAATCTTTGGACGGACACTATAATTTACGGTTTTTTACCATGTTCAATTTGAATTTTCTTTAAAATAAAAAACATCTATATTGATTCTGACTCTTCTACATCCAGCTCACAGGTTCATCATTACTTTGAGAACAAAGATTATTAATTTAACCCTTTTAGAAGATATGGTCATTTGTTCTGGGAATGTCATTTTCGATCCTGAGACCTGAAAAACCGGCTCGGTGCTGAACTGGAGCCCCAGTTTGAACATTCTGTTAACAACTTTAAAGTCTCCCAGTCCAAGCTATATTTTCTTGCACTACTCAATCTGTTTTCAAAGACTATATTGTTCTCCACATAACTAGTAAACTGGTCTTTATGTGTGAGAGCCTTTTCTTATCAAGCTCCACATTTGTGGAATCAGCTTCCAGTTTGTGTTCGGCCGGCAGACACCCTATCCGTTTTTAAGAGTGCGCTTAAGACCTTCCTTTTTGATTAAGCTTATAGTTAGGGCTGATGAGATGCAGCCCCTAGTTTTGCTGATATAGGCGAGGGTTACGTTCCAATAGTCCATTTAGCTTAGGAACCTTCCTAACCAAGTGAAATGACCCGGAGGTACCTCAGTGGCAGCCATGATAAGTGCCGTTCCAATTCTCCAAATGAAAGGAAAGGAGGTTTCAAACTTCCTTTATAACCTCCTTTAGCTTAGGAACCACTGGACCTCCCTTGATGAAAGGAGAAGAGAAAATGCTGCCCCACAATGCATTGCAGCCGCAGGATTTGCCGTCACTCAACAGTCGGCCGTTCACGGAAACAACCGATTATGACGGAGAAATGATATCATGAAAGTTACGCTGCTTATTAAGCTTTTTAAAACGTAGGTGGTAAGTTGCCAAAGTGCTTTGTTTTGAACGTTCATCAGTATTAATAAGCACCGTAACTTTCATGATATCATTACTGAAGCTGTTGGTACCTGCTCATGTGGATAGTTATGTAAATGATGCTGTATGATGTCCTTTTGTTGTTCTATTTATGCTTCATGTGGAACTACTTGAGCAGGTCTCCCTTGAAAAAGAGATCAAGGATCTCAATGGGATGTATCTGTATAAATAAAGGTTTGAAATGAAATGAAAACTGATATTCTGTACACACTGTGAAGTCCACTGAGACAAATGTAACATGTGTGATATTGGGCTATATAAATAAACATTGATTGATTGATTGATTGATTGATTGATTGATTGTCATTTCCACATGTCACATAATCATTGAAATAAATACATAATAATACACAATATAAATGGACTGATAAATGATATGGATTATCTGCCAGGAAGTATACAAAGAATTGACTGTGTATTTCTACACTTCCTTTACTGCTTATTCCTTTACTGCCAAAAGAACTCAATGCAATGACCGGCTTTTCCTCTTTCCATTTCCTCTCAGAAAGTCCCCCAGTCCGGCTTGTAATTTAGGACCGAGCAAAGAAAAGTAAACCTCGGTCTGAGCCGATCTATAATCACTATTATACAGCTTATTTCTACCAAACTCACCACACACATCAATAGTCTCCTGGTGCTCATACTACAGCAGAGAATTTGGAAGAATGTGCTTTTGAATAATTTTGGTGAACATTTATAATGTAAAATCTTCAATAAACATGGCATCATCTTCCATAACTGTAGTAGTAATAATAGCTATAGTATGACCAACAGGAGACTATTGATGTGTGTGGTGAGTTTGGTAATAAGCTGTATAATAGTGATTGAATATTAGTGTATTCTCTTTTTTCGGAGTTGCACTTTGCAGACGGTCCCTGAGCACTCGTTTCTTCTCCGGCTGGATAGAGACCAATGTAATGTGTCCAGTTTGAAGGACGACACGTATTGGCTTTTTTTTTATAAAAATGTGATTGTAGTTCGTTGTCAACCTTATCACGGTACTTAGGAGACGTACTTTGTGTCTGAACAACGTTTTGTTCATGAGTTATTGATCCGTGAAATCAGAATCTGCCAATATCGTTTCAACTTTACTCAATTTTTAAAAGGTTATTGAATTCGTATTTCATGTTTCTGTCCAGTTACACCAACATACGGGTTTGAAGGGGGGGGGGGGGGGGGGGGGGGGTGCATGGTGGATAGGGATGGGATCAGGGGGCGTTTCTCTTATGGCTTGAAGGAAGGAACTTCACACTGACTCTGATTCTGGTCATGTCTCTAGTTCCCGGTGATCTGGCCAGCAGGGGAACAAAACGTTTCTGAAATGTGCTTCCACTCAGCGAGATAAATGTTTTACTCCAGTGAAATCTAAACCCATCCTGGAGCGGAGACACGTGCCTTTTCTTCAAGGGGGTGTTTCTATTTTGTAATGGGTGTTGCAGAGTGAACCGACAGAGAGTCCCGGGGCAGAGCGTCGCCAAGAGTCCGGAGGCTGAGGTCTGTGTGCGCCTTTTCTTGGAAAGCCTCCCATAAAAGCTCAGTGTTGCCAAAGAGAACCTGCGGAGGCACTCAGCCGCGGAGCAGACTCAGCACTTTGGGCACATTCTGTCGGAGGCTTTCTCCTTTCTGAGCGCGGAGGATCATCTCACAGTTTGATGGACTTAAAACAACCGGAGGATTCATTAATTTACCGGACGCGTACATTTTTGGAGATGTGACGTGGTCCAAACGTTTCGCCACTGAAAGACTTTGATTCCCCCCTGGAAGTTGAGGATTATTACAAAGTGTTGGATGTGTGTGTGACATGATATGATCTCCTGGGATTATACTTATGCAGACGGATGGTTGAGATCTTTTGGATGTAACTTTTACGCACAGTCTTTTTTGGCGTTGGCACACACAGAGGTTTCCCGAGCAGAAGGAATGATCTGAAACACTTCTCTGGCTCTGTGCTGCTCGCTGTATGTCTTCATCTGGAGTTCATTCTTTTATGAAATGCACTGAAGACGCACCAGGACCACTGGATCTCGATCTCTCCCCCCTCAGGACATCTAACTGTATCTCGCCACAATGCGGGGGGCTTTGATTCTCACTCTATCTCTTGTATGTCTGCTAACCTGGACAGGTGAAGCAGACAAACAGACTCAAATGAAGAAAGCACAATTACGCAGGCGCGCGAGACAGGGACTTGGCCCAAATGGGGGGCTCGCGAGGCGCATGCATCTTGGGTTTGGTTCTGCTTTATCCGTGCACAGTCCCACAAAGGAGGAAGACGTGCAGGCGGATGAAGGAGCTCCAGTTTACACCAGGACTGTGCAGGGCAGAAGAGCAGGAGGTGTGACGTCACGGAGAGGGGTGATGCAGGATGAGGCAGCGCGAGGCAGGGGGCCCCGAGGACCCGGCAGCCAGAGGTGGGAAGCAGTGGAATACAAATACTTCATTACTGTACTTAAGTACATTTTTCTGGGATCAGTACTTTACTCCACTACTTATTTTTCTGACGACTTTTTACTTTGACTTCTTACATTTTGAACCCAAATACCTGAACTTTCTACTTCTTACATGTTGAACTCAAATACCTGTACTTTCTACTTCTTACATGTTGAACTCAAATACCTGTACTTTCTACTTCTTACATGTTGAACCCAAATACCTGTACTTTCTACTTCTTACATTTTGAACCCAAATACCTGTACTTTCTACTTCTTACATGTTGAACCCAAATACCTGTACTTTCTACTTCTTACATTTTGAACCCAAATACCTGTACTTTCTACTTCTTACATGTTGAACTCAAATACCTGTACTTTCTACTTCTTACATGTTAAACTCAAATACCTGTACTTTCTACTTCTTACATGTTGAACACAAATACCTGTACTTTCTACTTCTTACATGTTGAACTCAAATACCTGTACTTTCTACTTCTTACATGTTGAACTCAAATACCTGTACTTTCTACTTCTTACATTTTGAACCCAAATACCTGTACTTTCTACTTCTTACATGTTGAACTCAAATACCTGTACTTTCTACTTCTTACATGTTGAACTCAAATAACTGTACTTTCTACTTCTTACATGTTGAACTCAAATACCTGTACTTTCTACTTCTTACATTTTGAACCCAAATACCTGTACTTTCTACTTCTTACATGTTGAACACAAATACCTGTACTTTCTACTTCTTACATGTTGAACTCAAATACCTGTACTTTCTACTTCTCACATGTTGAACCCAAATACCTGTACTTTCTACTTCTTACATGTTGAACTCAAATACCTGTACTTTCTACTTCTTACATTTTGAACCCAAATACCTGTACTTTCTACTTCTTACATGTTGAACTCAAATACCTGTACTTTCTACTTCTTACATTTTGAACCCAAATACCTGTACTTTCTACTTCTTACATGTTGAACTCAAATACCTGTACTTTCTACTTCTTAGATGTTGAACTCAAATACCTGTACTTTCTACTTCTTACATGTTGAACTCAAATACCTGTACTTTCTACTTCTTACATTTTGAACCCAAATACCTGTACTTTCTACTTCTTACATGTTGAACCCAAATACCTGTACTTTCTACTTCTTACATGTTGAACACAAATACCTGTACTTTCTACTTCTTACATGTTGAACACAAATACCTGTATTTTCTACTTCTTACATGTTGAACTCAAATACCTGTACTTTCTACTTCTTACATTTTGAACACAAATACCTGTACTTTCTACTTCTTACATGTTGAACACAAATACCTGTACTTTCTACTTCTTACATGTTGAACACAAATACCTGTACTTTCTACTACTTACATGTTGAACACAAATACCTGTACTTTGTACTTCTTACATATTGAACCCAAATACCTGTACTTTCTACTTCTTACATGTTGAACACAAATACCTGTACTTTCTACTTTTTACATGTTGAACCCAAATACCTGTACTTTCTACTTCTTACATGTTGAACACAAATACCTGTACTTTCTACTTCTTACATTTTGAACACAAATACCTGTACTTTCTACTTCTTACATGTTGAACACAAATACCTGTACTTTCTACTTCTTACATGTTGAACACAAATACCTGTACTTTCTACTTCTTACATGTTGAACACAAATACCTGTACTTTCTACTTCTTACATGTTGAACCCAAATACCTGTACTTTCTACTTCTTACATGTTGAACTCAAATACCTGTACTTTCTACTTCTTACATGTTGAACTCAAATACCTGTACTTTCTACTTCTTACATGTTGAACCCAAATACCTGTACTTTCTACTTCTTACATGTTGAACTCAAATACCTGTACTTTCTACTTCTTACATGTTGAACTCAAATACCTGTACTTTCTACTTCTTACACGTTGAACACAAATACCTGTACTTTCTACTTCTTACATGTTGAACCCAAATACCTGTACTTTCTACTTCTTACATGTTGAACCCAAATACCTGTACTTTCTACTTCTTACATGTTGAACTCAAATACCTGTACTTTCTACTTCTTACATGTTGAACACAAATACCTGTCCTTTCTACTTCTTACACGTTGAACACAAATACCTGTACTTTCTACTTCTTACATGTTGAACACAAATACCTGTACTTTCTACTTCTTACATGTTGAACACAAATACCTGTACTTTCTACTTCTTACATGTTGAACACAAATACCTGTACTTTCTACTTCTTACATGTTGAACCCAAATACCTGTACTTTCTACTTCTTACATGTTGAACTCAAATACCTGTACTTTCTACTTCTTACATGTTGAACTCAAATACCTGTACTTTCTACTTCTTACATGTTGAACCCAAATACCTGTACTTTCTACTTCTTACATGTTGAACTCAAATACCTGTACTTTCTACTTCTTACATGTTGAACTCAAATACCTGTACTTTCTACTTCTTACATGTTGAACACAAATACCTGTCCTTTCTACTTCTTACACGTTGAACACAAATACCTGTACTTTCTACTTCTTACATGTTGAACCCAAATACCTGTACTTTCTACTTCTTACATGTTGAACCCAAATACCTGTACTTTCTACTTCTTACATGTTGAACTCAAATACCTGTACTTTCTACTTCTTACATGTTGAACACAAATACCTGTACTTTCTACTTCTTACACGTTGAACACAAATACCTGTACTTTCTACTTCTTACATGTTGAACCCAAATACCTGTACTTTCTACTTCTTACATGTTGAACTCAAATACCTGTACTTTCTACTTCTTACATTGTCAAAACAGGCTGGTTACTTTTTAATCTGTGTGTGGTGGTGTGATCATTATAATTTAGAGTCATTTAGAGCCTATTGATTTGAACACGATCCATGGAGGTCAGTTACTCAATAAAACAGTAGTTATGGGTACTTTTTACTTAAAGGTCCCCTATTATACTGTTTCTCATCAATATATCACAGGTATCAGATATATCCAGAGCCTTTCTCTGATTGGCTGAAACACCAAACAGATCATTGCAGCATTACCCATAATCCCCTCTGTTTCAGCCCTGTTTCCAAAGTGCTGATTCTCTGTCTGTTACTTTAGATGAAAATATAAGGAGCCCCTCCCCACGCCCCTCTGAGAGACATTTGGTTACAAAGAACTCAATGGAGCTCTAGAGGAGATTCAGGTGATAAGGTGAGGGGGATCAGGACAAAAAGAGAGGGAATCTTTTTTCCTGAAACTTTCAGAGTCTCTTTCCACAGAGGGGACACATGTTGATGTAGAAGAGACATGAAGAAGAGGGGACACATGTTGATGTAGAAGAGACATGAAGAAGAGGGGACACATGTTGATGTAGAAGAGACATGAAGAAGAGGGGACACATGTTGATGTAGAAGAGACATGAAGAAGAGGGGACACATGTTGATGTAGAAGAGACATGAAGAAGAGGGGACACATGTTGATGTAGAAGAGACACGAAGAAGAGGGGACACATGTTGATGTAGAAGAGACACGAAGAAGAGGGGACACATGTTGATGTAGAAGAGACATGAAGAAGAGGGGACACATGTTGATGTAGAAGAGACATGAAGAAGAGGGGACACATGTTGATGTAGAAGAGACATGAGGAAGAGGGGACACATGTTGATGTAGAAGAGACATGAAGAAGAGGGGACACATGTTGATGTAGAAGAGACACGAAGAAGAGGGGACACATGTTGATGTAGAAGAGACATGAAAAAGTGGATGTTGCATAATAGGTGACCTTTAAGTACATTTCAAAGCCTCTTTACTTTTACTTGAGTAAAGAAGTTTAGTCAGTACTTCTACTTTTACCTGAGTATTTTACACGAGTATCTGTACTTCTACTTGAGTAAAGGATGTGTGAACTCTTTCCATCTCTTCAGCTCGGGGTCTCCAAACCTTCTGGCCACATTCGCAGGAAAGAACCGGGTTCTGGTGATTTCTGCTCCCCACGAATCAGACGGATACTACCGGATGATGATGTCTCTTCTGAAGTCAGATGTTTACTGCGAGCTGGCAGAGAGACACGTGCACCAGGTGGTCATCTTCCATCAGGAGGGGGAGATGGGGGGGAAGGTGAGGAGGATCACCAAGGAGGGGAAGGTGATGGAGGAACCGCTGGACACAGCTCTCATCCCCAGACTCATGAGCTTCCTCAAACTGGAGAAAGGTGAGAGGTGGGGTTAACCTGGAGGAGGGGGGGGGGGGGCACTGAGGCTGGTGGTGTTTGTTGTTATGACCCTTTAAAGGTCACTTATCATGCAAAATCCTCTTCTCCATGTCTCTTCTACATCAACATGTGTCCCCTCTTCTTCATGTCTCTTCTACATCAACATGTGTCCCCTCTTCTTCATGTCTCTCCTACATCAACATGTGTCCCCTCTTCTTCACGTCTCTCCTACATCAACATGTGTCCCCTCTTCTTCATGTCTCTTCTACATCAACATGTGTCCCCTCTTCTCCATGTCTCTTCTACATCAACATGTGTCCCCTCTTCTTCATGTCTCTTCTACATCAACATGTGTCCCCTCTTCTTCATGTCTCTTCTACATCAACATGTGTCCCCTCTTCTTCATGTCTCTTCTACATCAACATGTGTCCCCTCTTCTTCATGTCTCTCCTACATCAACATGTGTCCCCTCTTCTCCATGTCTCTCCTACATCAACATGTGTCTCCTCTTCTTCATGTCTCTTCTACATCAACATGTGTCCCCTCTTCTTCATGTCTCTTCTACATCAACATGTGTCCCCTCTTCTTCATGTCTCTTCTACATCAACATGTGTCCCCTCTTCTTCATGTCTCTTCTACATCAACATGTGTCCCCTCTTCTTCATGTCTCTTCTACATCAACATGTGTCCCCTCTTCTTCATGTCTCTTCTACATCAACATGTGTCCCCTCTTCTTCATGTCTCTCCTACATCAACATGTGTCCCCTCTTCTCCATGTCTCTCCTACATCAACATGTGTCCCCTCTTCTTCATGTCTCTTCTACATCAACATGTGTCCCCTCTTCTTCATGTCTCTTCTACATCAACATGTGTCCCCTCTTCTTCATGTCTCTTCTACATCAACATGTGTCCCCTCTTCTTCATGTCTCTTCTACATCAACATGTGTCCCCTCTTCTTCATGTCTCTTCTACATCAACATGTGTCCCCTCTTCTTCATGTCTCTCCTACATCAACATGTGTCCCCTCTTCTCCATGTCTCTCCTACATCAACATGTGTCCCCTCTTCTTCATGTCTCTTCTACATCAACATGTGTCCCCTCTTCTTCATGTCTCTTCTACATCAACATGTGTCCCCTCTTCTTCATGTCTCTTCTACATCAACATGTGTCCCCTCTTCTTCATGTCTCTTCTACATCAACATGTGTCCCCTCTTCTTCATGTCTCTTCTACATCAACATGTGTCCCCTCTTCTTCATGTCTCTCCCACATCAACATGTGTCCCCTCTTCTCCATGTCTCTCCTACATCAACATGTGTCCCCTCTTCTTCATGTCTCTCCTACATCAACATGTGTCCCCTCTTCTTCATGTCTCTCCTACATCAACATGTGACCCCTCTTCTTCATGTCTCTCCTACATCAACATGTGTCCCCTCTTCTTCATGTCCCTTCTACATCAACATGTGTCCCCTCTTCTTCATGTCTCTTCTACATCAACATGTGTCCCCTCTTCTTCATGTCTCTCCTACATCAACATGTGTCCCCTCTTCTTCATGTCTCTTCTACATCAACATGTGTCCCCTCTTCTTCATGTCTCTTCTACATCAACATGTGTCCCCTCTTCTTCATGTCTCTTCTACATCAACATGTGTCCCCTCTTCTTCATGTCTCTTCTACATCAACATGTGTCCCCTCTTCTTCATGTCTCTTCTACATCAACATGTGTCCCCTCTTCTTCATGTCTCTCCTACATCAACATGTGTCCCCTCTTCTTCATGTCTCTTCTACATCAACATGTGTCTCTTCTACATCACAATGTGTCCCCTCTTCTTCATGTCTCTTCTACATCAACATGTGTCCCCTCTTCTTCATGTCTCTCCTACATCAACATGTGTCCCCTCTTCTTCATGTCTCTTCTACATCAACATGTGTCCCCTCTTCTTCATGTCTCTTCTACATCAACATGTGTCCCCTCTTCTTCATGTCTCTTCTACATCAACATGTGTCCCCTCTTCTTCATGTCTCTTCTACATCAACATGTGTCCCCTCTTCTTCGTGTCTCTTCTACATCAACATGTGTCCCCTCTTCTTCATGTCTCTCCTACATCAACATGTGTCCCCTCTTCTTCGTGTCTCTTCTACATCAACATGTGTCCCCTCTTCTTCGTGTCTCTTCTACATCAACATGTGTCCCCTCTTCTTCGTGTCTCTTCTACATCAACATGTGTCCCCTCTCTTCGTGTCTCTTCTACATCAACATGTGTCCCCTCTTCTTCGTGTCTCTTCTACATCAACATGTGTGCCCTCTTCTTCGTGTCTCTTCTACATCAACATGTGTCCCCTCTTCTCCGTGTCTCTTCTACATCAACATGTGTCCCCTCTTCTTCGTGTCTCTTCTACATCAACATGTGTCCCCTCTTCTTCGTGTCTCTTCGACATCAACATGTGTCCCCTCTTCTTCGTGTCTCTTCTACATCAACATGTGTCCCCTCTTCTCCATGTCTCTTCCACATCAACATGTGTCCCCTCTTCTTCATGTCTCTTCCACATCAACATGTGTCCCCTCTTCTTCATGTCTCTTCTACATCAACATGTGTCCCCTCTTCTTCATGTCTCTTCTACATCAACATGTGTCCCCTCTTCTTCATGTCTCTTCTACATCAAACATGTGTCCCCTCTTCTTCATGTCTCTTCTACATCAACATGTGTCCCCTCTTCTCCATGTCTCTTCCACATCAAACATGTGTCCCCTCTTCTTCATGTCTCTTCTACATCAACATGTGTCCCCTCTTCTTCATGTCTCTTCTACATCAACATGTGTCCCCTCTTCTCATGTCTCTTCTACATCAACATGTGTCCCTCTTCTTCATGTCTCTTCTACATCAACATGTGTCCCCTCTTCTTCAGGTCTCTTCTACATCAACATGGTGTCCCCTCTTCTCCATGTCTCTTCCACATCAACATGGGTCCCCTCTTCTCCATGTCTCTTCTCACATCAAACATGTGTCCCCTCTTCTTCATGTCTCTTCTACATCAACATGTGTCCCGTCCTTCTCCCATGTCTCTCTTCTACATCAACATGTGCCCCTCTTCTACATCAACATGTGTCCCCTCTTCTCCATGTCTCTTCTACATCAACATGTGTCCCCTCTTCTACATCAACATGTGTGCCCTCTTCTTCGTGTCTCTTCTACATCAACATGTGTCCCCTCTTCTCCGTTGTCTCTTCTACATCAACATGTGTCCCCCTCTTCTTCGTGTCTCTTCTACATCAACATGTGTCCCCTCTTCTTCGTGTCTCTTCGACATCAACATGTGTCCCCTCTTCTTCGTGTCTCTTCTACAATCAACATGTGTCCCCTCTCCTCCATGTCTCTTCCACATCAACATGTGTCCCCTCTTCTTCATGTCTCTTCCACATCAACATGTGTCCCCTCTTCTTCATGTCTCTTCTACATCAACATGTGTCCCCCTTCTTCATGTCTCTTCTACATCAACATGTGTCCCCTCTTCTTCATGTCTCTTCTACATCAACATGTGTCCCCTCTTCTTCATGTCTCTTCTACATCAACATGTGTCCCCCTCTTCTCCATGTCTCTTCCACATCAACATGTGTCCCCTCTTCTTCATGTCTCTTCTACATCAACATGTGTCCCCCTCTTCTTCATGTCTCTTCTACATCAACATGTGTCCCCTCTTCTTCATGTCTCTTCTACATCAACATGTGTCCCCTCTTCTTCATGTCTCTTCTACATCAACATGTGTCCCCTCTTCTCCATGTCTCTTCCACATCAACATGTGTCCCCTCTTCTCCATGTCTCTTCTACATCAACATGTGTCCCCTCTTCTTCATGTCTCTTCTACATCAACATGTGTCCCGTCTTCTCCATGTCTCTTCTACATCAACATGTGTCCCCTCTTCTACATCAACATGTGTCCCCTCTTCTCCATGTCTCTTCTACATCAACATGTGTCCCCTCTTCTACATCAACATGTGTCCCCTCTTCTACATCAACATGTGTCCCCTCTTCTTCATGTCTCTTCTACATCAACATGTGTCCCCTCTTCTCCATGTCTCTTCTACATCAACATGTGTCCCCTCTTCTTCATGTCTCTTCTACATCAACATGTGTCCCCTCTTCTTCATGTCTCTACATCAACATGTGTCCCCTCTGTGGAAAGAGACTCTGAAAGGTTCAGGAACAAAGATTTTCTCTCTTTTTGATCCATTTCTATAAAAACCTGTCTGAAAATGAGCTGATCAGATTTTGGCCACTTTATGATGTCATAACGATGTGTTGTCTTGTGTAACCATTAGCCAATCAGCAACCAAGGTAACCCCCCCCCCCTTATTACCTGAATGTCCTCCTAGAGCACCATTGAGTTCTTTGTAACCAAATGTCTCTCAGAGGGGCGTGGGGAGGGGCTCCTTATTTTCATCTAAAGTAACAGACAGAGAATCAGCACTTTGGAAACAGGGCTGAATGAGTGATTTTTTGTTTTTCCTGCAGGTAAGTTTGGGATGGTGCTGCTGAAGAAGACGCTGCAGGTGGAGGAGAGGTACCCGTACCCAGTGAGGCTGGAGGCGATGTACGAGGCGATCGACCAGGCGCCCGCGAGGAAGAACGAGAAGCTCAGACAGAAAGGATTCGTGCAGAAATGCAAAGCTGCAGGAGTGGAGGGTCAGGTGGAGGAGGGCACGCTCACAGGTGAGGGGGGGGGATGTGGAGGGACTGAACATATTGAATAATACCTGTTTTATGCGGCCACAAGCCCTAGTGTGACACAAAACAAATTAAAGGTGGAGATCTCCATCGTCTTTCCGTACATACTGTATTTCATTATTGATTTTATTGTATTTACGTATATTGGTATTCACTTATTTATTTATTTTGTATTCATTTTGCTGATATTAATAAAACTATCTGTTATCTGCCTTTTTATTAGGACAAGTAGTTACACCAGTACAAAGATTACCACACAAGAAGATCCCAAGAAAGCCCCAAACAACAACAACATCTGCCACAACAACAACAACAACAACAACCACACGACCAACCACCACAACTCGGCCCACCACCACCAAGAGAGCAACAACCACCACCACGACAAAAGCAACAACCACCAAACCCACCACCAGGAGAACCACCACAAAGAGATTCACCACCACCACCACTCAGGTACACAGATGTTAAAAGTACACTTCCTTTGCTCAAGTAGAAGTACAGATACTCCTGTTTAAAAATACTCTGGTGAAAGTAGAAGTAGTGACTAAACTTTGAAATGTACTTCAGTAAAAAGTACCCATAGCTAGCAGCTGTTTTAAAGAGTACCTGACCTCCCTTTATATTAATAGAACAATAATGTCATTGTTAGCTAATGAATGTTTCCATGCTGAACAACGGCAACATGACAACGTTTCCATTGGTCCCTCTTCTTTAGAGAAGACCAGGAAGTGATGGATACACGGATCGTGTTCAAATCAATAGGCACGCAATGACTCTAAAGAATAATGATCACGCATCAAACACACATTCAGACTAAAGGAACCAGCTGTTTGGGAAATGAGAGAAGTAGAAAGTACAGGTATTTGAGTTCAACATGTAAGAAGTAGAAAGTACAGGTATTTGAGTTCAACATGTGAGAAGTAGAAAGTACAGGTATTTGAGTTCAACATGTAAGAAGTAGAAAGTACAGGTATTTGAGTTCAACATGTAAGAAGTAGAAAGTACAGGTATTTGGGTTCAACATGTAAGAAGTAGAAAGTACAGGTATTTGTGTTCAACATGTAAGAAGTAGAAAGTACAGGTATTTGAGTTCAACATGTAAGAAGTAGAAAGTACAGGTATTTGGGTTCAACATGTAAGAAGTAGAAAGTACAGGTATTTGTGTTCAACATGAGAGAAGTAGAAAGTACAGGTATTTGTGTTCAACATGTAAGAAGTAGAAAGTACAGGTATTTGAGTTCAACATGTAAGAAGTAGAAAGTACAGGTATTTGAGTTCAACATGTAAGAAGTAGAAAGTACAGGTATTTTGGTTCAACATGTAAGAAGTAGAAAGTACAGGTATTTGAGTTCAACATGTGAGAAGTAGAAAGTACAGGTATTTGAGTTCAACATGTAAGAAGTAGAAAGTACAGGTATTTGAGTTCAACATGTAAGAAGTAGAAAGTACAGGTATTTGGGTTCAACATGTGAGAAGTAGAAAGTACAGGTATTGTGTTCAACATGTAAGAAGTAGAAAGTACAGGTATTTGTGTTCAACATGTAAGAAGTAGAAAGTACAGGTATTTGAGTTCAACATGTAAGAAGTAGAAAGTACAGGTATTTGAGTTCAACATGTAATAAGTAGAAAGTACAGGTATTTGAGTTCAACATGTAAGAAGTAGAAAGTACAGGTATTTGAGTTCAACATGTGAGAAGTAGAAAGTACAGGTATTTGAGTTCAACATGTAAGAAGTAGAAAGTACAGGTATTTGTGTTTAACATGTAAGAAGTAGAAAGTACAGGTATTTGAGTTCAACATGTGAGAAGTAGAAAGTACAGGTATTTGTGTTCAACATGTGAGAAGTAGAAAGTACAGGTATTTGTGTTCAACATGTAAGAAGTAGAAAGTACAGGTATTTGGGTTCAACATGTAAGAAGTAGAAAGTACAGGTATTTGTGTTCAACATGTGAGAAGTAGAAAGTACAGGTATTTGAGTTCAACATGTGAGAAGTAGAAAGTACAGGTATTTGTGTTCAACATGTGAGAAGTAGAAAGTACAGGTATTTGTGTTCAACATGTAAGAAGTAGAAAGTACAGGTATTTGAGTTCAACATGTAAGAAGTAGAAAGTACAGGTATTTGTGTTCAACATGTAAGAAGTAGAAAGTACAGGTATTTGGGTTCAACATGTGAGAAGTAGAAAGTACAGGTATTTGTGTTCAACATGTAAGAAGTAGAAAGTACAGGTATTTGTGTTCAACATGTAAGAAGTAGAAAGTACAGGTATTTGAGTTCAACATGTGAGAAGTAGAAAGTACAGGTATTTGGGTTCAACATGTGAGAAGTAGAAAGTACAGGTATTTGAGTTCAACATGTAAGAAGTAGAAAGTACAGGTATTTGTGTTCAACATGTAAGAAGTAGAAAGTACAGGTATTTGTGTTCAACATGTAAGAAGTAGAAAGTACAGGTATTTGAGTTCAACATGTGAGAAGTAGAAAGTACAGGTATTTGTGTTCAACATGTGAGAAGTAGAAAGTACAGGTATTTGTGTTCAACATGTGAGAAGTAGAAAGTACAGGTATTTGGGTTCAACATGTGAGAAGTAGAAGGTACAGGTATTTGTTCAACATGTGAGAAGTAGAAAGTACAGGTATTTGAGTTCAACATGTAAGAAGTAGAAAGTACAGGTATTTGTGTTCAACATGTAAGAAGTAGAACGTACAGGTATTTGAGTTCAACATGTGAGAAGTAGAAAGTACAGGTATTTGTGTTCAACATGTGAGAAGTAGAAAGTACAGGTATTTGAGTTCAACATGTGAGAAGTAGAAAGTACAGGTATTTGTGTTCAACATGTGAGAAGTAGAAAGTACAGGTATTTGTGTTCAACATGTAAGAAGTAGAAAGTACAGGTATTTGAGTTCAACATGTAAGAAGTAGAAAGTACAGGTATTTGAGTTCAACATGTAATAAGTAGAAAGTACAGGTATTTGAGTTCAACATGTAAGAAGTAGAAAGTACAGGTATTTGAGTTCAACATGTGAGAAGTAGAAAGTACAGGTATTTGAGTTCAACATGTAAGAAGTAGAAAGTACAGGTATTTGTGTTCAACATGTAAGAAGTAGAAAGTACAGGTATTTGAGTTCAACATGTGAGAAGTAGAAAGTACAGGTATTTGTGTTCAACATGTGAGAAGTAGAAAGTACAGGTATTTGTGTTCAACATGTAAGAAGTAGAAAGTACAGGTATTTGTGTTCAACATGTAAGAAGTAGAAAGTACAGGTATTTGTGTTCAACATGTAAGAAGTAGAAAGTACAGGTATTTGAGTTCAACATGTGAGAAGTAGAAAGTACAGGTATTTGTGTTCAACATGTGAGAAGTAGAAAGTACAGGTATTTGTGTTCAACATGTAAGAAGTAGAAAGTACAGGTATTTGAGTTCAACATGTAGAAGTAGAAAGTACAGGTATTTGTGTTCAACATGTAAGAAGTAGAAAGTACAGGTATTTGAGTTCAACATGTGAGAAGTAGAAAGTACAGGTATTTGTGTTCAACATGTGAGAAGTAGAAAGTACAGGTATTTGTGTTCAACATGTAAGAAGTAGAAAGTACAGGTATTTGGGTTCAACATGTAAGAAGTAGAAAGTACAGGTATTTGGGTTCAACATGTGAGAAGTAGAAGGTACAGGTATTTGTTCAAAATGTAAGAAGTAGAAAGTACAGGTATTTGGGTTCAAAATGTAAGAAGTAGAAAGTACAGGTATTTGTGTTCAACATGTGAGAAGTAGAAAGTACAGGTATTTGAGTTCAACATGTAAGAAGTAGAAAGTACAGGTATTTGTGTTCAACATGTAAGAAGTAGAAAGTACAGGTATTTGGGTTCAACATGTGAGAAGTAGAAAGTACAGGTATTTGAGTTCAACATGTAAGAAGTAGAAAGTACAGGTATTTGAGTTCAACATGTGAGAAGTAGAAAGTACAGGTATTTGTGTTCAACATGTAAGAAGTAGAAAGTACAGGTATTTGGGTTCAACATGTGAGAAGTAGAAAGTACAGGTATTTGTGTTCAACATGTAAGAAGTAGAAAGTACAGGTATTTGTGTTCAACATGTAAGAAGTAGAAAGTACAGGTATTTGAGTTCAACATGTGAGAAGTAGAAAGTACAGGTATTTGGGTTCAACATGTGAGAAGTAGAAAGTACAGGTATTTGAGTTCAACATGTAAGAAGTAGAAAGTACAGGTATTTGTGTTCAACATGTAAGAAGTAGAAAGTACAGGTATTTGTGTTCAACATGTAAGAAGTAGAAAGTACAGGTATTTGAGTTCAACATGTGAGAAGTAGAAAGTACAGGTATTTGTGTTCAACATGTGAGAAGTAGAAAGTACAGGTATTTGTGTTCAACATGTGAGAAGTAGAAAGTACAGGTATTTGGGTTCAACATGTGAGAAGTAGAAGGTACAGGTATTTGTTCAACATGTGAGAAGTAGAAAGTACAGGTATTTGAGTTCAACATGTAAGAAGTAGAAAGTACAGGTATTTGTGTTCAACATGTAAGAAGTAGAAAGTACAGGTATTTGAGTTCAACATGTGAGAAGTAGAAAGTACAGGTATTTGTGTTCAACATGTGAGAAGTAGAAAGTACAGGTATTTGAGTTCAACATGTGAGAAGTAGAAAGTACAGGTATTTGTGTTCAACATGTGAGAAGTAGAAAGTACAGGTATTTGTGTTCAACATGTAAGAAGTAGAAAGTACAGGTATTTGGGTTCAACATGTGAGAAGTAGAAGGTACAGGTATTTGTGTTCAACATGTAAGAAGTCAAAGTAAAAAGTCGTAGTGGAGTAAAGTACTGAAAAAGTACTTAAGTACAGTAACAGAGTATTTGTTCTCCACTACTTCCCACCTCTGCTGATAGCTGTAGCTTACATCAAACTGAAACTGTGCGAAAAACCCCACAAAGAAAGTAAGTTACAGTGACATGTATAAGAGTCATGGGCTGGAAGTCCTTTGAGACACATTATGTCCTCGTCTGTCCACATTTCAAAGGCTCTGTCATCTTTGACCTGAATCCAGAGGACAAAAGGGACCCTCTTTTATTGGCCACATGTTTTGAAGAATCCAGACCAGACAATTACAGATCGTGATGATATTTTAACAATGTGAACAGACTCAGACTTTCCCTCGAAGGTTTAAGTACTTTCTCTTCTCTTATGTTGTACATGTTCATTCAAGGGTTACACAATATGAGACAAATATAACATAAGTATTGTACTCCACTACTTCTCCTCTCCCAGAGACCCACCAGAGCCCAGACGACCTCCCAGTGGCTCCCAGTCCCCAGGACCACCGTTGACCCCTCCCACTACAGCAGAGCGAGGGAGAGGAACCAGGTGAAGACCACCCCGTCTGGAGATAACCGAACGGATAAAGACAACAGAGATCCAAACAGCCGCAAACTGGTTCCCTCCACTCAAAAACCATTAAAGATCAAACCCGCCAAGAGGAAGAACGCGGGAGGAAAGGTGAGGTAAAAGTGTTTGGGGGTCTTTTTGTGTGTACTTAGGTCAAGGGTCTGCGAAAACAGGAAGTAATGACGGAGCAGGGACCTCCTTCTACCTCTGTATAAACTTGAATTGCATATTCGTCATTCCATTAGGTGTATGGTATCCTTAAGTGCCATGTTCTGTATAAACATTAATATTCTATATTCCATATTTATGGTGCATGCAATACTAAACTCTTAAGGCCCTGACACACCGAGCCGATTTCGGCCGTCGATAGATGTCTGGCCGTCGATGAGCGTCCTGTCGCCCTACTCAGATTGGTGTGTCGCGCACCGTCGTGTCTTCTGAAATAAATCACTCTGATTGGCTGTTCAGCTTAGCGAATCAGTGCATGAGAAGTGAAACGGAAGTGAAGAAGGCACAAACAGACGGCTATTATTTTTCATTTCCCAGTACCGCACTAAACATGTTTTCGACTATAAGTCGTTATGTGAAACAGTCTGTGATGGACAAGAGTGAAAATGCAACGCACGCTATTTGTTGTTTGTTTCTATCACGCAGTCTGTTCTTCTCTCGGTTATCACGCAGTCTTTCTTCCGGTTGTCGCCTCTTTTGAATGACGAATACACACTACCGCCGCCTGCTGGTAAGGAGAGTTATTGCCACTCACGCATGTGCAGTTCGTACTACGTACCTACTTGGCCGTCGGCTGAAGTCTTTGCGGTGTGTTCCAGTGCGACTGTTTGGCCAAAACGCAGGAGACGTGAGGGTCCGTCGAGACGTGTTCTCTGGTGTGTAGGGCTTTTAAAGTAATAATATGTAACCTTAGCTAAGAAGTTCAAGGTTTAAAAAAAGTGCTGCACCGTGATTTAGCATATAGCTAGCCTTTGTGATTTCAAGTATTTATGGGTTAGAGTAAAACTGTCATTGTTGTGTAAGTTAAATGGTTTTGGTTGTTTTCCCGATAAATAGGCCAGTTAGTATTTTCAGACACTGACATTTAAAAAAAAAACTAAATACTTCAAATCAAATTAAACCATAGTTTGCTGTCCCCCCAGTAGTACCTCTAACATCCCCAACATATAGGTTACAGACCCCCTGATAAAAAGCCATAATTAAGACTACTTTACTCGGAAAATATCAGTAGGCTACTTAAACCACACATGGATGAATTAGAATGGCTTTTAGAGAGAGACGTAAACAAGACAATGCAGTAAATAAATCAATGAAATAACCAAATAAATCAAACAGAGGATGTGTGATGGATAATGATCAGGGTGGATATGCCAGTGTGAAGAGATGTGTTTTGAGACGTGATTTGAAATTGGGGAGAGAGTCAGTGTTGCAGATGTCAGGTGGGAGAGAGTTCCAGAGGTGGGGTGCAGAGCGGCTGAAGGCTCTAGACCCCATGGTGGTTAGGCGGGGTGCAGAGCGGCTGAAGGCACTAGACCCCATGGTGGTGAGGCGGGGTGAAGAGCGGCTGAAGGCTCTAGACCCCATGGTGGTTAGATGGGGTGCAGAGCGGCTGAAGGCACTAGACCCCATGGTGGTTAGATGGGGTGCAGAGCGGCTGAAGGCACTAGACCCCATGGTGGTTAGGCGGGGTGCAGAGCGGCTGAAGGCTCTAGACCCCATGGTGGTTAGGCGAGGTGCAGAGCGGCTGAAGGCACTAGACCCCATGGTGGTTAGGTGGGGTGCAGAGCGGCTGAAGGCACTAGACCCCATGGTGGTTAGGCGGGGTGCAGAGCGGCTGAAGGCACTAGACCCCATGGTGGTGAGGCGGGGTGAAGAGCGGCTGAAGGCTCTAGACCCCATGGTGGTTAGGTGGGGTGCAGAGCGGCTGAAGGCTCTAGACCCCATGGTGGTTAGATGGGGTGCAGAGCGGCTGAAGGCACTAGACCCCATGGTGGTTAGGTGGGGTGCAGAGCGGCTGAAGGCTCTAGACCCCATGGTGGTTAGATGGGGTGCAGAGCGGCAGAAGGCACTAGACCCCATGGTGGTTAGATGGGGTGCAGAGCGGCTGAAGGCACTAGACCCCATGGTGGTTAGGCGGGGTGCAGAGCGGCTGAAGGCTCTAGACCCCATGGTGGTTAGATGGGGTGCAGAGCGGCAGAAGGCACTAGACCCCATGGTGGTTAGATGGGGTGCAGAGCGGCAGAAGGCACTAGACCCCATGGTGGTTAGATGGGGTGCAGAGCGGCTGAAGGCACTAGACCCCATGGTGGTTAGGTGGGGTGCAGAGCGGCTGAAGGCACTAGACCCCATGGTGGTTAGGTGGGGTGCAGAGCGGCTGAAGGCTCTAGACCCCATGGTGGTTAGATGGGGTGCAGAGCGGCAGAAGGCACTAGACCCCATGGTGGTTAGATGGGGTGCAGAGCGGCTGAAGGCACTAGACCCCATGGTGGTTAGGCGGGGTGCAGAGCGGCTGAAGGCTCTAGACCCCATGGTGGTTAGGCGAGGTGCAGAGCGGCTGAAGGCACTAGACCCCATGGTGGTTAGGTGGGGTGCAGAGCGGCTGAAGGCACTAGACCCCATGGTGGTTAGGCGGGGTGCAGAGCGGCTGAAGGCTCTAGACCCCATGGTGGTTAGACGGGGTGCAGAGCGGCTGAAGGCTCTAGACCCCATGGTGGTTAGGCGGGGTGCAGAGCGGCTGAAGGCTCTAGACCCCATGGTGGTTAGGCGGGGTGCAGAGCGGCTGAAGGCTCTAGACCCCATGGTGGTTAGGCGGGGTGCAGAGCGGCTGAAGGCTCTAGACCCCATGGTGGTTAGGCGGGGTGCAGAGCGGCTGAAGGCTCTAGACCCCATGGTGGTTAGGCGGGGTGCAGAGCGGCTGAAGGCTCTAGACCCCATGGTGGTTAGGCGGGGTGCAGAGCGGCTGAAGGCTCTAGACCCCATGGTGGTTAGGCGGGGTGCAGAGCGGCTGAAGGCTCTAGACCCCATGGTGGTTAGGCGGGGTGCAGAGCGGCTGAAGGCTCTAGACCCCACGGTGGTTAGGCGGGGTGCAGAGCGGCTGAAGGCTCTAGACCCCATGGTGGTCAGGGGGGGTGCAGAGCGGCTGAAGGCTCTAGACCCCATGGTGGTTAAACGGAAGGGGGGTGCAGTGAGGTGGAGGGAAGCAGAAGACCTGAGAGTGCGGATGGGTGTTGATGTGCAGGAGGTCGGAGAGGTACAGAGGAGTGAGGTTATGGATTTGACGGGGAGCCAGTGAAGTTGCTGAAGAACAGGAGTGATGTGGTTAATGGAGGGGGTTCTGGTGATGATGCGAGCGGCAGAGTTCTGAACCAGTTGAAGTCTGTGGATGGATTTGAGAGGGAGACCAAAGAGAAGGGAGTTGCAGTAGTCGATGCGGGAAGTGACCAGGGTGTGGACAAGAATGGCGGTGCTCTTAGGGTTAAGGGACGGGCGGAGGAGGTTGATGTTGCGTAGATGGAAATAGGCAGACCGAGTGAGAGAAATGGTCGAAATGACTTTGACCATTTCCATAAGTAAATAATAATGCTTGTAATTTGGGGTCCGCTCCAAAATCTAATCAGTTCTTCCTCCGCTAGTGCAACATCCTTCCCCTAAGGTTAATGAAAATAGGGTGAGGACTTTTTCCGTAATCCTGTTGACCGACAAATGGAGAGGTTCGGCTCAGGAGGTGAAGGTTGTCTCAAAATTGAAATGTTCCTCCAGAAAGTGTTGAAGTGTCCTTGAGCATCAAACCTTATCCACACATCGGTGTATGAATGTATGACGTGTGTTGTAAAGCGCTTTGAAATTTAGACTAGAAAAGCGTTACATAAATGCACTCCAATTACAAACAACCAAACTGAAAGCATTCAATAGTACGTCCTTTGCAGAGGCAATTCGTTTTGGGAGTGTATATGATTATAAAAGTGAGCTAAAGTTAGGAGTCATTTTGCAGGGCACTTTCACACAGATAACTTCATTAAGAGATTGGACCTTTCTTCATCTATTTAGCCTTGACTGGAATTTCTACAATTTTAACCACTTTGTGTGTTCAACAACTTGACATTCTTCTGAAATGGTTAATCATTGCCCTAGTTCTCTCTCCGGGTTGAGTTCTCTATCTGTGTTTTTCAATATCTCTCCATTTGTGTTTTTCAATATCTCTCTATCTGTGTTGAGTTCTCTATCTGTGTTTTTTAATAGTTCTCTATCTGTGGTTTTTAATAGTTCTCTATCTGTGGTTTTTAATAGTTCTCTATCTGTGGTTTTTAATAGTTCTCTATCTGTAGTTTTTCATTTTCATTGTACCTTTATGTATGCACCATGACATCAAGTCAAATTCCTCGTACGTGTCAACCTACCTGGTAATAAACCTGATTCTGTTTCTGATTTCTGATTCTGATGGTATTAAACTAAAATATACTTTAACAACCAAATTAACAACATGCTTTTGTCCATGCAGGTGATGACAAATGAGTACGAGGACAGGTTTGAAGCGGGCAAACCCACAGTGAGTGATCCGGAGGAAACCTTCACCAGCATCAGTCCCACCAAGAGGGTGAAGGGAAAACACGATAAGCTCGACAAGAGGAAGAAAAAGAATGACAAGGCTGGCAAGAAAGGCGAGAGGAGAGGAGGAAAGGCCGGGAAGACCGGGGGAAAGAAAAATGGAAAGAAGTTGTCAAAGTACCCGGAGAAAGAGGACTTCCCGAAGCCCACTAAGAAGCCGACGCCCGCTCCGAAGGGATCTCTGGCCTCCTTCCTCGACTACTTTGAGAACAGGAGGCGACTGCTGGTGAGAGCATGACGTAATTCACAGCTCATGAAAGGAGCCTCACTCTGCCTCTCTTTCCTTTCTGGCAGAAGTACACACATCCTTTACTCAAGTAGAAGTACAGACACTCGTGTTTAAAAATACTCTGGTAAAAGTAGAAGCACTGACTAAACTTCTTTAGTCAAGTAAAAGTAAAGAACTTTGAAGTGTACTTCAGTAAAAAGTACCCATAACTAGCAGCTGTTTTAAAGAGTACCTGACCTCCCTTTATATTAATAGAACAATAATGTCATTGTTAGCTAATGAATGTTTCCATGGTGAACAACGGCAACATGACAACGTTTCCATTGGTCCCTCTTCTTTAGAGAAGACCAGGAAATGATGGATACACGGATCGTGTTCAAATCAATAGGCACGCAATGACTCTAAAGAATAATGATCACGCATCAAACACACATTCAGACTAAAGGAACCAGCTGTTTGGGAAATGAGAGAAGAAGAAAGTACAGGTATTTGAGTTCAACATGTAAGAAGTAGAAAGTACAGGTATTTGAGTTCAACATGTAAGAAATAGAAAGTACAGGTATTTGAGTTCAACATGTAAGAAGTAGAAAGTACAGGTATTTGGGTTCAACATGTAAGAAGTAGAAAGTACAGGTATTTGAGTTCAACATGTAAGAAGTAGAAAGTACAGGTATTTGGGTTCAACATGTAAGAAGTAGAAAGTACAGGTATTTGAGTTCAACATGTAAGAAGTAGAAAGTACAGGTATTTGGGTTCAAAATGTAAGAAGTCAAAGTAAAAAGTCGTCAGAAAAATAAATAGTGGAATAAAGTATACTGATACCAGAAACATGTAGGCTACTTACAGTAAGTACAGTAACAAAGTATTTGTACTACACTACTTCCCACCTCTGTTCATATGCAGTAATAAATGGCTCTGATGTACCAAAACCCAGCCCAAACACATACCAGTTTTAAATTACATTGCATTTAGCTGACGCTTTTATCCAAAGCGACTTACAATAAGTACATTCGACCAACAAGATACAAACTTGAAGAAAACAGAATCATATAAGTACATCAGGTTTCAGAGCCAAAACATTTCAAGTGCTACTCAACTGGCTTTAGATAAGCCAGTCCTTAAATAAATAGTTAGAGTTAAATAGTTACTGCTAAAAGTTAGATGAGAAGATTGCTACCCCTTTAAGTTCTGGCTTTTCAATCTACAAAGCTACAGCCAACAGGTAGTTAGCTAGTTAGCTTAGCTTAGCATACATACAGGAAACCAGGGTTAGCCTTGCTCAGTCCAAAAACCTTATTTATGCTAAGCTAAGCTAACTGGCTCCTTGCTGTTTCATTTTTTTCCTGCAGAGAGAAGAGAGTGGTTCAAATTCCTCCCTCTTCTTTTCTTGCTAGAAGACGGAGAAGAATATTGCTAGAATAATCTATTTGGCTACAGCCAGCACAACCCAGTCTCACGGCATTTCGTGACTATAGCACGAAATGCCGTGAGACTGGGTTGGCCAGCAGCTAGTTTAGCATAGAGACTGGAAACAGGTAGAAATGATTAGCCTTGCTCAGTCCAAAAACGGGTTTTATGCTACGCTAAGCTAACGCAAGATAGCAAATAAGCGTATTTCCCAAAAAAAGACTCACATCAGAAGTTAACCTTTATCTTTGCAGAGTAAGACACAGTAAACCAGACACATGTATCCAACAACAATGTCTGGTAAAACCATTCACTATCACAATAAAATGATATTGCTTTGTCTTCCATTTTACATGTGTCTTTTCAGCAGAAGTTAGTTCTTCTAGAACAGAGCAAGGTGACCCACTACACACATGTTCTGTGGTGTGCAAACCACTCCCCCTTTTGTATCCCTTAATGTCATTACTTTATAACCTGAAGTAGTTTGAAATATGAATACAGACATGCAGTATGTGGAGGCTGCACAGCTGAGTGCTAACAGACTGAGTGTCTCTGTTATGCCCCATCCTCCGCCTGCAGGCTAATGTAAACATCACCTCTGCAGCACCCTGTGTGTGTGTGTGTAGGTGTGTGTGTTTCATTGCACATACATGACAGTCTCTCCCTTCCTGCAGCTGATCACGTCCCCCGGGGAGGAGAGCAACATGTACGTTCAGCAGAGAGATGAGTACCTGGAGTCTGTGTGTGAAATGGCCATCAGGAAAGTTTCCATTATCACCATCTTCGGCTCGCTGAGCAACTCCACCATGAAGATCGACCACTACCAGCTGGGTGAGTGTCCTGCAGTGGCTCACCAGGGAAAGGAGAGGTTAACAAGTTTAAAAGGAAGTTGTTTTTAACTCTTAAACGTTGTGAGAAAGATGATTGGCAGTTCTCTCAGACTGTTGATGCCTCCATCTGGTTGGGAAATCTGTCCGTGTTTCTTAGTCACTCAGAATAACTGTTTACGAAGCTCTTAAGTCTCGTCGTGTGTTTTCTACCTTTGCATCTTAAATCTGCATGTTCCCTTTGCATGACTTGCCCTCTCTACCTTATTTGTATGCCTCTGCTCTGGCAGTAAACTTGGCCAGAGGCAATTCGTTGTTGGGTTGTTTCGTACCACACCATTTATCAGAAACAACTTGAGGGAATTACTTCAAATGTTGCAAATACGTCCACTTAGCCCCGATGACAAACTGTTAGAAATTGGTTGTTAAACATCAGCGACTGAGACATAACAAACCCATTTTTGGCAATTTTTTTACACAATTGTCTAATATGGTTAGATGGGTCATTCCAGAATTGGAGGACAATTTAGGAAAAACAGATAATAAACCATCAAAAAAAGTGATAAAGGCATCAAATCAATCAATCAATCAATCAATCAATGTTTATTTATAGCCCAATATCACAAATGTTACATTTTTGTCTCAGTGGTCTTCACAGTTTGTACAAAATATCAGTATGACAATACGACACCCTCTGTCCTTAGACCCTCTGTCCTTAGACCCTCTGTCCTCAGACCCTCTGTCCTTAGACCCTCTTTCCTCAGACCCTCTGTCCTTAGACCCTCTGTCCTCAGACCCTCTGTCCTTAGACCCTCTGTCCTTAGACCCTCTGTCCTTGGACCCTCTTTCCTCAGACCCTCTGTCCTTAGACCCTCTGTCCTTAGACCCTCTGTCCTTAGACCCTCTTTCCTCAGACCCTCTGTCCTTAGACCCTCTGTCCTCAGACCCTCTGTCCTTAGACCCTCTGTCCTTAGACCCTCTGTCCTTAGACCCTCTTTCCTCAGACCCTCTGTCCTTAGACCCTCTGTCCTTAGACCCTCTGTCCTCAGACCCTCTGTCCTCAGACCCTCTGTCCTTAGACCCTCTGTCCTCAGACCCTCTGTCCTTAGACCCTCTGTCCTTAGACCCTCACATCGTACAAGGAAAAACTTCCGAAGCAAACCCACAGTTTAAAGAGAACATGGGAGAAACCTCAGGGAGAGCAACAGAGGAGGGATCAAATGTATATTCTCCAATGAAGAATGAACCCTGTTACTCTAATTATAGTAACAGGGTTGCAAATGAATGCTAATTTTAGATTTTACCTCAGGAATGAATGCTAGCTGCACAATGTCATGCTATTGTCAAGGATTGGACACACTTAGATATTTAACTGAAGAAAGATACATTTGAAATGAATTTGTTTTAGTCTCAACATGTGAGTAACAGGGTTGCGTTTGTATGAGTGCCACACTCCTTCAAGACTGACAAGACTGGAAATATATGAAAAATGAAAGAGAGGACTTAGTCGTGGTCTACCCAGGGCACGAGCACATGGCTTGCTCATGTCCTTTCTGTGTCATCTGACAAACAGTTTGTTAACTTCCTGTGCCAATCTAAAAAGGTTTGGGTAACAGGGTTGAACGCATGTTGAGGGACACACCTTCAGTGCAACATTACTGTTATTTAAAATGTGTTTATGATTTAACAAATTGATTTTATCATTACAAGAGACATATATCAATAGACTAACAACACAAGTAAATAAAATCCCTATTTTAAATGTTATATTTGACGCAAGTTGGTCACCAAGAAGCGGGGACAAGAGAAAAGGGCCATTTTAGGGGATGTTCGAGAGCTATTTGGTCATTAAAATAATATTTTGAAACCACATTTTCTACAACTTTATATACATCTTGTCTCAAGACAAGTATATTTAACACAACACGTGCATGTTTTAGCTTTTTGGGCATGGATTATTACATTTTTTATCTGGGGGACATGAAATATCCTCCAATGCTGGAATGACCCAGATGATGAAACGATGACATTTGACCAGATATGGATGTAAACAGCAACTGGACTGATTGGCAAAGGCACACAAACACATGGCAGCATTTCTAGTGTTCTTCTATAGTATGTAAGTACTGCACTGTGAGTATGTTAAGTACTAATATCAAGCAAGAGGCAGAAATTATAGTCTATATCTTTCGTCTGTAAAGAGCTTAACGTATTAATTACAGCGTCTGTCTCTCTGTGTGCTGATAGCAGGGCAAGGCTTCACGTCCATGGACATTATATTTCTAGGTGTCCTTTTTTTATAGTGTATTTTTGTAGGACAACCAACACCTGTTGTCTCCCTTGTTCTCCGTTCCTAAAGACCCATTGGTTTCATGAGATATTCTAGAAATTGACAAACACAAGTTTATGATACTTACACAGGTTGTTCAGACGTGACGTGCTGCTCTTGCTGTTGAAGAGGAAACGTTACTGCAGTGAGAATGTTCTCCGTGTTGAGCGGCCACGTCTGCTGTCTTGTCCTCGTCTTACCTTTTCTCTGCTCCCAGTGAAGCAGACTGAACTCTACCAAGGCCACAGCACTTTCCTCTGAGCAGGTGATCATACCCAGAGCTCACTGCTGATACATCTCACCCTGACTGTTCTCTTGTGTTCGTGTTCTCCTGTGGGGAAAGCACTTTGACAGGTTGCACTTTCAATGGATTTTTAGTGAGAGGCTTTTTTGATTTAGCCACATCTGTCGCATCAGATATATTTTATAACGGGAGACCTGGACAAGAAAAGCGGAAACAAAGAGTTTCAACATAATAAACACGTTTGCATGCATCCTGTAATATATTTCAACAAAGCTTTGAGGTCATTCAGAGCATCTATGGTTTTAAGATTAAGAAATAGGTCATTTCATGATTAAAAAAATTAAAACTTTCAAAATAAAGTTAAAACATAAAAAAAAGATTTTAGGAATTTACATTTTTCTAAATAATTAAAGAAATATTGCAAATTGTGATAAAAAGTTTCAGCTTTCTTTGTAACATAATGCTGTGCTGGTTACTAGATAGGAGAGAGGGGGTGTTTAGGTCAGCTGTAAGAAATGAGTTTGTTCAGAAGCTATTTTGAGTACAGGGGTCTTTATCTGTATCAGGGGAGTGTAACCACTCACACACACACACACACACACACACACACACACACACACACACACACACACACACACACACACACACATTTAATGCAATTATGACAACCAAAAATGTCCCTTTTATCAAACAGAGCTTCTTGTTCAAGAAGTTCCAAAACCCCCCCGCGGTTTATTTTTATGAAATGCTGTATCATTTTGTCTCAGCGTCCTCTCTCATATTTTCAGACATTTTACAGCCGTCTCAAACCCCTAAAGCCTGGGAGTGTGTGTGTGTGTGTGTGTGTGTGTGTGTGTGTGTGTGTGTGTGTGTGTGTGTGTGTGTGTGTGTGTGTGTGTGTGTGTGTGTGTGTTGGCTTCGGGACACTGAAACCCACTTTGTAACCCTTTTACGAGTCTGTCACTCCGCATGACAACGAGGTTTTATTCGGCTGGAATGTTGGAAAAAGTACAGAGTTGACGTCAGCGAACCCCCCGCCCACGGTAGTTAGACTTTTGTTCCACTTACCGGCCCGAAGTTTGTGTGTGTGTGTGTGTGTGTGTGTGTGTGTGTGTGTGTGTGAGAGCCGGTACTGTACACAAACAACTGGTTCTTTCACTGCTGCCCCTCCCTCACTTTAGGTGACCTCATGGTGGTCAGTGTGTTTGTGTGTTTGTGTGTTTATCTGTGTGTGTAAAGTCTGAGTGTGTATCGGCTGCAGTGTGTGTGCTGGGGTTTTCCTGATTTGCTCATGCACAACCACCAACACACACTGTTCTGTGGTCTGTGTGTGTGTGTGTGTGTGTGTGTGTGTGTGTGTGTGTGTGTGTGTGTGTGTGTGTGTGTGTGTGTGTGTGTGTGTGTGTGTGTGTGTGTGTGTGTGTGTGTGTGTATGCAATGAGGCATTGGTGATTAAAGGCTTTTGCTTTGGTCTATTTAAACTCCAAGTACAGTGCATAGATTCATAAGGCATCTGCCCAGGCCAGATCTCAGTGATTCAAAGCCACTTTTTGTGAGATCACAGAGGACAAATGCCAGAAACAACAAAGAAACTTTGCGAATAAATAAAAAGAGAATAAAAGTTAAACACAAGACAAGTCTCTACCCTGATCTCAAGAGAAAGAGACTTCAAAAACTGTGTTTAAAAGTGATTAACATCTCATTATAAATCATTATTCTTTCCACTGTTAACCTCTCACTTTTTGTGGGGGTTGTCCCTGATTCGCTCTGCATGTTTACACTCTGCATGTTTACACTCTGCAGACCCCACTCGACCGCCATGTCAAACACAATTGTCAAATAAAAATGTTTTACGTTTGAGCAATAAAAAACACATTTTACTCCCCTGTCTCAGAGCCAAACTCTCACATTGTGTGTGTGTGTGTGTGTGTGTGTGTGTGTCTGACAGTTACTTGACTTTTTTAAATGTGTGTAAAAGATTGTATCTCTCCGATGTGATATTGCAAGACTCTCATGATTAGATTAGAATAGATTAGATTTACTTTATTGAGCCGAAGTTGTTTATGAACTAAACGGTTGTTAGATTTACTTTTTTCACTTGTGTTTTCGGAGCAAAATGTCAAACAAAGCTAAGATGTCAGAAGTTATTACATATTATATTTCTCATGTTTTGGTTTCACTGGTTTTATTGAAATCACTGCATGGCACAAATCTTTTCTACTGCCTGAAACGCCTCCATTGTTTACTTCCGGAACATAATGACATCACTATGTAACACACACGGTCTTATTGGCTAGCGCTTCAACACATTGTACGTAATAGGCTAAGGGGCGGGACATCTCTATGCGGTTGACCAATCACAACAGTCAAACAGTGTGAAATGTATCACAGATTCTCACCTCTGTTTCT
>CADEHL010001263.1:105000-135000 GCA_902827135.1 Harpagifer antarcticus | reverse complement strand
GGCTTTGAAGTGTACTTCAGTAAAAAGTACCCATAACTAGCAGCTGCTTTAAAGAGTACCTGACCTCCCTTTATATCAATAGAACAATAATGTCATTGTTAGCTAATGAATGTTTCCATGCTGAACAACGGCAACATGACAACGTTTGTGTTCAACATGTAAGAAGTAGAAAGTACAGGTATTTGGGTTCAACATGTGAGAAGTAGAAAGTACAGGTATTTGAGTTCAACATGTAAGAAGTAGAAAGTACAGGTATTTGTGTTCAACATGTGAGAAGTAGAAAGTACAGGTATTTGGGTTCAACATGTGAGAAGTAGAAAGTACAGGTATTTGGGTTCAACATGTGAGAAGTAGAAAGTACAGGTATTTGGGTTCAACATGTAAGAAGTAGAAAGTACAAGTATTTGTGTTCAACATGTAAGAAGTAGAAAGTACAGGTATTTGTGTTCAACATGTAAGAAGTAGAAAGTACAAGTATTTGTGTTCAACATGTGAGAAGTAGAAAGTACAGGTATTTGGGTTCAACATGTAAGAAGTAGAAAGTACAGGTATTTGGGTTCAACATGTAAGAAGTAGAAAGTACAAGTATTTGTGTTCAACATGTGAGAAGTAGAAAGTACAGGTATTTGGGTTCAACATGTAAAAAGTAGAAAGTACAGGTATTTGGGTTCAACATGTAAGAAGTAGAAAGTACAGGTGTTTGGGTTCAACATGTAAGAAGTAGAAAGTACAAGTATTTGTGTTCAACATGTGAGAAGTAGAAAGTACAGGTATTTGGGTTCAACATGTAAGAAGTAGAAAGTACAGGTATTTGTGTTCAATATGTAAGAAGTAGAAAGTACAGGTATTTGGGTTCAAAATGTAAGAAGTAGAAAGTTCAGGTATTTGTGTTCAACATGTAAGAAGTAGAAAGTTCAGGTATTTGTGTTCAACATGTAAGAAGTAGAAAGTACAGGTATTTGGGTTCAAAATGTGAGAAGTAGAAAGTACAGGTATTTGGGTTCAAAATGTGAGAAGTAGAAAGTTCAGGTATTTGTGTTCAAAATGTAAGAAGTCAAAGTAAAAAGTTGTCAGAAAAATAAGTAGTGGAGTAAAGTGCTGATACCAGAAACATGTACTTAAGTACAGTAACGAAGTATTTGTACTCCACTACTTCCCACTTCTGTCCAAAACCAACTCACGACACCGGCCAGTTAACTCTCTTTCTTCACGAGGTCTGGAAAGTGCACGTGTCAGAGAAAAAGAGCACGGCTGGAAACCACCAGAGCTAAGTTAGGGAAGGTTGTTCTCGTGATTTAAAGTACACCTCAATTAGTTTCTGTTTTGCACTCGTTTTGACGTTGTTGTGCTCGGTGTTCTCTCTGATGCAGTTTTATTAAGTGTGGGTCCATGTAGTGTGTTGTTTGCTGTGTGTATTCACTACATACTGACTACTCTTTCCGTGCTCCAAGCTACTTCCTGTTGCTGCAGAAACAAACAAACTGGAAGAGGACATGTTGAATCCCAACAAAGGTTGAACCGTATTTGTGTTAATTCAAAACACATATTCACCTGTAGATGCTTATTGTGGAGGATTTTGAATGACTGAAATCTAATTTCTCAGTTTCTTTACTGTCAAATTCCCCAAGGGATACATGGGGATCAACCTTTTTATATACAGTCTATGGGATTAACTACTTCTTTTTCTTTCACCAAAATAGCTATGCTCCTAAGTGTTTCATTTAGTAGCATTTCGACTGCGTTTATTGTATTTACTCTAATAATGAGGCATATGTGTACTTTAATAACCATCGTTACTCCTCACCAGGGGTGTAGTGGGGATTTGTTTTACTGGGTGGATGGGGCGGGGAGGGGGGGGAGAGAGAGACACTATGGACGTGCTCGTGAACTGTCAACGGGGGGGGGGACCTCTGTGGACCTG
This sequence comes from Harpagifer antarcticus, assembly GCA_902827135.1. Classification (NCBI taxonomy): domain Eukaryota; kingdom Metazoa; phylum Chordata; class Actinopteri; order Perciformes; family Harpagiferidae; genus Harpagifer; species Harpagifer antarcticus. The sequence goes on along the minus strand of CADEHL010001263.1, from coordinate 133,079 downwards.
GACCTCTGGGGACCTCTGTGGACCTCTGTGGACCTGGACCTCTGGGGACCTCTGTGGACCTCTGTGAACCTCTGTCGCTTGTCAGCACAACTTACATGATGGCGTATAATAATAAAGGGCGGTGCCGGCCGCCAGCGAACCGATCTGGCCCTTCTGCGCGACTGTCACTCAATTTGTGGGACATGGGACAAATGATAAAAATGCGGTGCTGCCCCTCACACACACACACACACACACACACACACACACACACACACACACACACACACACACACACACACACACACACACACACACACACACACTTCAAATCAAGTGGCATAAATACTTGAGCTACGTTTTTATTATAATTATTGTAAAATGTATGCTTTCGTCATTATTACAACAAATACACACTGGCAATGATTTCATATTTATTAGACTATTCAAATAAAATCATGCTTCAAATAAGTGGGGGGACGGCGATCCCCCGCGTCAAACGACCACTGCTCCTCACAATACTCGAAACATTTATGGTCAGTGTTAGCTACATGGGCTACAAAGAGAATACTTATAGGAAGAAGAAAACATGTTTAGGTGGTGCTATAAGTTTTGAACACATATTTTAACGAAGACGTAATTTAGACAACAATCTAAAATAGGAAATCCTCAAGGTGATTTTAATCTAATAATTAACTTTATATTAAGAAATGTTTCGATGAAGATTCAAAGGCCAAGGCGTGTTATGCAACCTGGCACTAATATTTAACCGTGACCTAAATTTCACCCTGGCATGGTATTTGTCACTGCCTGTAAAAGTACAAGTTAAACCACTTTATTATCTTATATGATCAGTGTGTGTGTGTGTGTGTGTGTGTGTGTGTGTGTGTGTGTGTGTGTGTGTGTGTGTGTGTGTGTGTGTGTGTGTGTGTGTGTGTGTGTGTGTGTGTGTTTGTCTGCATGTAAGGGATCCCAGATGACAGAACTTTGTCAAAAAGCGTAGTCACCTTTTCCACAGTTACTCAAATGCTATATCTCAGAAATGATGTTCTGGTTTATTGACTTGACATGGAGGATGAGAAGACCGTTCTTCTTCTCTGGATACACCCGGGTCATGCTACCTCAATCAAACGTTTACATTATCACAGTGACATCCCAGGTATAGACTTCCAGCTTTCAAAATGTTTCGTTGTGCATGTTTGTGTTACCTATAGTACCTATCATTTTCTAAATCTCTTTTTACGTTTTTTGTGCGATTTTGGGTTCAAAATGTTCATATAGTATGTCAAAATGTAAAAAATAACTATCAGTTTATATAGGTGAGGATGTCTTAAAAAGATCGATACCATACATTGACATGCTAAAGATGTCTTAATGGGGTTTAGTAAGACAAATCAAAAGTAAAAGGGTTAAGACACATTTCTCTCTGATGTTTGTTCTCAATGTTTGTTATTGTCTCGTTGGAACAGGTCTTCGGCACATCGCCATTTTGAAGTTGGTCGGCACGGACCAGGCAGACATTGGTGGAGTCCTGGAGCTTTATCCTATCAATGGTAAGAAGTTTATCTTGTAAAATAATGTCAAAAACATACATTATAGTAATACCTCATTTGACTGACATGCAGTCCTTTCAGGTTCACCAGAATCCCCTTAATGAGTTAAGTACAGGATCGTGTTTCAGTTTCTACCATCAGCATTCAACATATGGGTCTTATGTCATAGAGACGTGATACAAACGTTATAAAGAGACCTAGTATACAGTAGCATCAGCATAGAGTATTGCATAAAAACATCAAATTATGGTGGGGGAAACTTCTGAAGCAATAATAAAAACAGGACTCAGAGAGACACGAGGGCCCTTTCTCATTTCTCTAACTCCCCTCCTCGACTCCTATCCTCGAGACTTAGTCCCGCCCACAGGAGATGCGAACGGAGGAGACGAGGAGGGGAGCCGAGGAGAGAGGAGGGGAAGCAGCAGGCGGTTAGAGAAATGAGAACTCCTCTCCTCTGAGCAGTCATTTTAAAGAGACGTCCATTAATGATGACAGGAGGCACAGCAGCCCTCTGTCTGATGGACAGATGTGTTCATGACCACTTCTATATTTACTTTGATTCATTCACAGTGCGGTGTCATGAGACAATAACAGGCTGCAGATGCGGACACACACACACACACACACATACACACACACACACACACACACACACACACACATATATATATATTTATATATATATACCATTTCAGAAGCACTCTCATAATAACGTAACACTATCAGAGACTGGATATATATCCCCCCCCCCTCTCTCTGGTCGCTACAATGAGGAAAATAAATTACGGGCCAAAGGTTTTATTATTAAGTATTAAAAGTAAGCAGAGGAAACCAAACCAACTGAGACCTGTCTGTCCGCTGCATCTACGCACTGAACAACACACACACCTACACACTGTACCACACACACACCTACACACTGTACCACACACACACCTACACACTGTACCACACACACACCTACACACTGTACCACACACACACCTACACACTGTACCACACACACACCTACACACTGTACCACACACACGCACCTACACACTGTACCACACACACACCACACACTGTACCACACACACGCACCTACACACTGTACCACACACACACCACACACACGCACCGACAGCTCCTAAAGCATATAAACAGGCTACAGCCGTTGTGTATTTTATTTTGTGAAGCACTAAATGGTCTTAGAAAAATCTGGACTCTTTGTTTGTAGATATCTACTAAACTAAAGCAAATAAAGAGAGTAGGCCTGTTCTACTGAGTGATATATATTATACACACTGCTCTGCTTTCTGCACGGACCTCACAGCTGTTCTCTCTGTAAACATCGCTTTGCGATGAGAGCAGTTAATTAAATAATATCCAGGGGATGCATGCAGAGCTGTCATTGGCTGAGATAAGTCCGGCCGTGTGTCACGACTCTTTGAAACATCTCTGTTCCCGGAAATGCATCCACGAAGGAGCCGTGGAGGACCGTGGAGGACCCATCAGTGTATCCTCGGTTAGAGCTCCTCCAGAGAGCCTCCTCGACGCTCGATCCTCGGTCCTCGAAGCGCATTTAGAGAAATGAGATGTCCTTCAACATGGCGCGCTAAAATTCATTTCCGGGTCACTACCGGAGGACCGAGGAGTCGAGGAGGGGGATTTGATGAAATGAGAAAGGGCCGAGGAGAGCTGGAGCTTTGATGGCAAACACTGACGGTTTATTTGGAGCTTCGGCCGGAGAATTGACGAGACATGTCACGGGCCACGGGTTGACCACATGGTTGAGATGCCACAATCAATTCTGAAGAACGCTTCTGTAGTTCCAGGCTTTAACTATCAGAGTGTAATAATCAACATTCTTCATCAGCGAGACTAAACAAATCGTTTAGTCATCGTTAGAAAATAACGTGCACCAGGTAACCAGTAAACTACCTCATGGCGGCTTGTGCTCGGTCATAAACTGCAACAACAATGCGCCCAAGCTGCCCCTCCTTTAGAGATAGCAGCAGAACCCCAGGCCGTAGACCTGTGCCGTGAGAAAGGAGACTGTGAGAGGAGAAAATGATTAACTGTGTCAAAGGTTGAATACCTAAGCAAATTATGCTCCAACAATTATAATTAAAGTCATGTTGATTAGGTCCTAAAAGGTAATTGTATAGTATGTCAAAAATGTTTTATAAAAATTCATAGTATAATATCCAATAATAAGTCATAGTATTTTTTGTTGTAAAAGGTAGTTGTATAGTGTAGGAGCAAACACAGAGGTGGCTTAAAGCCCACCTCCGCTCCGCGCCGTCCGTCAGATGAGCCTGGTCAGATTTAATAAAAGAAGTTCAAAACACCGGCATAAAAGTTATAACAATAATCTGATTTTAATGGTAAAAAACACAATACGAAATACAGAGTGCCCTGTAACAGAGCACTCCGGGCTCCCCGCTCTACTGCCGTGCGATACAGGTATCGGGACCAGCCAGTCAGAAACAGGGGGCATTTTGCATGAATAAACAACAGGATATATAGACATATTTGGGGCGGAGAGTCACTTCCTATCTTGCACCTGAGTTCACTCCTTTACTTTCCCAAGGAAGATTTCACACAAACTCTATTCTTTCCCAGACAACCAAACATTGTACACAGATATATTGGTACATTACTTCTGAACAGAGCGTGAGTAGACACAGGCAGAGTCAATCTTTATCTTCCACCTAACTTCACTCCTTTACTTTCCCAAGGAAGATTTCACACAAACTATTCCTTCCCAAACAATCAAACATTGTACAGAGATATATTGGTGCTTGAGATTATATTGGCCCCAGAAAGAACCTTGAAAAGAACGTGTGTGTGTGTGTGTGTGTGTGTGTGCTGGTGGGTGGAGGTGTACGTGTGTGTGTGTGTGTGCGTGTGTGCGTGTGTGTGTGTGACCTTTAATCCCTATGTGTTCCCCATCCAGGCAGTGCCACAGTGGAGCGAGATGGAATGTCCGGTGCTCTGGTGAAAGACATGAGGAACTACTTCCAGGTTAGCCCAGAGTATTTCTCCATGCTGTTAGTGGGGAAGGATGGAAACGTGAAGTCCTGGTACCCCTCCCCCATGTATTCCATGGCCATCATCTACGAGCTGGTGGACTCCATGCAGCTGCGCAGGCAGGAGATGGCCATCCAACAGTCACTGGGCATGAGATGTCCTGAGGACGAGTACGGAGGATATGGATACCACCAACATGGATATCAGGATGGGTATCACCAGGGTTATGGCTACTAAGATAAGAGCAACATCTCCCTGAGATCCTCTTACTTTCCATCCCTTCTTTCCTACCCATCCTCTAAACACTTCCGACATCCCTTCTTTCCTACCCATCCTCTAAACACTTCCGACATCCCTTCTTTCCTTCCCATCCTCTAAACACTTGCGACATCCCTTCTTTCCTTCCAATCCTCTAAACACTTCCGACATCCCTTCTTTCCTTCCAATCTTCTAAACACTTCCGACATCCCTTCTTTCCTACCCATCCTCTAAACCAGGGGTGTCCAAACTACGACCCGGGGGCCAAATGCGGCCCGCGGACCATTTTCAATCGGCCCTCACTCAGCAAATAAATAAATTGACTTTTCCAACTTATAACTGAACTTATGAGGCAAAATACTTCTAGTGAGTGGCCCAGACCTTCGTATATTTTTCTGTATGTGGGCCTCGGTTAAAAAAGGTTGGACACCCCTGATCTAAACACTTCCTTTATGCCCTGCCGTTGATTCTCAGCCATCACTTCTTTCCTACCCTATTCGCCACCTTCTCCCTGAATGTTTTGTAGCACTTAGTGAAAGCATCACACCTGTTACTTTCACCTTTCCACATCTTAAATATATATATATATATATATATATATATATTGCATATTGCATAGTAGGTCCCTGAGGACGGGTACGGAGGGCATGGGTATCACCAACATGGATATGAACATGGATACCAGGACGGGTATCACCAGGGTTATGGGTCCTAACATTTCCCTGAGGATCCTCTTTACTTTCAGCCATCACTTCTTTCCTTTTCCTCAGAGAAGGCAAAAGTACACACATCCTGTACTCAAGTGGAAGTACAGATACTCGTGTTTAAAAATACTCTGGTGAAAGTAGAAGTACTGACTAAACTTCTTTACTCAAGTGAAAGTAAAGAGGCTTTGAAGTGTACGTTTCCATTGGTCCCTCTTCTTTAGAGAAGACCAGGAAATGATGGATACACGGATCGTGTTCAAATCAATAGGCACGCAACGACTCTAAAGAATAATGATCACGCATCAAACACACATTCAGACTAAAGGAACCAGCTGTTTGGGAAATGAGAGAAGTAGAAAGTACAGGTATTTGAGTTCAACATGTAAGAAGTAGAAAGTACAGGTATTTGGGTTCAACATGTAAGAAGTAGAAAGTACAGGTATTTGGGTTCAACATGTGAGAAGTAGAAAGTACAGGTATTTGAGTTCAACATGTAAGAAGTAGAAAGTACAGGTATTTGGGTTCAACATGTGAGAAGTAGAAAGTACAGGTATTTGAGTTCAACATGAGAGAAGTAGAAAGTACAGGTATTTGAGTTCAACATGTAAGAAGTAGAAAGTACAGGTATTTGAGTTCAACATGTAAGAAGTAGAAAGTACAGGTATTTGAGTTCAACATGTAAGAAGTAGAAAGTACAGGTATTTGAGTTCAACATGTAAGAAGTAAAAGTAAAAAGTCGTCAGAAAATAAGTAGTGGAGTAAATACCAGAAAAATGTACTTAAGTACAGTAACGAAGTATTTGTACTCCACTACTTCCCACCCTCCACCTCCTCCCTGAATGTTTTGTAGCACTTAGTGAAAGCGTCACCTGTTGCTTTCACCTTTCCACATCTTAAATATTTATATTGCATAGTATGCTGCAGAGTATTGGTGATTAAGGAACTTAAATCAGAGTCGGCTAGTCAGTAAATGTGTAGATGAGATCTGTTGTTTTTGACTTCCTGTCTCCTTCACTTGCCTTCCAGGTCAAATTAACATATTCCTTGTTATCAGTTCAGACCTTTATTTTGTAGATAATAGGCTAAGATAAGACATATATGTATTTATTGGACTTCTGCTGCATTTGAGGTGCAGTTATTTGCTTATGTTATGAAAAGAAGCTGTCTTTTCATTTCTCTTTTGTAAAGTTTCTGTTGCTATACAGTGTTCTTATTTATACTCTATTGTGCTATATGACAAATAAACATTTGTTTACTACTGGTAGTTGTCTGGGAATTGCTTTCTTTGCAGAGTTTGTCAACACACATGCAACTTTTAACTTCTTCATTGCTTGAACATGTTAGCCTACAGCGCCTCCTAGTGGCCTAATGAGAGAATAATTTAGAAACAAAGTGTTGTATTACCTCCAGTTCAAGTAGGTAGGTGAATTTTAATCCACACACGTTCTTTTTCTCGTGTTTCCTAACATGAATTACCTTTTTCTACGTACATTTTCCTTGCAGTTTATTTCAGAACAACAAGCATTTATACATGTTAACATTTTATGGCACAAGAAGAATCTTAAAATATATAAATCATGTTATTTCACAGTACTCAATACTCCACTATGTGACCCAAAAAAACCACAACCTTTAAGGCAAAGTAAGAGAACCAAGAATCACTGTATGTGCTTTTCGACGTCCTGTAAATGCTCCTGGTCCATAATGTAGAAAATACTCTTAATTGAGCAGACGGACGTTTTGTAATGTGTATTTTTGGTAATGTATTTTGAGTATGTGGCTATGTACTGAAAAGTGGAGCTTTAATTTTGACTATTGTTTAAATATTGACCTTATATTGAACAAACACTTATTTGTACACGGTGCAAACAGTACAAAGCCTTAAACAATCAAAAAGCAATCTGCAGTGGAGCCATGTCCGAACAGGGCACACAAGGTCGTCAAACCAATGAATCACCTGCAAGCAATGAAAAATGTATACAGTAAGCCTACTAGAGTTTCTTCCACGTTAATGACAACACTCAGACAATGATATGTGTAGAATAGGCACATTTCAATATATACACAATAGCCTTAGATACAAGTCTCAGAGAAATCATCCCACTTTAACACTGTCATACTCATTCACGTTTATCCGCCGCTTCATTGAAATAAGTGCTCGGACGGACACATTCTGCGTCAGGGGCGTAACAAGGTTGTGATTGGCCCCGGTGCAAATATTTTTTTCGGTCCCCCCCCCATCGCCCCAAACATAATGCGCTCACACACGCACAGACACACACAACCACTCATAAGCGCCACATGTAGGGTATCAAAAACAGCCTGTCCTGGCCTCAGACCACCACAGCCTGACAACGGCACAGCGAACTAATCACACAATCACTTTACAGAATTAATCAACATTTTGAGGACGATGTATGAAAATTAATTTCGTCCGTTTAGCCGTTACATCTCCTTGTTCTCTCGTGTCCTTTCTCCTTTGAGCACCGCGCTTGTGCTTTGGTTTGCTGTACATTATAAATGCTAGCTATTACATTTTTTCTAATGCTGCCGAACTTGCTGCTGCTAGCTACACAGGACAGGTTGATTAAACTGTTCGCTCGTCACGCAAGGTATCACATGACATGAAAGGGAGCAAGGTCATTGGCCAGACAAATTACAAATTAATTTAGGTTGCTTGGTTACTTTGAAGACTGCGTGAACCGGTCGATGCCATTGGGGCTCCAATAAAAAAAAGGTATATAGAATTTTTTTTTTTTTAAAAGACCGTCGATAGTTCTGCGTCCAGGAGTCTACACTGCAGCTTGGTAATAGCCGCAGTGAAAGAGAAGATGCTCAGAGGAATACATCTGAACTACAAAGACTCTTCTTCAGATTCACTGTCTGTGTTGGTCTTCGCCAGGAGCTCCAGTTCCTCTCCGTCCTGCAACAGAAAAGACATGAAGAGAAGATTGAAATGCATAAACAGGTAGATACAAGAGTATTTCTCAGATAAACATGTTAGTGTTAGCCCTTAAAATTCATTCCTAAATGGAGAGGTGCAGTGATGATGTGTTATTGTAAGACGACCTGGAAGTTAGCATCTCCCTGGTTTCTATGACAAAAAGCCAGATAAAAAGCTCTGTGGCAAATGTTTATGATCATTTTAAATGTTGTTTAGCCGGATATTCTTCGCATAAACACCCCTTTAAGATTGTTGAAGGGTAAATGTAATAGCCAGAAGTAAAGGCTAAGGAACTACAGCACAGTCACAAGACTTCACGTCTCCACCGCTAAGCTAAAGGAGGCTAATGTTGGGCTTGATGAAGTTTACTCGTCTCATTTAAACACTTGCTAGCAACCGCCGTTTTACTGACATATTTTATCTAGTAGAATAAAACATTAAAATCTCTTCAGCTTGTGTTAACAACAGACCTTATTTCAGGCCTCTTACTGTGACAACTTTGTGATTGTCCCTGTGCTGTTGTAACCTGGGTGTTTCCTTGTAATCAGCAGTGATGGGACCCACCTGTGGAACCTGGTTCCAGTATTTAAGAGGGCTGCAGAACAGGCTCTCGCTCGGCTGCCCTGCTCGGTGCACCAGGCCAGCGCTCCTCTGAGTGTTGAATTGTTAGTTGTAAATCAGTGTGTTGGGATAAATAAATGATTGTTTTGGGCAAGTCCTGTGTGGAACTGTTGTCCTTTTGTTAGAAAGCAGAACCAGCTTGTAACATACACACACAGAAACATAGCAAAGCAGACTCATTTCTGGGTTTTAAGGACCTCAAAGTCCTGCTGACTTCAGGCCGCTGTCCTCACAAAGACTCCATACAGATCTGTTCTGTTTAATAGCTTCCTCTTACAAACTGCATTGACCTGATGTAATTACATGAGTTAAAGCACTTAAGCTGTGTTCATAGAGAATTAGGTTTCCTGCAGCACTGAAGAAATCACATTATGGAGAAATGAGAGCCAAGTTTCCTACAGAGAGCTTAGGATATGAGTGTGAGGATTCAAAATGCAAAGGTTTTATTGTCATGTGCTCAAAGCTACAGTGTAGAAATGGCAATGAAATTCTTCTGACCTGCAACGATGCAACACATATAATACAATATAAGTCTATATACATGTAAATCAGTGCTTCTCAAAGTGTGGTCCGCGCCCCCTAGTGGTCAGTGAGTATATTGGTAAAATGTCACATTTGAAATAAATAAATACATTGAAGTTTTCCGCCCTCTCGCAGGAATATCTCCGCAATGGAGCGAGGTTAAGTTTCACTTTCGATAGCATGATATAGCCCAGCACAACACCTTCATCACACATGTTGCCACTTGTTTGTACCATTTTCAGGCGATTTGTAATCTGTTCTAGAAAAACGATGTGTCTTTGGATATTTGTGGAGTTAGGTGGTCCTTGGTATGAAAACGTTTGAGAAACACTGATGTAAATAGACTAGTACAAGAACAGAATATGAGATTAAATAATGTACATTAAGACAAATTAAATAGGGTTTATTGCTGTGATAACTATTTATTTCCCGCTGTGTGTGAGGGAAGGGACGATGAGTGTGTGAGGGAAGGGACGATGAGTGTGTGAGGGAAGGGACGATGAGTGTACGTACCCCTCTGTATCTCTCGAACACCAAATAAATAAGGTTTATTGCGGTGATAACTATTTATATAAACAAGTAGATTGCAAGATGACAAACAGATGAATGTGTATCGAGGCACTTCACAGAGCTCAGGTGTTTAATAGTCTTATTGTCTGTGGGATAAAACTGTCCCCGAGTCCCCAGATACTTCCACTGTGTGTGAGGGAAGTGAAGCTGAGGGTGTGTGAGGGAAGTGACGCTGAGTGTGTGAGGGAAGTGACGCCGAGTGTCTGAGGGAAGTGATGCTGAGTGTGTGAGAGGTTCTTTCTACGTACCCCTCTGGACCTCTCGAACACCTCCCCGTTGATGACCCTCAGCTTCTCCTGCTGCAGGCTGAACTCCAGGTCTTTGGGCTTGCTGGCGTTGTAGATGAAGATGGCCAGCAGCACCACGGGCGCCTGCAGGAAGAAGTCCAGCGAGGGGTGGAAGTTGAAGAGGAAGAAGGAGAGGCCGGTGACGAGCACCGTGTTGATCTGACCCGTCAGAACGTGGAACATGTTGTCTCTGAACTTCAAGATGAAGGCCACCAATAAACCCAGAGCAGCTGAGGAGAACAGAGGAGAAGAGGGTTTCAAGACATGTGCACTAAAAATGTCTTCATTTATCTATAAAAGCTTTAACGGTAGGGTTAGGTAAGAATGGAGAAACCAGCTCGAGTGCGCTAGAATTTAAAAATACACCACCGAAATAAATCTGCCCCTTCCTTCAGACTTCCTCACAGAGCCCCTCCTCCAACACACACGAACGTGCACATGACCAATGAAGGCACGAGGTAAGTTTGTGCCCCGATGGAAGGCTGACAGGCAGGTAGGCCATCCAGTTACTTTAGCCGGCTCAGATGATTGGTCGTGCTTTTGACAGCGCCACGGCTTCAAAGCACTTCAGATATTCATTGCTATCGGGATGTTAAGAGCATTGCATGCAATATAACAAGTGTATCTGAAGTGAATTACCTACCCCACATCGCATCTTGTATTAAGAGACAGTTAACTAGTCAAAGTCCTTACCATATAAACAACAGCATTGGCTATAAAAATGCAGAAATGATAAAAAATGCTTTGAAAAGTTGACCTGACAAGTGAGCTAATGCAAGAGTTCACAAATGACTATAAGAAATGTGTTTTGAAATGCCTTTGCGTTTACATTCAGTAGCTAGAGCGGATGATGCCGGATTCTGTCCTATCACCACTGACATGTTGAGTCTTTTCCTTCTTAGAAATGGTAAATAAAGGTTTGCTTCCTCACTTCTAGCAGCTATGAAGCTCAGCGCAAGTTCTTTCAGGAAGACTGGGTGTACATTCACTCCGCAGCTGCTTAGCTCATCACGGGCGTTCTCTTTAACCTATCACATTTCACCTCATTCTCCAGCAGCCAATCAGCGTGCTGCAGCCACACTTTAAAATGGTTCTCCTCTCTCCTGCAGTCAGCTGTGATTTCAGGTTTTCATGCTGCCGCCCCGCCTCCCCATCCACCCCCTCCCCATCCACCCCCCTCCCATTCCTCCTCCTCCCCATCCCCTCCTCCCATCCGCCTCCTCCCCATCCACCCCTCCCCCATCCACCCCCTCCCCATCCGCCCTCCTCCCCATCCACCTCTCCCCCATCCACCTCCTCCCCATCCACCCCCTCCCCATCCACCCCCCTCCCCATCCACCTCCTCCCCATCCACCCCCTCCCCATCCACCTCCTCCCCATCCACCCCCTCCCCATCCCCTCCTCCCCATCCACCCCCTCCCCATCCACCTCCTCCCCATCCACCTCCTCCCCATCCACCTCCTCCCCATCCACCTCCTCCCCATCCACCCTCCTCCCCATCCACCTCCTCCCCATCCACCCCCTCCCCATCCACCTCCTCTCATCACATCCAGTGCCAGGAGAGCTAGACCTCATCACACCCCCTCTTCATCCCATCTCCTCATCAAATCCAGATCTTCAGCTTCATCACAGAGTCTAGACCCCGGGGGGTTCCCTCTATGCTCACGGCTGCATTTCCCCCTTTAGATATACCATTTCAGGATCGGGGTCTAATCGCCAAAGTCTTTACATTTATCATATGACGTGTGAATACATGTTCTTTAAACAAAATGAAGTCTCTCCTGATGGAACTAAGTTGCCTCCTTAAAGGCCCTGACACACGAGGCCTTAAGACCTTCAGCAAAATATGCTTTATGTTCACCTCGAGTTAGAAGATCAGTCTGTTACATGTGAAGCTGCAGAAAGAAGCTGTTAGCCTAGCTCAGCGTAACAAGCATGGATTTATTCATTTATACTATTGACTTGTTGCATTAGGCCTGGCGGATATGGCCACCTATATGATGCCATTGAAAGAAGGCGTGTGGTGCAGTGGACTAGTGCGTAGGTGTTGGGATCAGGGGGGCACAGGTTCAAACCCCACTGCAGTCAGCATGTCGTTGTCTCCCTGAGACCCTTCACCCCAAATGGCTCCTGTGGGGATTGTCCTCAGTACTGAGTATGTGAGTCGCTTTGGATAAAAGCGTCTAACAAGTGATGTGTGATGTAAACTATCCTCTCAGATCAGAAACACCTCGTTTAGGAAGAAAACTAACAAATCAGTTATTTAGTAGTTTACTGTACGTATAAGGAGGTGTTATTGATCCACAGCACTCACCAGTGACCAGCACCAGCCCCAGAGAGAAGACGTTGTGTCCGTGCATCAGACCGCAGTGCACCGTGAGACCTCGAGCCTCTCGACCCAGAACCAGAGTCAGACCGTTAAACACCACGCCGAATCCATACCTGCAGAAACATCGAGAGAAGAGCTACGATTAGCATTGAGTTTACACATGTGGTTTATATATATATACCTGGCTGCTATATCTTCAGAACAGAGGTGTTCAAATACTTCGTTACCATACTTAAGTACATGTTTCTGGTATCAGTACTTTACTCCACTACTTATTTTACTGACGACTTTTTTTACATGTTGAACACAAATACCTGAACTTTCTACTTCTCACATGTTGAACCCAAATACCTGTACTTTCTACTTCTTACATGTTGAACCCAAATACCTGAACTTTCTACTTCTTACATGTTGAACCCAAATACCTGTACTTTCTACTTCTTACATGTTGAACCCAAATACCTGAACTTTCTACTTCTCACATGTTGAACACAAATACCTGTACTTTCTACTTCTTACATGTTGAACTCAAATACCTGTACTTTCTACTTCTTACATGTTGAACCCAAATACCTGTACTTTCTACTTCTTACATGTTGAACTCAAATACCTGTACTTTCTACTTCTTACATGTTGAACTCTAATACCTGTACTTTCTACTTCTTACATGTTGAACCCAAATACCTGTACTTTCTACTTCTCACATGTTGAACACAAATACCTGTACTTTCTACTTCTCACATGTTGAACACAGATACCTGTACTTTCTACTTCTTACATGTTGAACTCAAATACCTGTACTTTCTACTTCTTACATGTTGAACACAAATACCTGTACTTTCTACTTCTCACATGTTGAACCCAAATACCTGTACTTTCTACTTCTTATCTTTTGAACACAAATACCTGTACTTTCTACTTCTCACATGTTGAACCCAGATAGCTGTACTTTCTACTTCTTACATGTTGAACACAAATACCTGTACTTTCTACTTCTCACATGTTGAACCCAAATACCTGTACTTTCTACTTCTTACATGTTGAACCCAAATACCTGTACTTTCTACTTCTTACATGTTGAACCCAAATACCTGAACTTTCTACTTCTCACATGTTGAACACAAATACCTGTACTTTCTACTTCTTACATGTTGAACTCAAATACCTGTACTTTCTACTTCTTACATGTTGAACCCAAATACCTGTACTTTCTACTTCTTACATGTTGAACTCAAATACCTGTACTTTCTACTTCTTACATGTTGAACTCTAATACCTGTACTTTCTACTTCTTACATGTTGAACCCAAATACCTGTACTTTCTACTTCTCACATGTTGAACACAGATACCTGTACTTTCTACTTCTTACATGTTGAACTCAAATACCTGTACTTTCTACTTCTTACATGTTGAACACAAATACCTGTACTTTCTACTTCTCACATGTTGAACCCAAATACCTGTACTTTCTACTTCTTATCTTTTGAACACAAATACCTGTACTTTCTACTTCTCACATGTTGAACCCAGATAGCTGTACTTTCTACTTCTTACATGTTGAACACAAATACCTGTACTTTCTACTTCTCACATGTTGAACCCAAATACCTGTACTTTCTACTTCTTACATGTTGAACTCAAATACCTGTACTTTCTACTTCTTACCTTTTGAACACAAATACCTGTACTTTCTACTTCTTACATGTTGAACCCAAATACCTGTACTTTCTACTTCTTACATGTTGAACTCAAATACCTGTACTTTCTACTTCTTACATGTTGAACCCAAATACCTGTACTTTCTACTTCTTACATGTTGAACTCAAATACCTGTACTTTCTACTTCTTACATGTTGAACTCAAATACCTGTACTTTCTACTTCTCACATGTTGAACCCAAATACCTGAACTTTCTACTTCTTACATGTTGAACACAAATACCTGTACTTTCTACTTCTTACATGTTGAATCCAAATACCTGTACTTTCTACTTCTTACATGTTGAACACAAATACCTGGTACTTTTTACTGAAGTACACTTCAAAGCCCATACTTTTTGACTGATACTTGAGTAAAGAAGTTTAGTCAGTACTTCTACTTTCACCAGAGTATTTTAAACACGAGTATCTGTAATTCTACTTGAGTAAAGGATGTGTGTACTTCTACTTGAGTAAAGGATGTGTGTACTTCTACTTGAGTAAAGGATGTGTGTACTTCTACTTGAGTAAAGGATGTGTGTACTTCTACTTGAGTAAAGGATGTGTGTACTTCTACTTGAGTAAAGGATGTGTGTACTTTTGCCATCTCTGTTTCAGAAGTGTTATAATAAGCTGTCTTTGTCTCTTTTCTGCTGTAACAATGTACGTGTCCCCTCTGTTTCCTCGTCTAAAGCTATTCTGATAATACCATCTCTTTTTAAGCGGCCTATCACAGTTTGCTGTCCTGAATGAAGATGCTGAATTCTATAGACTTAAGTCACTTTAAAATAAGAAATGAATTCAAATGAACATATATACATATTTGGGTCATATATACACATTACATATATTTACATGGATGTGTGAAAACAGTGTATTTTGTGTCCAGTACTTGTTTCCCCATGTGGTTTCTAATCTCTCTAAGCGATAATAACACTCTCACAGTTTAGTGTTCTGGATGAAGATGCTCTCGGCCAGCTGGTCTCCTTCCTTGAGGATCTTCTCGTTGTAGATGTTGGCCATGGCGGAGATGAAGCACTGCAGGAGGAGCAGGATGTGACCCACGCCCAGAGAGCGGAGCCTCTCCACAACCCGGGTCCTCCAGGCCTGCCCGGGGAGCGACGACACCCACGACTCACTGGCACTGTGGGGGAAGGAAGAGATATCACACCCGACAGTCTGACACAATCACCACATTCAAGTCCCTCCTCAAAACCCACCTGTTCAGATCAGGCTACTCAATGTCTCCCTACATGTTCCCTGTTACGTCCTTTGTACTGTCTTAAACTCATTTTATGAATCGTAAGGTGTCCTTGGGTGCTTTGAAAGGAAAAAATAGAATTAATTATTATTATTATGAACATGGGAAATGAAACTGACCAGTCTGGTAGAAGCATTAAAATATAGGACACACAGATTTTTCTTTAATTTAACAAAACATACTTAAGTCCTCTCCGTATATTTAGGTTCACCTAAGTATTTAAGGTGTTTCTCTTTGGTCCTATACGTCCCTTTAAGTTAGTTTAACCTATAGAGTACTTGTGGGGAGAGGAAAGGATAAGAACAAGGGGAAACTCAGCTACAGAACTGGGCTAGACCTTAGAATGTAAAAGGCTGACTGCACCCTGGTGGGCGAGAAGAGATATAAACAGAAAGACAGAAGTGGACAGCCCAACATGCCGACTGCAGTCTGGAACATGTATACCATACGATAAGACTTGAACGGTCAGATCAAGTCTGACATTCGACCTGCATCACAGCAGCTCCATGTGAATAGAGATAGATATTCATGCCGCTCCCCTCACGTTACCTGCTGTTCCTCATCTGCTCCAGCAGCTGCGTGTAGAGCAGGCAGGAGTTGGAGGGGGGGGACAGGGGGTTCAGGTGCAGGTTGTGAACAGCGATGGCACTTTGGCTGCTTCCTGTTCCCATCGTCAAGGAAACGATGGACAGGAAGAGGACTAACAACGACGCCCACTGAACCCAGGACAGCCGCCTCCTGAGGGAAGAGGGGAGAAATAAGGGTTAGGGTTTATTTCGGGGTTCATCAGCTACGTGTTTCTTACATTTGAGGCTTCTATAAAAACATAGATAAAACAATGCATTGAAATACTTTATATTAGAATAAATAATGTAAACTGTAATAATATATAAATATGTGGACATGTGGAATACATAGTGTCAAAAAAAGGTTACTAGCTAGGATAACATGTGTATGAAAGGATGCATAAGATGCCTCATTTGACAAATACTGTTCCAGTAACAATGGGAACTTTGAGTATTTCACTCAGATTAAGTATAAATTGGATTTACTACATAATTGGAAGAATTACAACACACTGCAAAACACTGCCTAGAGTGTAGAACGCTTAATTTGAAGTAACTGGAAACACACTTTCAGAAAAAAACATTTTAACCAAATTAAAATTGAAGAAGTCTGGATGGAAAAGAGAAAAGCATGACTGTGAGAGATAAAGTGTATCAGCAGACTCAGACTCAGACTCACTATCAGACTGGAGAATAATAATAAATAAAGGTTTCTTAAAGCAATCACTACGTAGGTTAACAGATGTATGTGTTGGAAATGATGCATTTGAAGAAAAGCCGTACCAATAAAATGTCACTTTGAGTAATTCAATCAGCTTTAAGCGTAACTTTTGCATTTGAATAATTACATCACGTTCTGTTATAGTGTCCTGAAGCACATGTGTCAAACTCGAGGCCCGGGGGCCAAATCAGGCCCGTGGTGGATTTAATTTCGGCCCACAGGATAATTTCTAATCACTATTCGATCTGGCCCTCCGGTATATTGCACCTTCACTCCATCCTGAGGGTCTCCTCCGCTCAGAGCCGGACCCCAAACATTGATGACCTTGCCCCCGAGATGAGATGCCAAGTATCTGAGCTAGCATCACAGAGCAGCACACTGAGTTCAAAGGATGCTTCCTTCTGCACTTTCTCTCTCACGACAACAGCGCATGTTTGGTTTCTCTGTGAGGGGAATAGTTTTTAGAAGCTGTTGTTGGCCTGTGGAGAAATGTACTCATAAGAAATGAGTCTGGAGAAGCTGCAGATAGAGCCATAAGAAATGAGTCTGGAGAAGCTGCAGATAGATCCATAAGAAATGAGTCTGGAGAAGCTGCAGATAGAGCCATAAGAAATGAGTCTGGAGAAGCTGCAGATAGAGCCGTAAGAAATGAGTCTGGAGAAGCTGCAGATAGAGCCATAAGAAATGAGTCTGGAGAAGCTGCAGATAGAGCCATAAGAAATGAGTCTGGGAGAAGCTGCAGATAGAGCCATAAGAAATGAGTCTGGAGAAGCTGGCAGATAGAGCCATAAGAAAATGAGTCTGGAGAAGCTGGCAGATAGAGCCATAAGAAATGAGTCTGGAGAAGCTGCAGATAGAGCCATAAGAAATGAGTCTGGAGAAGCTGCAGATAGAGCCGTAAGAAATGAGTCTGGAGAAGCTGCAGATAGAGGCCATAAGAAATGAGACTGGAGAAGCTGCAGGTAGAGCCATAAGAAATGAGTCTGGAGAAGCTGCAGATAGAGCCATAAGAAATGAGTCTGGAGAAGCTGCAGGTAGAGCCATTAGAAATGAGTCTGGAGAAGCTGCAGATAGAGCCGTAAGAAATGAGTCTGGAGAAGCTGCAGATAGAGCCATAAGAAATGAGTCTGGAGAAGCTGCAGATAGAGCCATAAGAAATGAGTCTGGAGAAGCTGCAGATAGAGCCGTAAGAAATGAGTCTGGAGAAGCTGCAGATAGAGCCATAAGAAATGAGTCTGGAGAAGCTGCAGATAGAGCCGTAAGAAATGAGTCTGGAGAAGCTGCAGATAGAGCCATAAGAAATGAGTCTGGAGAAGCTGCAGATAGAGCCATAAGAAATGAGTCTGGAGAAGCTGCAGATAGAGCCATAAGAAATGAGTCTATAAGCTGCAGATAGAGCCATAAGAAATGAGTCTGGAGAAGCTGCAGATAGAGCCATAAGAAATGAGTCTGGAGAAGCTGCAGATAGAGCCATAAGAAATGAGTCTAAGCTGCAGATAGAGCCATAAGAAATGAGTCTGGAGAAGCTGCAGATAGAGCCATAAGAAATGAGTCTGGAGAAGCTGCAGATAGAGCCATAAGAAATGAGTCTGGAGAAGCTGCAGATAGAGCCGTAAGAAATGAGTCTGGAGAAGCTGCAGATAGAGCCATAAGAAATGAGTCTGGAGAAGCTGCAGATAGAGCCATAAGAAATGAGTCTGGAGAAGCTGCAGATAGAGCCATAAGAAATGAGTCTGGAGAAGCTGCAGATAGAGCCATAAGAAATGAGTCTGGAGAAGCTGCAGATAGAGCCATAAGAAATGAGTCTGGAGAAGCTGCAGATAGAGCCATGAGAAATGAGTCTGGAGAAGCTGCAGATAGAGCCATGAGAATGAGTCTGGAGAAGCTGCAGATAGAGCCGTAAGAAATGAGTCTGGAGAAGCTGCAGATAGAGCCATAAGAAATGAGTCTGGAGAAGCTGCAGATAGAGCCATAAGAAATGAGTCTGGAGAAGCTGCAGATAGAGCCATGAGAAATGAGTCTGGAGAAGCTGCAGATAGAGCCATAAGAAATGACTCTGGAGAAGCTGCAGATAGAGCCGTAAGAAATGAGTCTGGAGAAGCTGCAGATAGAGCCGTAAGAAATGAGTCTGGAGAAGCTGCAGATAGAAGCCGTAAGAAATGAGTCTGGAGAAGCTGCAGATAGAGCCATAAGAATGAGTCTGGAGAAGCTGCAGATAGAGCCATGAGAAATGAGTCTGGAGAAGCTGCAGATAGAGCCATAAGAACTGAGTCTGGAGAAGCTGCAGATAGAGCCATAAGAAATGAGTCTGGAGAAGCTGCAGATAGAGCCGTAAGAAATGAGTCTGGAGAAGCTGCAGATAGAGGCCATAAGAAATGAGTCTGGAGAAGCTGCAGATAGAGCCATAAGAAATGAGTCTGGAGAAGCTGCAGATAGAGCCATAAGAAATGAGTCTGGAGAAGCTGCAGATAGAGCCGTAAGAAATGAGTCTGGAGAAGCTGCAGATAGAGCCATAAGAAATGAGTCTGGAGAAGCTGCAGATAGAGCCGTAAGAAATGAGTCTGGAGAAGCTGCAGATAGAGCCGTAAGAAATGAGTCTGGAGAAGCTGCAGATAGAGCCATAAGAAATGAGTCTGGAGAAGCTGCAGATAGAGCCATAAGAAATGACTCTGGAGAAGCTGCAGATAGAGCCGTAAGAAATGAGTCTGGAGAAGCTGCAGATAGAGCCATAAGAAATGAGTCTGGAGAAGCTGCAGATAGAGCCATAAGAAATGAGTCTGGAGAAGCTGCAGATAGAGCCATAAGAAATGAATGCAGCTGATTATTTAATGTTGTTTTTATAGGCAATCATTGAAGCTTTGTTAGTTCCAGGTTTAATATGTGATATAAGTTCATTTCAATAAGTTCATTTCAATAAGTTCTGCAATAAACATTGAACCAGTCCGGCCCTCGACTACTACCCATTTTTTAATGTTGGCCCACTGTGTGTTTGAGTTTGACCCCCCTGACATAGAGTGTAGAAAGGTCAGTTTGAAGCTATGGGAAGCACATTTTCAGAGTCTCCTCTAAACAAGTCAAAAATACAGATGGTGTAGGATATGTTAACATGTATAATTGGATATATTATGTGTGTATATAGATATATTTGAACATCGTAATTCTTTGTTATTAGTATTATTATTATATCATTTATAACGTCGTAAAATTGAGAGAAAATAACACGGAGCAATATCGTTTTCAGACCTTTGAAAACATGTGTTTGTACAGATACCTTTTGTTCAAGTAAAGAGTCAACCAAACTTTCCTGAGACGTATTTTTGTTGGAGTCAAGCTTAATGCTTCTTGTGGATATATTCATTTTTGGATTAGACGGAACTACAGATGGAAAAGCAACAGCATTTAACAGTGAGGGAGATAAAGTGTATCAGCAGGCTCACACACTATCAGACTGCAGAATAATAATAATAAATAAAGGTTTCTAAAGTAATCACGACCTAGGATAACAGGGTTGCTTTACTAAAGCAGTAACACTTTCTGTTATATTGTCCTACAGTGCAGAAAGATCAGTTTGAAGCTACTTTTCAGAAGACAAAAACGTTGGTTTGAATCGAATAAATCTCCTCTAAAGTCACAAATGAAGCTCAGCGTAAGTTCAACCAGGAAGACCGTCTTTACTCTTCATTTACTATTCCCATGTAACTACTCTCTCTCCTCTCAATAAGTGATCGGGGGCGTCACTCCCCAGCTTAACCAATCACTTCGCTCTATTCCCAAGAGCCTATCATAGCGCTCTGCCAAACCTTTTAAGTCTGCTCTCCCCTCTGACAGCTGTCATTTCAGGTGACTCGACGCAACCCTCCTCCACCCCTTTTCACCTCCTGTCCCTCTGAATCCAGGGTCAAGCTAAGCCCCTCCCCTTCAGACCGACCCCAACCATCCATTCACCACCACCAGGGTCAAGCTAAGCCCCTCCCCTTCAGACTGAACCCAACTATCCATTCACCACCACCAGGGTCAAGCTAAGCCCCTCCCCTTCAGACTGAACCCAACTATCCATTCACCACCACCAGGGTCAAGCTAAGCCCCTCCCCTTCAGACCAAACCCAACTATCCATTCACCACCACCAGGGTCAAGATAAGCCCCTCCCCTTCAGACTGAACCCAACTATCCATTCACCACCACCAGGGTCAAGCTAAGCCCCTCCCCTTCAGACTGAACCCAACTATCCATTCACCACCACCAGGGTCAAGCTAAGCCCCTCCCCTTCAGACCAAACCCAACTATCCATTCACCACCACCAGGGTCAAGCTAAGCCCCTCCCCTTCAGACCGACCCAACTATCCATTCACCACCACCAGGGTCAAGCTAAGCCCCTCCCCTTCAGACCGACCCCAACTATCCATTCACCACCACCAGGGTCAAGCTAAGCCCCTCCCCTTCAGACCGACCCCAACCACCCATTCACTACCACCAGTGTCTAGACCCCGGGTTTCATCGGATCGGTTCTCCCCGCCCGAATGATACTCCTGCACAACGGGGCCTAATCGCCAAAACTCCATTACAATCATTTGTGTATTCCTAACAATAAACATGTGTTCTTATCAAAACGGTCTCTCCTGATTGAAGGACAGAAAAGCAGCAGCATTAAACAGGAAGTGAGATAAAGTGTATCAGCAGACTCACACACACTATCAGACTGCAGAACAAAACATTACAGGGTGATTAACGGAGTCTCTTACTTCAGAACAACCCTGAAGAGAACAGCCGTAGTGAGGATGACGAAGTTAGAGAACAACACCGCCATGGCCTGCGGACGAGATTAAAGATTAAACATCATATCTGAAACAAGTCTTTAAGCAGGATGTTTTGGAATCGCTGATATGATATGAGACAAGTTGACTGTATGTGAAGATAACGTATATTTACCGGATGTAAGAAGTCATACATTGGCATGAATACAACTTCAAATCACTGGCATAAAATGTGTGGATCAACATTATCCCATCACGACTTTTATCACTGAGTTAGATTTAACCCTCTAACTTAGCTACGTCATTTATTTATTGTGAGGGAATCATTTTGTCTTTACTCCTAGATATTTAACCAACCAATATTCTGTTATCTCCTTTAAGGAATGTGCTCCAGCACTTAAGGGTCAGTTTTATGGGGGGGGTTTACGACTGTGAGACGCTGGCTTCTAAACACCACTGACAAGTGATTGAGTATTTCCAGTTGGGGGATATCTCCTGTAGCTCCACAGATGTTTACGCCTCCCCCAATATGCTGATTAGCTCTCTGTAAACTAGTTGAAAGGTCTATCGAGAGAGAGAGAGAGAGGCTGGGCAGAATTGACATGACAACCCACCCGTGCAGTCAGAACCTTTTGCTGCTGTGACTTGTGATATGAATTCTCCGGCCGATGCTTGTAATAAACTACCAGTGTTTGACATCAAAGCTCCAACTCTCCTCGTGTCTCTCTGAGTCCTGACTCTCCATCGCTGCAGAAGTTTCCCTTACATTTAGTTTGGCCTAAAAGGCTCCAAAGACACTGTCATAGAGAGGTTTGCATGTTAATTGGGTTATTCATATTGTATCGGATGTAAAAGAGGTTTTTAAAGAGTAAAGCAACGGGGTGTTGGACGGCATTTTAAGGATATGTAGGTATAATTAGTCGATTATGTCGATTATTCGATTATTCGTTTCAGTCTCCATAATCGAATATTATTTTAAAAATCGATTTTTATTTATATATTTTTTTTTATTATTTATGTTTAATTTTTTTTTTTTTCTGGCTTAGTTTCAACCAAAATATAGACTAATGCTAATAACAGTAATAGTATTAATAATTGTAAATGGCCATTGGTCACAACACCAGTTTATTCTACTGTAACTTGGAGGAAGCCGGCGTGCAGAGGAGACTGCTGCTGCAGCACGCTACACACCGACCCCACCACCCCCCCTCCTTTCCCTCACACGTGCGACTAAAGATGAGCAAAGCGGGCAGGTAAAAGAGTTCCTTGTGGAACTACTTTGAACTTACAAGTCCAAAGGAAGTGAAATGCAAGCTCTGCGAAAAGACGTTGGTCTATCACAGCTCAACCTCAACAATGCGTTCGCATTTGAGTGCGAAGCCAAAGTGGTTACAGAGAAAGACGCAGCACAGCCGGCCTATTACCAACTTCCTTCGAGGCCACGTCGTTGTGATGACATGCGTGAGGTGAAATTAAGCTGCACTAATCACCAATATGCTAGTGAAGGGACATGTATTTCAATGCTGCTATTATTAATACAGGCTACATGATGGTGGTTTATTTTTCTAAAGTGCCGTCATTGCCTTTATTTGAAGATGCGCGATGCGCGCACAATGTATTTATTGCAATGCTGCTATTATTAATAATACAGGCTACCGCATGGTTTAATAATAGCATTGCAGAAATAATTGCTATAATAATATGTATGCATACTGCTATATTAATAGAAGCTGTAGCCTGTATTTAATAATGGCAGCATTGCAATCTCAATAACATTTGTGGCGCATCGCGCATCTCCAAATAAAGGTGATGGCAGGATTTTAGAAAAAAAAAAAAAATTCTTCTGCGGAGGTGCGCCCGCGTGCGGGGGGGGGGGGCCGGGGGTCTGGTGGTGGGGGGGGGGGTTGTCGAATAATCGATTATTATTCGCCAGGGCTGCCGAATAATCGATTTTTTGAGGTAATAATAGATATCTTTACTAGGCTGCGAAACGGGGTAAATATTTAGATAGAGAAAATAAAAACCCTTAATGTTGTAAGATAACAGTCATACTGTGTAAAGTCATACATATGCATGGAAACTCAAATCACTGACATTAAAGTCACACATGTACAGGTTTTTCTTGGGTAAAGTACCCACGGCGCTTTGAAAGGTCGGATCAACATCATCCCATCACGACTTTTATCACAAGTTTCTTTCTGGGAACTATTTCAGCTACGTAATGTATTTATTTGAACCTAACATTGTCATAGTGTGGTTTGCGTGTTAATTGAATAATTGCAATTCAAGCATCAAGCATGTGAGACTGAAACAGACTTGAACATAGTGGTGATTTTACTACAGTAGATATTGAAGTGTTGACTAACTGGCTGCAGGTAGGAGAGCACGTAGAAGATGATGAGGTTGTCGAGGAAGTAGAGGAACGCAGGGACCGCCCACTTCAGGGATTTGAGGAAGGAGGCGCTGGAGGAGAAGCCGGGGTCTCTGCAGGATCTTCCCTCTGAAGAAACAGCAGAGAGAGTGAAACAACACACACACACACACACACACACACACACACACACACACACACACACACACACACACACACACACACACACACACACACACACACACACACAACACACACACTACACACACCACACACACACACACACACACACACACACACTACACACACACACACACACACACACACTACACACACACACACACACACACACACACACACACACACACACACACACACACACACACACACACACACACACACACACACACACACACACCACACACACACACACACACACCACACACACACACACACACACACACACACACACACACACACACACACACACACACACACACACACACACACACACACACCACACACACACACTTTACCTCGCACTATGACCCTGACAGACATGGCCAGACAGAAGAGCAGTTTGAGCAGCTCGGCGAGCAGATTGACCGACGCAGGGAGGAAGTCATACTTGTTCTCTGAAAAGGTAACAAAGACAAAAGAGAGACCGTCATCAAGAAGTCGGAACACATTAAATTCCCTCTCGGCTTCCTTTACAGACTTACATGTTGTTTTTCAACTTCTTCCCGTAAAAGGTTGGTCTCTGGATTATTCCTGTCCCAGCTGGACTACGGTGATACAATCTGTAGATTAGCCTGTCCCTCTGTTTTGCCCAACCTGACCCACTCTCCCACGCTGCACTGCGATACATATCAAAGGCACCCTGTAGGACTCATCATTGCACACTGTACAGCCTAACTGGAGGGTCCTCACTTAGTGTGCGTCGGATGCAGCATTGGGCAATTAGGAAAGCTTCCACATATGAGCCAGATTTGCTCCAGTGTGTGACTCTCACAGCCTCAGAACCAGAGCCTGGATACGGGTCCAGGTTCCTGCTGTGCGGACTGAGGCGGGAAAAAGGATTATGGTCTTGGAATGACCTTCAATCACGCCTCAAACTGAGGGCACTTGTCTCTAAAGCCTGTTTCAAATGGAAGTTGTCTGAGGTCCTTACCACCAGCTGCTCGTGCAGTAACAAGTAGCACCTTTCTTTCTGTCCTGATGGGCTCAATGTAGGGACTACTTTCCCTCTGTTTACTTGTGTTCTCTGTGTTCTATATGTCTGTGTTGTGTGTGTGACGTGGCTGCCTCCTTGGCCAGGTCAGCTTTGTAAATGAGATTTTATCTGTAGTGTATATAATAGTGTACTTACATTTTCCTATTTTTATTTTATTTTAGTAATACATTTTAGAATTAACTCAATGCTGCTTATTTTTTTAAACTGTATTCCTCTTTCTGTGTCTATGTATGCGCCATCACAAACCAAAGCAATTTCCTTGTATGTGTAAACCTCTTGGCAATAAAGGATGAATAAAATGTAATAAAAACAGATATTGTGTATATTGGGCGGGAGTGGTTCAGTCTGTAGGGGATTGGACTTTGGACCGAAGGGTTGCCGGTTCGCGTCCTGAACAAAAAATACGGAGCGTGGACTGGTACTGGAGAGGAGCCAGTTCACCTCCTGGGCCTCATGAGCAAGGCACCTAACCCCCACCTGCTCACTGGCGCCGGCTAGACTGGCTGCCTCCGCTCTCACCTCTCAGCTGCATATAACTGTGTGTGTATATGCATGTTCTAAAAAGTGTGTACTGTGTGTACTGTATGACATGTATAAAAACACGTGTGTGTGTACGACAGAGTGGAAACTGAATTTCCCCCTCAGGGGATTAATAAAGGTCCATCTTCTCTTCTTCTTCTTCTTGTGTGCAAAATCATTTTTTTACTGCACATATGTTAAATATTGTTTATTTGTTTACTCGTTGTGGGAATAAGCAGCATTATTATTCACCAGCGTTTGCAGAGTATTTGAGCAGCAGGATGCGGCTCGTCCCCAAAGTGACGAAGCCCAGGCCGAGGGCCAGAGTGTAGGCCGAGGAGCGGGAGCACAGCATGGCTGATCCTGGATCTGCTCTCAGTCAGACCTGTAGCAACACAAACACACAGACACAGACTTCAGGTCAGTATCGTAGGTAGCCCGAGTTTCAGTGTCCGAATCTGCATCGCAAGATAACTGATAACATTTCTACCAGCTGTTCAAGGAAGAATCTGCAGATGCCTTTGATCAGAGCCCGGTCTGCAGGTCCGAAAGCTCAGTGAGGGACATATAGCGGCATATGGACATTTCACAGCTGGATTATCATTAATAAGACAACAATTCCCCAATTTGCTCATCTGTGAGAAAGCTGAAGAATTCCATATGAAATGTTGAAGGCATTTTCCCAGGACTTGTTATTCTTTGATTTACTAGCTTCATCCCACTTGGGTCGACCATTCAAATAGTACCCACATGTGTAAATCAGTGGAACGTGTAACGTCTTTAAGCACTGAAACGTTCTCTGTCCCTCAAACACTCCAAAGATTAAGAAGTTGGCCATGGTGCAGCATCAACATGCGAAGAGAGCAATTCATGAGATATACCCAGGTGACCAGTTGAGCAACAGGAGGACAGTGTTGCTATAAATCAACCCTCCATTGATTTACTAATGTTCAGTTTTGGGGGATAAGTAGAGATTATCTTAGAAGCTCCACGTTTCTCCTGACGGGGGATCCAGCATGGTAGGGCCTTACACGGTAGGAACAACAACCAGGAACTCACTCAAGACACATTGTTGCTTTAAGAAGATTATTCTTATCGGCACATATTATTTAATTGCAGCCAGTTGAGAAATAAGGAGCATTTTTTCAACAATGTTAAAAAAACTAAAACTCTTATACCCCTTATTTTTAAGTCCTTGCTACTTTTCGTAATTAGTTTTTGTTATTGTAATGCCTTGTGCTAAATACATTTGACTTGTTTTATCTTACGTTGTGTTTGCCGTATCTTTTATCTGTGTTGAATTCAATAACAAGTGACATGTGGTAAGGTCTGCACTGACTTTCAAAGATTAATATTGATAGAGAACTATTTGCTAAACACCACAAAGCTCCATTGTTTTGAATGTTACAGGATGATACACACAGCTGCTTGGATAGGCATTTTAAACATTAAAACACTTACTTCCAGTCCTGGCTTCCCAGCTCTACATCACGCTACTTCTCTGCATTCTAAGTTGAATATCTATGAGGTTAAATATTGAAAATAATGTGTGGATTTTTGGCAAAACCACAAGACATTTTGAAGGCGTCGCGTGGGCTCTGAGATGAAGCATTGTATAACATTGTCCGATATTCTCCAGACTACAGGACGAATACTAAATGAGAACAACAACAACTTAATCGATAACAGTCATTGTTTTGTGTCAAATTTGCCCCAAACGAACACAGTCTAAAAGCTCAGAGATAGCATCACCTGCACCAACACCGGCATATTTCTGCAAATTACGACTTGCAATGCTACTAGAAAAACATTCAAGCAGATCGATTGATCTTCTAAACAATCCTACATATATCCCCTGTGGTTATAACCGTTAATAAGAGGATTACAGAAAGACTTACTTGTGTTTCTCTTTTCCCCCAAACCATAACGGAAGCATTTATCTTCCGGGTTAATCTGCGCATGCGTACTGGCACAGGTGCGTCATCCTACGCGCACTGAATATAGATTGTCCTTTTTTTTTTAAATCAATAATTAAAAACAATAATAGTAGCACTATTAAAAGCCTTATGAATAAAAGACAAACTAAATGTGAATTTAATAAATATTTAATCTGAAATATGAAACTGTATTTAATGTTATTTTGTTATTACTTTAACTTTTTAATCTCTTCTC
>CADEHL010001263.1:20000-100000 GCA_902827135.1 Harpagifer antarcticus | reverse complement strand
CTTGGCAACTGGAACCAGTTCAAGTCCCGGCAAGACCGAGTGCTACCGAGGTGTCCCTGAGCAAGGCACCGTTCCCCACACTGCTCCCCGGGCGCCGTTCAAAATGGCAGCACACTGCTCCTAACACTAGGATGGGTCAAATGCAGAGAAACAATTAATAAAAGTCCATCTTATCTTAAATATAGTTCCACTGATTGGTGTTGTGACTGTGTCTACCATGAATCATATTATAGTCACCAACACATGAACACATAACGGAGGCTTGTCAGACATGGTCTCAATCATCATAATTAAAAAGCCAAATGGGGATGTATTGTCTATATGAACAGTGCTCATGCTTCCAGTGGAGACTTGTAGAGTCTGTGTTGATGAGTATTAAAGCCGTTAAGTAAGTCAGTACATTTATATCGCACCCTTCTCAACACGTGCTTTACAGACAGTACACAATACAACATACAACTGCAGAATGTAAAATAAAAGGCATAACACACAGCAAGTAAAAGATAGGACAGTTACAAAGTTAGTATACTTACTTACTGCTGAGTATGCATTACTTCACACGACTGAAAAGAAGATGTCCTTTATGCACGTAGAGATATTACAAACCCACATTTAGGATGGGATGTGTTTTCTTTTAATGTGCCACCAGTTCATAAAATAGTACAGTAAGTGAAGTATATAACCGGCTGTCGAAATGAGATGAATTGTCTAGAAAAGGTTGTGAAATATCTTGTAAGTTTGGTATATTTAAGCAATAGCTCACTTCAGGCCGTGGTATATGCTCATTATATCACAGCTAAGGGGCGTGGTTCGGCCCAACGCGAAGCGGAGGGTCGACAACCCCCTTAGCTGTGATATAATGAGCATATATCACGGCCTGAAGTGAGCTATTACTTTTATAAAACGGTTACCAAGTGTGGCAATATGAAAGAAAAATACACACTCTAATTTAAATAGTTTGTATTCGTAAATAATGATGTTCAAAATAAAATAGTCCCTCCGTTGCCTTCTGCACGAAACATAGTGCGAGGTGGTTGCTATGCAACAACACTAACAGCTAGCGAACATATTAGACAGAGAGCGTTGATCCATTATTTGGCTATTTATTTACATTCATTTGTATGTTGCCGTTTATTGTGTACCCACTGGAAACCTGTCCAGCATCAGTAGCATGGCTTACGAGGTTACTTGTATAGGTTGAGGTTGTTCTAGGCTGTTGCTTGGCGTGGCGAGAATATTGCTCCACTTTCTCCGGTCCCTGAGATCCGGCTTCCAGTAGTAGACCCGCATCAGAAAGCTTTTGAATGGAGCTACTTCTCCAGTTGGTCTACCTGCTCTTCACGTAGCTCTGCATGTCGTCGTTTAGGTGCTTTCTGGAGATAGGCACTCCTCAATCCACTCCTCCATAGTGAGACCCCCCCGGAGGTCGAAGTTAATCTTAAATGTTTCCATTTTATGCTTTGTAAGTTTGTTTCGTAACGGAAGAAATGGACAAGTCAAATCAAGCAATCTGATTGGTCGATAGTGTTTTTCCGGACCTTTTTGATTACAGATTTGAAAACATCGCTGCTTGCTTTAAAAGTAGCAGAACTCATGATGTAAAACCTTGGAGAGTATCTAGATATCCCTGCCCTAATGCCAAAGGAACTGCACACTGAATATGTGTTGCCGTTTGATGTCTATGTCTGGACCGCTGCGTAAAAAGGAGGGTTTCTGCCCCGCTACTTCTCCGCTGCTTTCTTGTTCCAGTTTGAAATGTTCAGCCTGTAGTGCCAGGAGATATGGGAGTCGGAGGCGGTGCATCGAAGGTGCAAAAGGGTACTTTAATTAGGAGCTGCACAGGACATGTTGTCGGGTCGCAGCCCGGGTCGACAAGAGGAAGAAACAGGAGGGCACACAACATATATAGGAAGCAACACAACATGTCCGTGTAGGAACAATACCCCCAACTATAGTTCCATAGTGTGGATTATGAACCAGTGTATAATAGGTGGTCACCACAAGCCCAACGTTATACTGTCTTTCTCAGACGCGGAGGGATACTGATTTGTTGTGAAAAGTAATTTACAATTCTACCCGTGGTATATGCTCAGTATATCACGGCTAAGAACCAATCAGATTGCTTGATTTGACTTGTCCGTTTTATAATTCAGAGTAACTATGTCTGTTCCTTCGATTCTAACTAATCACAATACATGTGAAGATACTTAACAGCCTAATTCAATACTTACTGGATTCTTCTTCTAATAATTACAAAAATAAATGGATCTTCCCCAGATATTTCGAAACGAATAAGCTGCTTGTCAAAAATGTCATAGGAAAGTATATAGAGAAAAACATTGCTTTGTTATTTTAGATGTGAATAAGACAATAGCAACGTTGAAGATATGGCTCAAATGGTTGGTGTTAAACACCAGTAAGTAATGAGTCAGCATGACTACCTGTGGGCCGTATCAAAGTTCCAATATATTGTAAAATTGCTAACGATTTAAAATTACAACCTTCCTACATTCAAATACGTCATTCAGAGCAGAGTGGAAATTAATAATGACATTGTGAAAATGTTTTTTGATTATGAATATGACAATTAACACATTAACACTTTACATATGGACCGACGGGGACATTTTACGTTGCTGATTGATGTGATGAGTCAGCACATTATTATCCCTGTGTGTCACCATGATGTGCCAAAAACAATACTTCAAAGTGCTTCAAACTCCAAATAAAGTTCATGTTGTGTATTTTCTCCACAGGTCTGCTGGGACCCACTCTGAGGGCTCAGGAGGGAGAGACCATCGTGGTTACTTTCAGAAACATGGCCAGCGGACCGCACAGCATCCACCCTCACGGAGTGGCTTACGGGAAGCAGTCAGAGGGTGAGAGCATGTTGACTCAGCTGAATATACACAGATGGCAAAAGTACACACAACCTTTACTCAAGGAGAAGTACAGATACTCATGTTTAAAATACTCTGGTGAAAGTAGAAGTACTGACTAAACTTCTTTACTCAAGTAAAAGTAAAGAGGCTTTGAAGTGTACTTCAGTAAAAAGTACCCATAACTAGCAGCTGTTTTAAAGAGTACCTGACCTCCCTTTATATCAATAGAACAATAATGTCATTGTTAGCTAATGAATGTTTCCATGCTGAACAACGGCAACATGACAACGTTTCCATTGGTCCCTCTTCTTTAGAGAAGACCAGGAAGTGATGGATACACGGATCGTGTTCAAATCAATAGGCACGCAATGACTCTAAAGAATAATGATCACGCATCAAACACACATTCAGACTAAAGGAACCAGCTGTTTGGGAAATGAGAGAAGTAGAAAGTACAGGTATTTGAGTTCAACATGTAAGAAGTAGAAAGTACAGGTATTTGTGTTCAACATGTGAGAAGTAGAAAGTACAGGTATTTGTGTTCAACATGTAAGAAGTAGAAAGTACAGGTGTTTGTGTTCAACATGTAAGAAGTAGAAAGTACAGGTATTTGAGTTCAACATGTAAGAAGTAGAAAGTACAGGTATTTGAGTTCAACATGTAAGAAGTAGAAAGTACAGGTATTTGTGTTCAACATGTAAGAAGTAAAAGTAAAAAGTCATCAGAAAAATAAGTAGTGGAGTAAAGTACCAGAACAATGTACAGTAATATACAGTAACAAAGTATTTGTACTCCACTACTTCCCTCCTCTGTATCTGACAGCTGCTGGAAACCTTAAATCAGCAGCTCCACAGTCCGTCTCTTACGGTCTCTCATGATGTTACTGATTCTGATAATTACACAAGATTGGCCAACACAACAAACATGCTTATTTGTCTTTTTTATAACATATTAACCCGGAGAGGCAGACGGTTCTGAAGTCCAACAGGAAGCTCTGCTGAGTCCTAGGAAATCACTGTCTGTGTCCACGAGAGAGAAACTGTGGATGTAGAGAATTTACACTAAGCACTAGTTGATTTGATCTTAATGCAAAAGCCAGAGGGCAGAGGAAGTCAAAATTAAAGAGCAGGAACATTTTCATTAAACCTTCATTATTTTTGGATATAAATATGAGGGTTAGGTTAGGGAAAGTCCATCATTTCCTCAGACTCCTGTTGAGCAATGGCATGTAATTAAAGGGGCCATCTCATGTTCATTTTCAGGTGTATTTCAGTATGTAGTGTCTCTACTTTAAAGAGTCCTCTCCTGCTGATGTTCAGGTGTATTTCAGTATGTAGTGTCTCTACTTTAAAGAGTCCTCTCCTGCTGATGTTCAGGTGTATATCAGTATGTAGTGTCTCTACTTTAAAGAGTCCTCTCCTGCTGATGTTCAGGTGTATATCAGTATGTAGTGTCTCTACTTTAAAGAGTCCTCTCCTGCTGATGTTCAGGTGTATATCAGTATGTAGTGTCTCTACTTTAAAGAGTCCTCTCCTGCTGATGTTCAGGTGTATATCAGTATGTAGTGTCTCTACTTTAAAGAGTCCTCTCCTGCTGATGTTCAGGTGTATATCAGTGTGTAGTGTCTCTACTTTAAAGAGTCCTCTCCTGCTGATGTTCAGGTGTATATCAGTATGTAGTGTCTCTACTTTAAAGAGTCCTCTCCTGCTGATGTTCAGGTGTATATCAGTATGTAGTGTCTCTACTTTAAAGAGTCCTCTCCTGCTGATGTTCAGGTGTATATCAGTATGTAGTGTCTCTACTTTAAAGAGTCCTCTCCTGCTGATGTTCAGGTGTATATCAGTATGTAGTGTCTCTACTTTAAAGAGTCCTCTCCTGCTGATGTTCAGGTGTATATCAGTGTGTAGTGTCTCTACTTTAAAGAGTCCTCTCCTGCTGATGTTCAGGTGTATATCAGTATGTAGTGTCTCTACTTTAAAGAGTCCTCTCCTGCTGATGTTCAGGTGTATATCAGTATGTAGTGTCTCTACTTTAAAGAGTCCTCTCCTGCTGATGTTCAGGTGTATATCAGTATGTAGTGTCTCTACTTTAAAGAGTCCTCTCCTGCTGATGTTCAGGTGTATATCAGTATGTAGTGTCTCTACTTTAAAGAGTCATCTCCTGCTGATGTTCAGGTGTATATCAGTATGTAGTGTCTCTACTTTAAAGAGTCCTCTCCTGCTGATGTTCATGTGTATATCAGTATGTAGTGTCTCTACTTTAAAGAGTCCTCTCCTGCTGATGTTCAGGTGTATATCAGTATGTAGTGTCTCTACTTTAAAGAGTCCTCTCCTGCTGATGTTCAGGTGTATATCAGTATGTAGTGTCTCTACTTTAAAGAGTCCTCTCCTGCTGATGTTCAGGTGTATATCAGTATGTAGTGTCTCTACTTTAAAGAGTCCTCTCCTGCTGATGTTCAGGTGTATATCAGTGTGTAGTGTCTCTACTTTAAAGAGTCCTCTCCTGCTGATGTTCAGGTGTATATCAGTATGTAGTGTCTCTACTTTAAAGAGTCCTCTCCTGCTGATGTTCAGGTGTATATCAGTATGTAGTGTCTCTACTTTAAAGAGTCCTCTCCTGCTGATGTTCAGGTGTATATCAGTATGTAGTGTCTCTACTTTAAAGAGTCCTCTCCTGCTGATGTTCAGGTGTATATCAGTATGTAGTGTCTCTACTTTAAAGAGTCCTCTCCTGCTGATGTTCAGGTGTATATCAGTGTGTAGTGTCTCTACTTTAAAGAGTCCTCTCCTGCTGATGTTCAGGTGTATATCAGTATGTAGTGTCTCTACTTTAAAGAGTCCTCTCCTGCTGATGTTCAGGTGTATATCAGTATGTAGTGTCTCTACTTTAAAGAGTCCTCTCCTGCTGATGTTCAGGTGTATATCAGTATGTAGTGTCTCTACTTTAAAGAGTCCTCTCCTGCTGATGTTCAGGTGTATATCAGTATGTAGTGTCTCTACTTTAAAGAGTCATCTCCTGCTGATGTTCAGGTGTATATCAGTATGTAGTGTCTCTACTTTAAAGAGTCCTCTCCTGCTGATGTTCATGTGTATATCAGTATGTAGTGTCTCTACTTTAAAGAGTCCTCTCCTGCTGATGTTCAGGTGTATATCAGTATGTAGTGTCTCTACTTTAAAGAGTCCTCTCCTGCTGATGTTCAGGTGTATATCAGTATGTAGCGTCTCTACTTTAAAGAGTCCTCTCCTGCTGGTGTTCAGGTGTATATCAGTGTGTAGTGTCTCTACTTTAAAGAGTCCTCTCCTGCTGATGTTCAGGTGTATATCAGTATGTAGTGTCTCTACTTTAAAGAGTCCTCTCCTGCTGATGTTCAGGTGTATATCAGTATGTAGTGTCTCTACTTTAAAGAGTCCTCTCCTGCTGATGTTCAGGTGTATATCAGTATGTAGTGTCTCTACTTTAAAGAGTCCTCTCCTGCTGATGTTCAGGTGTATATCAGTATGTAGTGTCTCTACTTTAAAGAGTCCTCTCCTGCTGATGTTCAGGTGTATATCAGTATGTAGTGTCTCTACTTTAAAGAGTCCTCTCCTGCTGATGTTCAGGTGTATATCAGTATGTAGTGTCTCTACTTTAAAGAGTCCTCTCCTGCTGATGTTCAGGTGTATATCAGTATGTAGTGTCTCTACTTTAAAGAGTCCTCTCCTGCTGATGTTCAGGTGTATATCAGTATGTAGTGTCTCTACATGTCTCCGTGCTTTAATGTTCTAAAAGCTCTTTATTTTTCTCATACTGCCTGTGTTGCCCTCTGTCTGAAACCAGAGCTGCTCTGATTGGTTAGTTGACCGGCTCTGTTGTGATTGGTCAACCGCTTAGAGATGTCCCGCCCCTTTGCCTATCACGTACAATGTGTTGGAGCACTAGCCAATAGGAGCACAAGAGTTACAGAGTAATGTCACTAGGCTCTGGAAGTAAGGAGTCAAATGGAGATCTTTATTCTGCACGTAGCGCTTCACTTTTTATTCAAACTCTATTTGTTTGTTTTCAGGAGCAAACTACTTTGACAACACGTCTCAGAAGGAGAAAGAGGACGACGTGGTGCAGCCGAACAGTCAACATGTATATTACTGGGAGGTGACGCCCGATGTTTCTCCGCAGCCCAGCGACTCCACCTGTCTCACCTACAGCTACGTCTCCCACAAAGACGTAGTTCAGGACTACAACTCCGGCCTCATTGGAGCTCTACTCATCTGCAAGCCAGGTGAGAAGAGACACTGAAATGCATGCTGCACATTAAAGGTACCCTATCATACTGTTTCTCATCAATATATCACAGGTCTCAGGTATATACAGAACCTGACTCTGATTGGCTGAAACACCAAGCAGATCATTGCAGCATTACCCAT
Source organism: Harpagifer antarcticus (assembly GCA_902827135.1). NCBI lineage: Eukaryota > Metazoa > Chordata > Actinopteri > Perciformes > Harpagiferidae > Harpagifer > Harpagifer antarcticus. The sequence goes on along the minus strand of CADEHL010001263.1, from coordinate 92,718 downwards.
AATCCCCTCTGTTTCAGCCCTGTTTCCAAAGTGCTGATTCTCTGTCTGTTACTTTAGATGAAAATAAGGAGCCCCTCCCCACGCCCCTCTGAGAGACATTTGGTTACAAAGAACTCAATAGCCGTGTTCACACCGCAGTACTTTTCCCACTTTAGTTCTGAAATGTCGCGTTCACACCAAAAAGAGCCGGGACTAAAATGAGTTCATGAGAACCTTTTCACCCCTTTTCCGTCCCTGCTAGAGAGAGGGACTTTCGTGGGAGAAAAAGGTTCCTATGTCTGATTGGCTGTGCGGATTGCAAACCACGCCCCGTAAAACTCCCAAAACGTTTTGTGAAGCCGCCATTTTATTATCCTCGCATTAGCATTATTAGCATTAGCATTAGCCCAGCGCAGAAACGCAGAGAGACTAACTTATGGCAACACAAAATAAAATATGGGAGTGGTGGAGATGAGGAGGTGTCGGCGTTCTGGCGATTTACTCGGAAGGCTTCAGTAGAAGCTGCTGGGAGTCCCAGCAGCTTCTACTGAAGCCTTCCCCAACTCCGGGGACTTCCGGCCGGGGACTCCGGGTGGCAGTATACGCCGTGAAGTGGTTTGCGGCCTGCCAGTAAACCCAAAGCAGAAGAAGAAGAAGAAGAAGTGACGTCTACGGCTTAATTTGCCTAATCCTTCCTCAGGGACTTTTTCTGGTGTGAACGCGATCTGTACTTAGTTCATGAGAACTAAAGAGTTCTCATGAACTAAGTGGGAAAAGTACTGCGGTGTGAACGCGCCTAATGGTGCTCTAGGAGGAGATTCAGGTGATGAGGTTGGGGGGGGGGGGGGGGGGGGGGGGGTTCCTTGGTTGCTGATTGGCTAATGGTTACACAAGCCAAAACATCGTAATGACATCATAAAGTGGCCAAAATCTGATCAGCTCAATTTCAGACAGGTTTTTATAGAAATGGATCAAAAAGAGAGAAAATCTTTGTTCCTGAAACTTTCAGAGTCTCTTTCCACAGAGGGGACACATGTTGATGTAGAAGAGACATGAAGAAGAGGGGACACATGTTGATGTAGAAGAGACATGAAGAAGAGGGGACACATGCTGATGTAGAAGAGACATGAAGAAGAGGGGACACATGTTGATGTAGAAGAGACATGGAGAAGAGGGGACACATGTTGATGTAGAAGAGACATGAAGAAGAGGGGACACATGTTGATGTAGAAGAGACATGAAGAAGAGGGGACACATGTTGATGTAGAAGAGACGTGGAGAAGTGGGTTTTGCATAACATGTTGCTCTGTCTCTTGGTCCTCTCAGGCAGTCTGAATGAGTCGGGGATTCAGATCGGAGTGGAGCATGAGTACGTGTTCCTCTTCGGGGTCTTTGATGAAAGAGAAAGCAAGTACACACCGGAGATCCACGCCAACCACGTGAAGTACACCATCAACGGATACGCTATGGGAACACTGCCTGGTGAGTCTACTCGTTTATTACTTATATAGTTACACAGTGAGCCATTTAGTTTGTATCCTTGAAAGATTTTGAAAACATCAGGACACATTAGAGTCCTGGTTAATAGACAAAGCTCAGTCAGTGCGTATATTAAAGTAGCAAGTAGTCATGACTTAACTTGCCAATGACTTGTACTTAGTTCAATAACTAAAAGCTTGGAGGACAGAAACATATTTCAATCATTCATTTCTCTGAAGTCATTCTGTCAATGGTTAGCCAGATTTGAGAAACTGTCTTCTGAGGTCTTGTTATTTTCCAACGAACATTTCATAACCCCGAGATATTGAGTTTAATTTTAATTTTGAAAAACAGCAGATTGTCAAACATGCTTTAATATTTTTTAAAAGAACGAACCAGAAACCTTTATGATTTTACAGATTTCTTGTAAGTTACTTTTCTTTTGACCAATCAAGTTATTATTTTAGCGCTTCATAAGTAGACTCTAAATCAGTGCTTCTCAAAGTGTGGTCCGCGGACCACTGGTGGTCCGTGAGTGCCCCCTAGTGGTCCGTGAGTATATTGGTAAAATTTCACATTTGAAATGAATTAATTAGTTTTTCGCACTCTCGCGGGAATATCTCCGCAATGGAGCGAGCTTAAGTTTCACTTTCGATTGCATGATATAGCCAAGATAAACACCTTCATCACACATGTTGCCACTTGTTTGTACCATTTTCATGCAATTTGTAAAAAACGATGTGTTTTTGGACATTTGTGGAGTTAGGTGGTCCGCGAGTGTTTTTTTATTGGTTAAGTGGTCCTTAGTATGTAAAAGTTTGAGAAACACTGCTCTAAATGGAATAATGCACTCCAAGGGGTGTCAATATTTAAAATATCTAATGATAATGTATCATCAAGGTTGATTGAACTTTCTGCTTTAGATTAAGGCTTCAGGTTTAATGAAATGTAACTACACCTCATTGTGAAATGAATCATCACTTATTTAACCCATCACACTTCAGTAACTCCCTTGTTTCACTTTGGAACACCGGAGCTTTCCTCGTGTATTAGTTCACTGTTGTGTCTGGATTTACTCAAACATCTCCCACCACTGTTTATAGGAACAGATTAATGGACGGTGTTGCACGTCACGCTGTACAGTCAGAGAGGAGACACTCTCGAGATGTCAGTGTTGTCCAAACTACAGCAAATTCAAAAAGCATAATGGAATATGGCCCACAAATGAAACTTGAGCTTTTCTTGTATTGTACTTATTAAATATATCTGTAAACATATATTACACAGTAGTGTTCATGTGTTAAGACCACTTTACAATACATTCAGTCAATTACATTTGAAAATATGAAATCTAGAGGTAACATAACCCTCCTTTTCTCCCTGCAGATGTGAGTGTGTGTGCCCATGCCTCTGTGAGTCTGCACCTGCTGGCGATGAGCTCAGACCCCGAGGTTTTCTCCGTGCACCTGAACGGTCAGGTGCTGCAGCACAACGGCCACAAAGTGTCCTCAGTGGGTCTGATCAGCGGCTCCACGGCCTCCTGCAGCATGGTGGCTCTGCACAGTGGCCGCTGGCTGCTGTCCTCTCACACCATGAAGCACATGGAGGGTACGGGTTCACAACATACACACACCGAACCAATGTAACTTAAAGGTCCCCTATTATATTTAGGCATATAGAATAGGTCTCAGACAGAGGGGGGAAGTAGTGGAGTACAAATACTTCGTTTCTGTACTTAAGTACATTTTTCTGGTATCAGCACTTTACTCCACTTCTTATTTTTCTGACGACTTTTTACTTTGACTTCTTACATGTTGAACTCAAATACCTGTACTTTCTACTTCTTACATTTTGAACACAAATACCTGTAATTTCTACTTCTTACATGTTGAACTCAAATACCTGTACTTTCTACTTCTCACATGTTGAACACAAATACCTGTACTTTCTACTTCTTACATGTTGAACACAAATACCTGTACTTTCTACTTCTCACATGTTGAACACAAATACCTGTACTTTCTACGTCTTACATTTTGAATACAAATACCTGTACTTTCTACTTCTCACATGTTGAACTCAAATACCTGTACTTTCTACTTCTTACATGTTGAACTCAAATACATGTACTTTCTACTTCTTACATGTTAAACTCAAATACCTGTACTTTCTACTTCTTACATGTTAAACTCAAATACCTGTACTTTCTACTTCTTACATGTTGAACCCAAATACCTGTACTTTCTACTTCTTACATGTTGAACCCAAATACCTGTACTTTCTACTTCTTACATGTTGAACTCAAATACCTGTACTTTCTACTTCTTACATGTTGAACCCAAATACCTGTACTTTCTACTTCTTACATGTTGAACCCAAATACCTGTACTTTCTACTTCTTACATGTTGAACTCAAATACCTGTACTTTCTACTTCTTACATGTTGAACCCAAATACCTGTACTTTCTACTTCTTACATGTTGAACACAAATACCTGTACTTTCTACTTCTTACATGTTGAACACAAATACCTGTACTTTCTACTTCTTACATGTTGAACTCAAATACCTGTACTTTCTACTTCTTACATGTTGAACCCAAATACCTGTACTTTCTACTTCTTACATGTTGAACACAAATAAAAAATCAAACCAGAGAAGGAAGTTATATACTTCAATGAGACTTAATGATACATTTACTACAACAATCTAAAAGGACACATCTGTGTTTCTGCAGTTGGCATGCACGGTTTCCTGGAGGTGAAGAAGTGTGACGGCTTCAGTGTGCCCAATCGAAGGATGACCATCGAGCAAAAACGACACAGCAAGGTGTGGAAATACTACATCGCTGCGGAGGAAATTATCTGGGATTACGCCCCGAGTATGCCGGAATACGTTGACGAGTAAGAAGCATTTCATACATTTCGCATTTAAGTGCATATAAGGACAGTTCATCACATCTACCAGACACACTTCAGTGGCAAAATAACCTTGTGTGGTTTTTCTTTAAGGGTGTTCTATAGGTTTATGTGCATATAAATGGTCTGCAAAGGATCACATCCCTGTGTTCCCTCCACAGTAGAGAGACACTAAAAACAAATATCCAGCTGAAAATTGGTCTAATATGTCCTCTTTAATATCACTATGAAATTAAATGTTTCATTTAAAAAAGGAGATTTTGATAGCGCTGCTGATTAGTTTGCCTATTCCCACTAAACCTAGTTGCATACATGAATATAAGATACAATCACCGGAGCCACACAGCTTGAAATTAATTATAAAAAGGCCAAAGATTCATGAGGGAAGTCTTAAAACAGGTTTAAATATCCAAATTCTGGGTATTGAAAAGAAAAGTGGTTTAAAGATCAAAGATGGGTTCTGGTCAGGGGCGGACTGGCCATTGGGACGTTCGGGACGAATCCCGATGGGCCGGTACTGAAGTGGGCCGGTCGGATAAGTCACTAGCACCCACCCACCCGTCGAATTTACTAGTGGTATTTACTTGCGGTACCGAGGTGGGCCAGCGGTACCAAAGTGGGCCGGTCGAGAGTCCCGGGCTGGTAACAGTGAAACGTGAATGTGTTGTGTGGGGATGCAAAATGGATGAAAGGAATATAAAAAGGTTAGAAAAGTGTCAAAAGAACTATAATTTCACAGGAAGACTAGGGTTAGAGGAATGTGAGAATTCGGTTTGGGATATTTCCAAACATCTGGAACAAACTCCCAGAAACCTGCAGGTCCGCTGCAACTCTGACTACTTTGAAATCCAGGCTGAAGACTTTTCTTTTTGCCGCTGCTCTTAATTGAACTATTCACATCTTACACTGCTCTGTAACTTTTATCCATGTTCCTGAGTTATTCATAATTATCTTTTTAATGTTTCTAATGTGTTTTATGCTCTTAATGTATTTCATTTCTGTAAAGCACTTTGAATTGCCTTGTGTTGAAAAGTGCTATATAAATAAACGTGTCTATCTTCTGTGTAGGGACTTCAAGCTCCAGTACCTGAAACAGTCAGCGTCGCGCATAGGAAAGAGGTACAAGAAAGCGGTTTACAGGCTGTACACAAACGAGTCCTTCACTGAGAGGATGAAGACGACACAGAGGAATAACGAGCTCGGGATCCTCGGCCCGATTATCAAGGCGCAAATCAGAGACGTTATCAAGGTGAGGACATAAACATAAAATTAAGAGTAAAGGCATATAATCAGCAAACTGCCTTTCATTATGACCGTCGTAACATAACACAAGGCCCGGAGAAATCAGCAGACAATTAATCGTAGGACTGGAAAATAGCATAAAAAAAACACATTATTTTCTAAAACGAAATCAATATTTGAGATTTAAGTATGTGTTTATGTCTTCTCCGTGAATTGGTGTACTGTGTGTAAATATGGTTACAGTTCCTAGAGTGTTAATCAGCTTTGGATATAAAGACTATCAGATGTAAGTAGACACAGCGTGGACCATTAGATTTAAACATTAGACTTTGACTTAATATTTTGAATTGACATTTAGATTTTTCAGGTTTAAATTTTGATTTTACATTTAGATATTGATTATATAAAAGATGTTGTTGAATGAGTTAGAAAACAGACTAAATATGTAGGAAACTAAACAACAGATGTATCAGATTTTCTTCATTCAGAGCCAAATATCAAATCTTGTCCAATCCCAATACTTTCCTTCTGGACTTCAAACATACATGATATGTATCTCTATCATCATCCTCATGTCTTCTTACAGATAGTTTTTAAGAACCTGGCCTCCAGACCGTACAGCATCTATCCTCATGGTCTGACCATCGAGAAGTCAGATGAGGGCGTCAACTACCCAGCAGGAGGTAAATCTGTCCTCACAGCAAAACACTTTGTATACCCTTTGCTTTCATTATATATTAGATCAGCAAACTCCCTTGAAATGTTTAATATGGCTTTTAATTTGGAGTTAACTTTCAATTCTCACTAGTATCATCATTATCCAAGTTTTACTGTATTTTCTCTGTTTTGTTTTTAGCAGTAGTTGTTCTGAATGTTATGACATCTGTATAAAGATTATTCTTCTTTTTACAAGAATTCGGTAAGCCCTTAGTTATCCAGGGCTCTTTATCCAAATCATGTCCACTATTAGAACATTGTATTGGACAGTGCTCATCATGAAGTGATAAGTAGGCACCTTGAATGATTCATAAGCAGAATGTACCTCCTCTTTAACCCCCTGCCACTCTTCTTCTAATTATATTATATTAACCGGAAGAGGTATATCTCAATGTGTTTTCCAGGAAACCAGTCTCACGGGGTTCAGCCAGGCGAGACACACACCTACGTCTGGAGGGTGGTGGACGAGGACGAGCCTCTGGACGGAGACTCTCGATGTCTGACCCGTCTGTACCACAGCGCTGTGGACGCTCCACGAGACATCGCTTCAGGACTGATCGGACAGATCCTCATCTGCAAGAGTCGCTCGCTGAATGCCAGGGGTGTGCAGGTAACAAGATTAGACATGAATTAGCATCTATGATATATTGTGGTTTGGATCCCTAAGGGTTCTGGGCTACCATCCCATCATTCAAGGCTGGTTTTCACTATAAGTAATGACGGAGATTAGAATTTAAACGTTTTACTATGTTCAATCTGAATTTACTCTGACACAGCAATATCTAAATTGATTCTGACACGTCTACAGCCAACTCGCAGGTGTGTCATTGCTTTGATACATAGATTATTCATATACCCCTTTCAGAAGCGAAGATATAGTCATTCATTCTGGGCGTGTCATTTTCGAGCCTGAGGCCTGAAAAATAGGCCCTGTGCTCAGGAGGTTAAGATAAGATGTACTTTATTAATCTCAATTTGGGAAAATGTTTACGTTGCAGCAGCATAAAAAGACATGGAATTGTACAATACAAATTAAAAGACTAGAAATAAACATTCCAACATGCAAACTTATCAATAGAAATAAAATAGCATTAAAAAAACGTAAAACATATACGTGTTGAATTACACATGTACAGTAACAAAAGACATTCATATTAAACATGGCTCTAAAAACATTGTTGGTCTGTGTTTAGGTCAGATGTTCCAGGGTGTATTCTGTGTTACACTTTTCCTACTCCCCTTCCCGTGAGAATAACGAGAAACTTATTTTTGTCAATATCTCAAAATAACAAATGTCCAAAGATAATTTTCTGTTTCATAAATTAAATATAATGGCCTATGACTATATGTTGTTATCTTGAACAATTATACTTTAAAAGAAATAGCATAAATAACTTGTGACCTTGATTAAACAAACATCGATCAGATTGCATACAAGTGCCCATTAGTTTGTGGACACTGGTTTTGAAACCTTGAGTTGGTCATTTTGGGCATCACCATCTTGTTCTTAGGAAACATAGACTTCAATAGAACTTAAACATACCTTCAAAAGAGTGTATGCACCACAACACTGTGGTGGCAGCTCAATCACAAGATAGCCTTTATAACCTTGTTTACTCTGAATGGGACCATCTTTAACAAAACATCCAACTCTATTAAGGAAGGTTTAAAACTAGAGATTGAGACTATAAACTCTTTAAGAAAAAGATTAACTGAGGCAAGTGAGAAGTAGGGCGTTTCCTTGAATGAGCCCCCTTCTGGTAAAAAAAGAGAAGGCTCTTGGCTTGACTCCTCAGACCTGGAAGTTGCCCTTTTTTCAACTAGATGTTGAAAGGAAAGCCTAAAATTCATTAATCTGGTTCACTTTATCAATGAAGAATATACTTTTGTTTCTATAGCTGAAGGCAGACAAGGAGCAGCATGCTATGCTGGCTGTCTTCGACGAGAACAAGAGCTGGTACCTGGATGACAACATTCGCCAATTCTGTGATCGATCCAAAGTCAACAAGGCAGACCCAGAGTTCATTAAGTCCAATGTCATGCACTGTAAGTTCTTGCCATCTGATAGTAACTTATCCTAAAAGTTATGATATATGAACTCCATTAATACTGCAAAACGTACTGCATTGCCGTCAGATGACTGCTATGTATTCACCTTTTCCTCACAGCGATCAATGGGTACGTGTTTGAAAGTGGACCTCACTTAGGCTTCTGTAACGGTGAGATTGCAACATGGCACATGTCCAGCATCGGAGCGCAGGACTACATCCAGACAGCTACTTTCTACGGACACACATTTGAGGTGAATGGGCGGACAGAGGACTTTCTGAGCCTCTACCCAATGACCGGAGAGACTATCACTATGGAAATGGATAACATAGGTATGTAAGGGCGTTCAATGGCTTCAATGGAAGTTTCAAGGCATCACCTTTTTTGGGGTTCGGTTACAGTGGTCAAAGGTCAATTGTTAATGTCACTGTGACTCGTTTGTCCAATTCTTGTGAAAGCTATATCTGAGGGAGTAAGTCTTTTCAAATGTGGTTTGAATGTCAACTTTGACACAAAAAACACATCTTTGCCTAAAACTGTTGAACTCATATGCTAAATAAGAACATTGTACATACATGTCTAAAATATACATATTATTAAGAAGTGATGACATTTCGGACAGACAAGGAAGTAGAACGGAGACTTGGCCAATAAGAAGAGGTATATAACCTCGAGGCATGAATATTACACACTGTGCATTCCGTCTATTTGCAAGATTAAAAAAATAATAATTGAAGCTCTCAGGGCCAATTGGCAATGTCTGGAACCTTTGCACGTGAAAAAGTGTTTTTTGTGTTTCTTTCAGGTGTCTGGCTCCTGGCGTCCCTGAACTCCCATGAGACGACCAAAGGAATGCGCGTCAAGTTTAAGGATTTTGAGTGCTATCGTGAGAGCCAGTACGATGACACTGGCTACGACGATGAGATTCAGTTTCATATATGGAACCCTCAGGGACTTGCCGAAATCAAAAATGAAGAGGAACATCCAACCCCTCCGGTGGAAAATAAGCCAGTAAAGATAGACATTGAGACAGACATGTATGCAGATCTATGGGATTTGAGATCTCGGAAGAACCAATCCATAGACCCAGATGTGGACCTGTTGAACCTCTCTTTCCTCGACTATGATGCTGTTGATGTGCCTGAGGATGGAAATGTCATGATTCATTTGAAAGGGACAACGAATAAAACAGAAACCTCTTTTTCAAAGCCAAATGCAAACTGGAAAGACGTGGAAGGATCGAACTTCACGGAAGTAGATTTGTTTAACCAAAGCATTAAAGTGAACACAAGTCAAATGCAGAACAGCAGTACACTTGGTAATTCGTCGTTGTATAAAATGGAGAACACAACCATTTTGTATAGCCCAAAATTACTAAAAAGTGACAATGCAACTATAAATACCAGCGCTTCTGCCGATTCTCACACAAACAAGACAACAGTTCAAAATGCTACGGTATTATCAGCCGATGTATCCATAAAGCCAAATGCAATCAACGAGACATTATTATCAAACTTGGAAAAGGTGGATGGATTTAACCTCACGGACGCACATTTGCTAAACCAAAGCATCAGTGAGAATACAACACAATCGCAGAACAGCAGTCAGCCATCAAGCTTTGGTGATTCTTCTTTGAATAATAAAATAGAGAACACAACCGTTGATACCAGTGATAACCAGATTACTGATTCAGAGGAGATTTTCACAAGAGGTGACGTGTTTTCTTACTCTGTGCCAACGTCCAACTCTAGCACGAAAAATCTCTCTAATTCAACAGACGGTAACGCAACGTCTCTGTCAAACTCTGCAGAAAAGGTGAATGAAAACAACACAGCAGCTAACGTATCAGCAGATGATGATTCATTGTCTTTTCCAGCAGCTGATGTTGAAAAGGTTAGCATGGACATAAGCAACTTAACCATCTTAGAGTTGGAAGTCGACGAACCTAAGTATACACTTCAAATGAATTCCTCTGAAAACGTAACTATCGAAGCCGACTCAAGCTTGGGAAATGTATCACAAGCTTTGCTCGAGAGTAAACACACTATATCCAGATCTAACACAACAGAGAGAAATGTTGCCTCACTTCTTGATGAGTCAAACTCCACATCTTCTGAAGAAAGTTTCTCCAATAACAGTATTGTGTCCCTCTCCGGTGACGCAGGAAAAGAGAGCCAATCTGAGGAGGAAAGTGAAGAACTGCTCATCTACCTCACAAGAAACCATTCACAGGTGATTAAAACAACCCCCGTCAAAACACAGTCGCACAACTGGACTTATGAGAGCACTCACCAAATGGAACCCGTGGATATTCCCGACTACATGATGAAATACTTTCCGAAAGAAACCCCCAAAGCAATACCGCCTCCAAAAAAGATCCGGAAGGTAAGTCTTCGTCAGAGACCCCCGAAAGGTCTAGGCATGAAAACAAAGAAGAAGAAGGAGTACAAACCTCAGTCTAGGAGTGGATTACCTCTTTCTCCTCGAGGTTTTGGCCCAGCCATGACTCCACGTGGGTCTCGACCCCTTCTGCAACCCGTCACTGATGAAGAAGAACTGATCAACGAGCCTGTAGTCATCGGTGTGCCTCGGTCCGATTTCAGCGACTACGAGTTGTACGTTCCTGGAGACGCTCCGGATCATCTTGGGATGGAGGGAGATGTGACCGCAGATGAATATGAGTATGTGACTTATGTAGACCCTTACAGCGGTGGAATAGACATCAAGACTCTCAACCTGGACGACACCACCAAATACTACCTGAAGTTCTCAGGTCCCGACGTCAGGACTTATTTCATCGCTGCAGAAGAGGTGGATTGGGACTATGGTGGCTATGGACAGAGGTAAACGTAGAGTCAATATGACGATTCAGATTTATTACAAACTGTACACACATGGGTAGACATCAGAGGTGGGAAGTAGTGGAGTACATATACTTTGTTACTGTACTTAAGTACATTTTATGCTATCAGTACTTTACTCCACTACTTTTTCTGACAACTCTTTAACACAAATACCTGTACTTTCTACTTCTTACATGTTGAACCCAAATACCTGTACTTTCTACTTCTTACATGTTGAACTCAAATACCTGTACTTTCTACTTCTTACATGTTGAACCCAAATACCTGTACTTTCTACTTCTTACATGTTGAACCCAAATACCTGTACTTTCTACTTCTTACATGTTGCACACTAATACCTGTACTTTCTACTTCTTACATGTTGAACCCAAATACTGTACTTTTTACTGAAGTACACTTCAAAGCCTCTTTACTTTCACTTGAGTAAAGAAGTTTAGTCAGTACTTCTACTTTCACCAGAGTATTTTTAAACACGAGTATCTGTACTTCTACTTGAGTAAAGGATGTGTGTACTTTTGCCATCTGTGGTAGACATCCATGCAAATGATCTGGTCCTGTAATCCCCACAGGAGGCAAGACAAATCGGAGCAGAACAGCAGAGAGACTAAGTTCACCAAGGTGGTTTTCCGAGGCTACAGGGACAGTAGCTTCAGCACACCAGACATCCGTGGAGAAATGGATGAGCATCTAGGCATCCTGGGACCTGTCATCAAGGCGGAGGTTGGACAAAGCATCATGGTAAAACTTAATCTGAGAGCACTTCTGATATCTCACATTTTCAAATCAATGGATTCAAAGGCTTTTGACTATTTGGTCTAAGCTCACTTTTTAAACAGTATCTTCCTGCATGGTTTAGCCATGTCTTCATGCTTTGTGCTAAGCTAACTAGCTTCTGGTTGTAGCTTCATATCTAACACTTCTGAAGCTCACCTTTTAAACCTTGGTTTTACATTGGGTTTTAAACCAGACTATTTCATGTGCAGGAACAGTATCTTCCAGCAGGGGTTAGCCATGTTTACATGCAGACAGGCAGATCACCCGACAGGCAGATCAGGATCCCGACGCCAAACCGTATAGGCTACAGTTAAATCGAACGGACTTGTTTGTGCAGATGTGAGCGTCCTTAACAACGGTCAATAAATCCTTGACAGTCTGTTCTGGATTAACAACATGTCACGTGTTCTGAATTGACCAATCAGAATCCAGTATTCAACTAAGCCATGTAATACCAGTCTTTAACAGGTTGTAGCTTCATATTTACCCCGACATCAAAGAGTAGCATTGTTTTTTTTCATCTCAATGTGCAAGGGAAATAAATACTATTCCTTCAACTCTACAAATACGTTACCTTATCATGTATTTTTTGTCTTGAAGGTGGTGTTCATGAACAAAGGAAGGCGTCCGTACTCCTTACACCCGAATGGAGTTACCTATAACAAGCAGACAGAGGGTCTGTCCTATGAGGATGGCTCTGAGTACTGGTATAAATATGACAATGAGGTTCAACCCAACACCACCTTCACATATATCTGGAACATCAAAGCTAAGGTGGGGCCGATGCCAACAGAGTCTTACTGCCGGACCTGGGCCTACTACTCAGGCGTCAATCCTGTGAGTACATTTGTATTTTAGATATGTATTAACCTGCTTGGAAATGCTATTTAAAGGTCCCGTATTATAGGCTACTGTTTTTCATCAATGTCTTATAGGTCTCAGATATATACATTACATGTTACTTGTTTTATCCAAAGCGACTTACATACCCAATACTGTGGGCAATCCCCACAGGAGCACTTTGGGGTGAAGTGTCTTCAGGGACACAACGACATGCTGACTGCAGTGGGGTTTGAACCTGTGACCCCCTGATCCCAACACCAAAGCTCTATCCACTGCGCCACATGCCTCCCATTTATATATATATGTCTCTGAAGTGTTTGTCTGACCAAACAGATCATTGCAGCATTACCCATAATCCCCACGCCCCTCTGAGAGACATTTGGTTACAAAGAACTCAATGGTGCTCTAGGAGGAGATTCATTGGCTAATGGGTACACAAGACAAAACATCGTTATGACATCATCAAGTGGCCAAAATCTGATCAGCTCATTTTCAGACAGGTTTTTATAGAAATCTCTTTACACAGAGAGACACATGTTTATGTAGAAAATACATGAAAAAGTGGATTTCGCATAATAGGTGACCTTTAAACATATAATTTAAAGGTCCCATGTCATGCTTTTCCGGTTCCCGTCCCCTTGTGTGTTATGTAGCTTTGTATGCATGTAAACGGTCTGCAGAGTCACAGACCCTCAACGTGCACCCTGTAGCGAGTCAAACTCTAACACAGAGAAGACCTGTCTGTGCTGCCCCAGAACGCCTCGTTGGACATTCTCTTTTTCCTCGCTGGGTACAGTGACGTGACTAAATGGACCCATTGTCCGTGGAGCTCCTCAACGCACACACACTGGGGGGTGCTAGTTCCTCTGTCCAGGTGTAGAGGGCAGTGTGGGATGGTGAGGGCTGCCTATGGCGTCGTCTGTGGACCTGTTTGCTCAGTCGGCAAACTGCAGGAGGTCCAGAGAGTCAGGGAGGGAGGAGGTGATGAAGGATTTGACTAACCGCTCAAAGCACTTCATTAGAGGTGAGTGCTACTGGGCGGTCGTCATTGAGGCTGGTGATTTTTGTCTTTTTGGGGACAGGAAGATGGTGGAGTGTTTAGAACAGCATACAGAGGCAGCATATATTAAATATGCTTTACATAACCTTGCCCCAACAGATTTAAGTGACGGTCTCTCATTTGATCAACCAGCAAGGACACTCAGATCCTCCAATGTTTCACTTTTAAAAGCACCTAGAGTGCATTACAAGAAAACTGTTCTTTTGATCTTAGAACGGCAACTTGAACTAAATGCATTAAACAGTTATGAACCCTAGTTCATCCTCTTGTTTTCAGGAAAGGGATATTCACTCTGGATTGATCGGGCCTTTGCTGGTGTGTCGAGAGGGGACTCTGGAGAAGAACATCCCCGACATGACGGAGTTCACGCTGCTCTTCATGACCTTTGACGAGTCTCAGAGCTGGTACTACGACAAGAACCAGGAGATGATGGAGAGGAGAAGCAGAAGGAGATATACGGGCCAAAACAAGAAGAGCCTCCAATTCCATTGTAAGGCGTTAAAATGTACCTCAAACTATCCTGATTCAAATCCTACTCGCAAAGAACCGGGTTTCTGCGGGAAGTAAAAGGACATAACAAGTCTAGAAATGGGTAAAAACACAGATGTACAGATCTTAAAATGAATGAAGAATGCATTTAGTCTGAGATGGACTGCAGATGGAAATTAGCTATTGGCTATAATCTGGCATAATTCATCTCTTCTCTTTTCTGAGATTAATGTATTAGTATGCATGGTCCTTGTTGAAATACATGATTTACATGACTTAGTATACCGACAACTGGTATATTGGTCCAACCCTTATATATATATGTATTGGAGTAATACTGTACGGCACATTAGAATAGTTTTGTCTTTCAAAATGTACTTTAATTTCTGTAACACACATTCAATCTCAAAAAGGTCTTCAAGAGGAATACATGCAACTTGTTGAAACCCGCAGAACCCTGAAGAAGACAAACACTGTTGATATCATTTCTACTGAGTTGCAATAAGATAAGACTTTATTTATCCTGAAGGAAATTGTTGTGCCAGAAAAATACAATAAACACAGCAATAATACAACTGTACACTAACAGTGCAGTAAAAATAGCAATTCAATAACTACAGGAAACATAGACGGTCACATAATTAATGTAAAATATTGACAGTATTTAAAAACCGTAGTGGTAGTTACCTAATTGCATGTTACCTTTCGTGCATTCAAGGATCACTTAAAGGAAGAAACCTCACCACAAAACTATTAATAATGCGTTTTGTCTGTTTCTTCCCAAGCCATCAATGGAATAATATTCAACCTGAAGGGTCTGAGGATGTACACCAACCAGCTGGTGAGCTGGTACCTCATCAACATGGGGTCTCCCAAAGACTTCCAGAGCATCAACTTCCACGGACAGACGTTCATTCACAAGAAGATCAGCAGCTACAGACAGTCCGTCTACCCTCTGCTGCCGGGTGAGAAACACTGCGTTCATTCAGAGCCATCGCTTCTTCTGATGTCCCTGTTTCTATTTGGATTTACTCTAAAACTGCAACATGGAAAATATCTACTGGCTTTATTTGATGTCAAAGAAGAAGCAGAGACACGATGTTTTAACCTAATTATCGTCCGAGTTTCAGTGGTGGGAGTAGCGAGCAGCAAAATAACGCGTTACGGTACGTCCGCACGGCAGCTTCAACGGAGACGCTTCCCATTCACTGTGAGTGGGGTGACGTCACGCTTTGTCGAACTGCATTGTGGTTCCGTCGCGTCGCTTTGCCTCCGTTGCTCGCTTCGAAAGGTGAGAAAAAAGCCAGCCAATCAAATCATATGCCAGTACAAGCTCTAGCCAATGAGACCGCCTGCTTGTGTGTCCGCGGCGGTGTAATGTGATTGGTTGTTGGTCTACGCCAGATACGCCCACCGACAAGCTTCAACGCGACGCTGCCGTGTGGACGTACCGTGACAGTAATCACTTTTGTCTGTAACGCAGTAGTGTAACTCGTTACTGTTGGGTCAGCAGTATTGCCATTACAGTTACTAAGCACAAATTAGCTTGTTACTTGCGTTACTTTTACGTTCTTCGACTATCACTATCTGCATAACGGGAAGATAGAAAAATAAATCTAACGTCCCTTTTTCAGGTGATTTTACAGAGTAATCCAAAAGTATTGTAACTAATTACTTTCAGCAGTGAGTAACTAAGCAAAGTAACGCATTACTTTTTTTGAGTAACTACCCCAACAGGTTTGGCCAGAGTACGGACCCTAGGGTTAGGGTTAGGGTTAGGGTTAGGGGTAGGGGTAGGGTTAGGGTTAGGGTAATGTTGTGAATCGAGTGGCCTGTGTTCGTCGTCCATAACATACGGCTGCCCATACCATAACCCCACCACCACCATGGGCCTGGGACTCTGCACCGTGCTCTGTTGCTTTGCTTTATGAACGTGGACAACAGAGAAACATATTCTTCAGGACCAAAGTTGGAATTGAAATAAAAAGGAAAGTGAAACTTCTGCTCGTCCCCCTCTCCCTCCGGTCCCCATTAATACAAATGATCCCAATACGTATGATTGATGAAAAGATCAATCAATACAGATGTATTTATTATAAACGTTAGTCCTTAACATCTATCACTGTGTACATCACCATTCAAACATCTTTTAGAAGTTGAACAAACCCCACACAGCTCAGTGAGATGTTGACTTTGATCATTTCAGTAAAAACTAACGTTCATATTTCTCTCTGTGATTATAATACTGATGAACGTTCAGAACAAAGCACTTTGGCAACTTACCACATACGTTTTAAAAAGCTTAATAAGCACCGTAACTTTCATGATATAATTTCTCCGTCATAATCGGTTGTTTCCGTGAACGGCCGACTGTTGAGTGACGGCAAATGCTGCGGCTGCAAGGCATTGTGGGGCAGCATTTTCTCCTCTCCTTTCGGTAAGGGAGGTCCAGTGGTTCCTAAGCTAAAGGAGGTTATAAAGGAAGTTTGAAACCTCCTTTCCTTTCATTTAGAGAATTGGAACGGCTCTTATCATGGCTGCCACTGAGGTACCTCCGGGTCACTCCGTTAGGAAGGTTCCTACGCTAAATGGACTATTGGAACGCAGCCCATGACCCTTATAGTACCGTTCTGTCTCTACAGGAGGCTTTGCCACTCTGGAGATGTATCCGTCCAAACCTGGCCTGTGGCAGCTGGAGACGGAGATTGGTTTCATCCAGCAGAAGGGCATGCAGACCCTCTTTCTGGTTCTGGATAACGGTACAAACAACTTTAATAAAAACCTGCTGCATTTAAACATCCTGTAATTGTGTTTTGATATTAAAATATTGCTTGTATGTCTCTTTAAAGATTGCCATCGTGCCCTGGGTTTGGAGTCAGGCAGTGTGAAAGACAACCAGATAACAGCGATCAATACCAGAGGTAAACCTCGCCTCTACTGTCTGCACACATCTGTATAGGCTATAGGGGGTGCAGGAATTAGCCGTTAAACCAGAAACTAGCGTGTTAGCACTTTTGGGCTTCCTTGTAAATGTTCCTTTTAGTTCTTTTATAGCCTAAAGTTAGCGTTTTACTTGCATTTACAATTCAACTGCAAAACAAGTAATACTAATAATGGGTTTCATTTATAAAGCACTTCACATTTGACTTCAAATCCCGAAGTGCTACAAGCAGTGAGCACGAACAGTATAAAAACATTACACAACACGGTAGAATTAAAAAGGGTGGGAATGAAAGGGTTAATATGAGGAGATTGCCATGCTTAACAACACAGGTATGGAAAAAAAGAAGTTAGCCCTTGCCATGCTAACTTCCAGGGTCGGCCTACAAAGAAATATAATCATAATAATAATAAAGCTTTATTTCTGAAATCTCTACACTGGCTTCCAGTCGGCCAAAGAATTGATTTTAAAGTACTATTGCTAGTTTTTAAATCATTACATGGTTTAGGACCAAAATATATAACTTACGAGCCATCAAGGTGCCTCAGGGCTTCTGGGACGGGTCTGCTCTCGGCTCCGAGAGGAACACCAAAGCACGGAGAGGCAGCGTTTAGCTGTCCTGCCCGACGCTCTGGAACAAACTGATCGTCCGCAGAAACGTCTCTATTTTTAAATGGAGACTAAAAACATCTCTTATTTACATTATTTTATTATCTTGTCTCTATGCCTGTTGTAAAATTGTATAATGTGTTTTACTGTATTTATCCCTAAAAAGTATTTTAATTTGTTTTGTAAAGCACTTTGAATTGTCGCTTACAGAAAAGTGCTTTATGAATAAACTTGCCTTGCCTTCATATCCATTCTGCAGAGGACGCTGGCGCCGCTTGTCCGTCTGTAAACTAGCTAAGCACCTTGAGATGACGTCTTTAAAGTGTGCTATATAAATCAAATGTATTATTATTATTTATACAGCACTTTTCATACAGAACGTGCAGCTCCAAGTGCGTTACAAAATGGCACACATCACAAGTTTAAAAATAACATACAATAAAATAAATGGGAAATGCTGAGTCATGCACCCTTAATTGGCAAAATCACATTGGTTCTTCAATGACAAATACTTTTGATATTATAAAATTGCTGTACAAATATGAAGCTAGTGAAATGAGAATGACTCCACTTGTTTTGAAGGATACTGGGAGCCACATCTTGCCAGATTGAACAATGGGGGAAGATACAACGCGTGGAGCACGGAGCAGAACATGAGCTGGATTCAGGTGCGTTGTGTGTGTCTTTGATTAAGTTCACATGTGTGCACTTTCCTAATATGTGATACAACCTTCCCTCTGTCCAGGTGGACTTCCAGCGGCCCGTTGTTATCAGTCAGGTCGCCACGCAGGGAGCAAAGGAGATGTTGCAACACCAGTTTGTCACAAAGTACTCCATCTCATACAGCACCGACCGCAAGAAGTGGATCTTCTATAAGGGCGACAGCAGGGACCTCAGGAAGGTGGGAGCTCTTTCTATCAATGCTACAAACTAAGATGTTACTGTGTGACCACCAGAGAGGGCAGAAGTACACACTTCCTTTACTCAAGTAGAAGATACTCGTGTTTAAAGATACTCTGGTGAAAGTAGAAGTACTGACTAAACTTCTTTACTCAAGTGAAAGTAAAGAGGCTTTGAAATGTACTTCAGTAAAAAGTACCCATAACTAGCAGCTGCTTTAAAGAGTACCTGACCTCCCTTTATATCAATAGAACAATAATGTCATTGTTAGCTAATGAATGTTTCCATGCTGAACAACGGCAACATGACAACGTTTCCATTGGTCCCTCTTCTTTAGAGAAGACCAGGAAGTGATGGATACACGGATCGTGTTCAAATCAATAGGCACGCAATGACTCTAAAGAATAATGATCACGCATCAAACACACATTCAGACTAAGGAACCAGCTGTTTGGGAAATGAGAGAAGTAGAAAAGTACAGGTATTTGAGTTCAACATGTAAGAAGTAGAAAGTAAGGTATTTGAGTTCAACATGTAAGAAGTAGAAAGTACAGGTATTTGGGTTCAACATGAGAGAAGTAGAAAGTACAGGTATTTGAGTTCAACATGTGAGAAGTAGAAAGTACAGGTATTTGGGTTCAACATGAGAGAAGTAGAAAGTACAGGTATTTGAGTTCAACATGTAAGAAGTAGAAAGTACAGGTATTTGAGTTCAACATGAGAGAAGTAGAAAGTACAGGTATTTGAGTTCAACATGTGAGAAGTAGAAAGTACAGGTATTTGTGGTCAACATGTAAGAAGTAGAAAGTACAGGTATTTGAGTTCAACATGTAAGAAGTAGAAAGTACAGGTATTTGGGTTCAACATGTAAGAAGTAGAAAGTACAGGTATTTGAGTTCAACATGTAAGAAGTAGAAAGTACAGGTATTTGTGTTCAACATGTAAGAAGTAGAAAGTACAGGTATTTGAGTTCAACATGTAAGAAGTAGAAAGTACAGGTATTTGGGTTCAACATGTAAGAAGTAGAAAGTACAGGTATTTGAGTTCAACATGTAAGAAGTAGAAAGTACAGGTATTTGAGTTCACATGTAAGAAGTAGAAAGTACAGGTATTTGAGTTCAACATGTAAGAAGTAGAAAGTACAGGTATTTGAGTTCAACATGTGAGAAGTAGAAAGTACAGGTATTTGGGTTCAACATGTAAGAAGTAGAAAGTACAGGTATTTGGGTTCAACATGTAAGAAGTAGAAAGTACAGGTATTTGAGTTCAACATGTAAGAAGTAGAAAGTACAGGTATTTGAGTTCAACATGTAAGAAGTAGAAAGTACAGGTATTTGTGTTCAACATGTAAGAAGTAGAAAGTACAGGTATTTGAGTTCAACATGTAAGAAGTAGAAAGTACAGGTATTTGAGTTCAACATGTAAGAAGTAGAAAGTACAGGTATTTGAGTTCAACATGTAAGAAGTAGAAAGTACAGGTATTTGAGTTCAACATGTAAGAAGTAGAAAGTACAGGTATTTGTGTTCAACATGTAAGAAGTAGAAAGTACAGGTATTTGTGTTCAAAATGTAAGAAGTCTAAGTAAAAAGTCTTCAGAAAAATAAGTAGTGGAGTAAAGTACTGATACCAGAAACATGCACTTCAGTACAGTAACTAAGTATTTGTACTCCACTTCTTCCCACCTCTGGATACCACTATCGACTTCTTTCTATAAACATATCTTCCTCTTAGGTGTTCCCTGGGAACGGGGATGCCTACGTGACGAATGGAAACACCTTCTTCCCTCCTATGATTGCTCGCTTCATTCGGCTCCATCCCATGCACTGGTTCAACAAAGCCACCGTCCGCATGGAGTTCTACGGCTGTGAGCTCGACGGTAAGATGGACTGAATATCTGCGAGATGAAATAAGCTAAATCCACGTTATTTTTTTATTCTTTCTTGAAAACATCAATATTTATTTCACTTGATTTTGTGCATTGTTCACCAACTGGATCACATTCAGGAGGCCGTTAGCTGTTAGCCCTCAGAGCTCACAGCTCCTTAACCAGTACAAACCACAGACTGCCTGTGTCATTGAGAATACAGTCGCTGCTTTATTTATGTCTGTAGGCCGTTGTTGTGAGTTTGGACGGTCGGAGCATATATAACGTTAGCTTAGCTAAGCTCCATTTAGAAAACACGCATTTTAGAAGGTGTTTCTCTGCCGTCTGTCTGCAGACTCAAAGCATTAATTCATGGTTCTTACTAACCGGTCTCAGCATGTTGTTACTTCGGCATCATTTTGAAACGTGTATTACAATTAGATCACGGTCAACTATGTTCATCTTGTTGTAGTTGTAGCTCCTTGCCAGCGATTCTCTCTCTAGTTTAGCATACTCAGCCAGACTCAGCCCGGTTGTTGAGAACAAGTCCAGATTTTGAGATTTCGAGAAAAAGTCCAAATTTGGAAATGTGGAGAAAAAAGTCAGAATTGTGAGATTTTTAGAAAATGTTGAGATTTTGAGAAAATTTTGAGAAAATTTTGAGATTTTGAAAGAAAGTCCAGATTTTGAGAGAAAGTCCAAATTTAGAGATTTTGAGAAAAAGTCCAAATTTAGAGATTTTTAGAAAAAGTCCAGATTTTGAGAGAAAGTCCAAATTTAGAGATTTTGAGAGAAAGTCAGAATTTTGAGATTTTCAAAAAAAAGCCTACATTTTGAGAAAAAACTCAGGATGTTGTCCATGACAGGATGTATAATTACCTAAGACCCGGTATTCCTCCATCTTGTGACTGTGTAACTCCCTCTCTTGGATATCAGCATGTGAATGACACTGTTCAGGAACTAGTCTCTGTATGTGATGACTCCTTCTGGAGAGGATCACAGATACATGGATCCTGAGATTGAAGCTCAAGCCGGGGACCAGTGAGATTTTTCTAACAGTAACATTTCTAATCCCCAGGCTGCTCTGTGCCTCTGGGGATGAAGAGCCGGCTGATAGAAGACCGTCATATCACAGCCAGCTCTGAAGCCTACAGCTGGTACACTGGATCCTCCTGGAAACCTGCGTATGCACGTCTGGACAAACAAGGAACCATCAATGCATGGCAGGCTAAGGTACACACCCTCATACAGTCAGGACATATCAAAATCAATGCACCCACAGCCTCAAAAAAAACCCTTACAAAATGTCAAGGTACAACTAATATCTCATCCCTCTCTCTTCCACAGTATAGTAACATGAACCAGTGGCTTCAGGTGGAGCTGCCTCAGGTGAAGAAGATCACAGGTATCGTAACGCAAGGAGCCAAATCTCTGAGGAAAGAGATGTATGTGATCTCCTACTCTCTGCAGTACAGCAACAACGGGATACACTGGACCCCGTACACAGACGATGAGGCCATCGAATGCAAGGTGAGCACAGACACAATCCTGAGGAAATAGAGCGGTGCAGTGATGACGTATTTTTGTAGGCCGACCCTGAAGGAAGCTGTGCATGGGTTCCCTCGACAAAAAAGCAATGGGATTTCTCCGTAGGATTCTGGAAAATAGCTGGAAATAAGATCTGTGGAAAACCAACCTGTTTGATAAATGCACGTTTTGTTCAGCCGGATAATCTCCACATGTCTACCCTACTTTTATCATTTTATAATCATAAATCTAATCGCCAGAAGCAAAATGCTAACGTTATGCTATAAAGGAACGACAGCAGCACGACTTCAACGTCACGCCAACTTAATGTCCATATTCAAACATACAGATTCTAAATGGTACAAGTTGAAGCGTTTGTCTGAACAGTTTGCAGGAGGCAAATCAAATCAAGTTTTATTTATAAAGCACATTTAAAAGCGATGTTTGGTCGAGCCAAAGTGCTGTACATATAAACACATTACTACAATCAATAAATTACAACAGATATATAAAAAACACAGGGAAATGTCAGGAGTCGTGCTCCGCTCTGACTAGAAGGCCAGGGAGAAGAAGTGTGTTTTAAGTGAGGATTTAAAAACCCCCAGGGTCTGGGCCGACCTCACATGGAGCGACAGAGTGTTCCAGAGCCTGGGGCCAGCCGCTGTGAAGGCTCGGTGCCCTCAAGTTTTGAGCCTGGTCTTAGGCACTATCAACAGCAGCTGATCAGCCGACCTTAAGGCTCTGGCTGGGGTGTAGCGATGGAGGAGTTCAGCTATATAGGCTTCCAGTTCAATGGCCTCATTGAACTGGAAGCCAGTGCAGTGAGGCCAGAATTGGGGTGATATGGTCACGCTTTTTATGGCCAGTGAGAAGACGCACAGCTGCATTCTGAACTAGCTGGAGGCGTCTAATTGAGGCCTGATCCATACCCACATACAGAGCGTTGCAGTAGTCCAGTCTCGAGGTTACAAAGGCGTTAATAACCCTTTCTAGGTCTTTAAAAAATAAATACGACCTGGTCTTGGCCAATAGTCTTATTTAAAAAAAGCAGGATTTGACTACGCTGCTGACCTGCTTGTCGAATTGAAAAGTGCTAGTGAAGGTCACTCCAAGGTTCATGACAGAGGGGAGGATGTTTTCATTGAGGGAGCCCAGAATATCAACCGGAGAGGCTGGAGGTTGGGGTCCAAAAAAGATGACCTCGGTCTTGCTCTCGTTGAGGTTGAGAAAGTTTTGGCTCAGCCAGGATTTGATCTCTGCTAAGCAGTCCATCAATAGCTGTAATGAGTTGACATTAGAATTGAGAGGCAGATAGATCTGTACATCGTCGGCGTAGCAGTGGAAGGGAATATTGTAATTGAACCTAGGGGCAGTATGTACAGTAAAAAGAGGATGGGGCCCAGAATCGAGCCTTGGGGAACCCCACAGGTAAGAGGGGCTTTGGCAGAGGAGAAGGTACCTAGCTGCACTGAGAAGCTACGGTCTGTCAGGTAAGACCTGAACCATGCAAGGGCAGAGCCTGTGATGCCAACGGACTGTTCAAGCCGTGACAACAGGATGCTATGGTCCACAGTGTCAAAGGCAGCTGTCAGGTCAGCACCAAGACAGCTGGGCTACCTGAGTCCGCGGCTAGGAGCAGATCATTACAAACTCTTAAAAGTGCAGTTTCAGTGCTGTGCATGGGTTTGAAGCCAGACTGAAACTTTTCATGGATTCCATGCGTGGTTAAGAAAGACTGCAGCTGGGGCAGCGGGGCGTAGACTACTCGCTCCAGAGCTTTACCAGGCAGCTACTTGCTTTCAAGCAGAACAGGGCAAACTAACTTAGAGGAGTGTTTACGTGTTTGGCGTAATGACGTACAACGGCCTCCACGACTTCTGTAGTCCTATTCAGCCACTTGGTAACAACCATCATTTTTCAGACACGTCAACTCTTCAGAAATCCCCAGTGGAGTCACTGCTGATGGATTTAATGTCGTAGAACAAAACGTGATCCGTCTCTTAACTTTGTGTCAACCACAGACCTTAGTTCAAGCTATTTTCCTAAATCCTATGGAGAAATCCCATTGGCTCTGAGACGAGGGAACAGGAAGTGGTAAAATGCTGACTCACTTCCGGGTTTTAGGACTCATCACTGCACCACTCTATTAGAGCTACACCAGTGATTCTCAAAGTGTGGTCCGCGGACCACTGGTGGTCCGTGAGCGCCCCCTAGTGGTCCGTGAGTATATTGGTAAAATGTCACATTTGAAATAAATAAATACATTTAAGTTTTCCGCACTCTCGCGGGAATATCTCTGCAATGGAGCGAGCTTAAGTTTCACTTTCGAGTGCATGATATAGCCCAGAAAAACACCTTCGTCACACATGTGGCCACTCGTTTGTACCATTTTCAGGCGATTTGTAAAAAACGATGTGTTTTTGGATATTATTGGAGTTAGGTGGTCCGCGAGTGTTTTTTTATTGGTTAAGTGGTCCTTGGAATGAAAACGTTTGAGAAACACTGAGCTACACAAACCATGTCTTTCTTCCCATAACAATGTCTTTCTTTACTCCAACCGAATCCAGACTTTTCTGGGGAACACAGATAACCACGACCACGTGAAGAACTACATCTACCCTCCTATTTTCTCCCGCTTCATCCGAGTCATCCCCAGAAGCTGGACGACCTCCATCACCATGAGAATAGAACTGCTGGGCTGCGACTTTGAGTGACACACATCCATACCTAATTTATAAAAAGGTCAAATTATAGGACATGCACATGCAACAAAAACACATGCAGACTGAAATGACTGAGTTCAGGCACGTTAATAACGTCTTAATGAAGTTGAATACAGTATATTCACATGTGTCAGTGATTTCATGTCAATTCGGCGAACATAAACATAAATGATCGTGGTGGAGATGATGATTAAATTAGGATTACAAATCGAGAGCCGGCTGCATTTCCTCCCGTTCGTTTTTTTCGACTAAACAACATTATTTTGTTAAATAACAACATGGTGATGTTTTGAAAATGATTACATGTCTCTTATTTAGCACAGAGTATGATATCCGTGACACATGGATCTGAACAAAGTTCCGCTGTACATCCAGCGTACTGTATCTGACTTTATTTCACATGAGCTCCAGTGTGGAACCCCACTGCGCCCCCTGGTGGATCAATGATCCATTGCAGCTGGCTTCATTATAATTACATTTATTTATCACGGGGGAGGTCTCAAGTCAAGCTGGAGGTTTTCCCTTGAGCGAGGGCAGATCACGTACCAATCACGGCCCTCGCGGTTCAAACTGTCTGAATGAACCCCACAGTAGGGTCGTGTATGGAGAGTAGTAATATATGAAGTTGCAACACGTGTGTGCAGGCAGAAACACACACACAGTTTTGTGGAAGATAATTGAAAGTTGTGCAAGTACCAATGACTGTATACGGAAGAAGTTGAATAACAGCAGGGCTTTATCACGGAGAAATGTAGATTGGTTAACGTACTGTAAACTACTCTTACTTGTCTTCTGTTTAAATGATCTAATTGACAGTGTGTGGTGGCGTTTTGATCCTTGTCTACAATTTAATAGCCACCTCTATCTGGGTTGTGGGTCTCTTTGTTACCAAACAAGTTAGCGGAGGTCGTGGTTGAATCAGATGAGCTTTATTCGTTAGTCCAGACGGCATAGAAACAGCAGGACACATGTCTTTGCTTCATACTAAATACACGTTAACAGTTTCCAAAGGAACACGGTCAAAAGACTTTCCCCGTCTCATCAACATCAGCTGTGTCGTGTCAACCTACCATAGGCATATAGCCATGCACGTGACACTGACGCACATATAACAAATAATAAGTGAGCCACAATACATTTTAAACCATAGTGTGACTCACAAAAATAGCCGATAATTTACAGTATAATCTAATTTATATTATTATGAAGCCTAACATTCAGACAATAATAACAAAAGGAAAATGGCTCCAACAGTGTATGAGATACTTTAGACCGAATTGAGCGCTGGTCTAAACAAATTCATAAAAATTCATAAAACTATTGGTTAACGACTCAAAAAAAGAGTAATATAACTACTTGAGTCACTATGCAAGTAGGAAGCTAGTTAAACCGCAGGCAGTCTAGTTTAACATGTAGTTAAATACACTGAACAAAAATATAAACGCAACACTTTTGTTTTTGCTCCCATTTCTCATGAGATGAACTCAAAGATCTAAAACATTTTCTATATACACAAAATAACCATTTCTCTCAAATATTGTTCACGAATCTGAAAGAATGTGTGATAGTGAGCACTTCTCCTTTGCCGAGGTAATCCATCCCACCTCACAGGTGATATCAAGATGCTGATTAGACAGCATGGTTACTGCACAGGTGTGCCTTAGGCTGGCCATAATAGAAGGCCACTCTGAAACGTGGAGTTTTGCTTTATTGGGGGGGTCTGGGGGGGTCCGAAAACCAGTCAGTATCTGGTGTGAGGGGTAGGGTTAGGGGTAGGGTTAGGGGTAGCGTAATGTTGTGAATCGAATGGCCCATGGTGGTGGTCGGGTTATGGTATGGGCAGGCGTATGTAATGGACGACGAACACAGGCCACTCGATTCACAACATTACCCTAAGCCTAACCCTAACCCTAACCCTAACCCTAACCCACTTCTCACCCACACTGCAAACACACGTAAGTTAATCACCCAGGTCCCACTGTTAAACTCATTATGTGCAAAGGGTTGAATATAAAGATATATGGTATTCTCAGATAAAAGCCCTCACTGATAAGTGCAGTGTGTGTGAGTAATCTTGTGCCAATAGTCTATTTTTTTAAATACTAGTAGCATTCAAGCCGATATATGGCATTGTGTCCATCAGAAATGACTTTAAATGAATGTAAATATGTAAGTAGATGTCATGTAATTTATTTTTCAATAAATATGATTCCTATTATTCCGTGTCCAGCTCTGTGATGTATATAAAGATAAATGAGTGTATGTGTTGGTGTCCTGGTTATGAGTGTGTGAGCTCTGATATCTTCTCAGGGTGTGTGTAAGGTGTCACTTTTAGCACCTCTCTTTGGGTTCAGCTGCAGAGTCAACACACACGTTCAGCTGCACACACACACACACACACACACACACACACACACACACACACACACACACACACACACACACAGTGTTCGTCCATTTGCTGATCGTGGTAAAGTGAACACTGGAGGTGTGAAACTCCCAGCATGGAGACTGTGGAGACAATCCACTCTCACACATATTTACTGGACACCTGCTGTCTGGGGATCTGAGAGACACTCGCTTCACGTGTGAGAAACAAGGGACACAAAGACATATCATAACAAACGAAAGACCAGTCATCAAGTCATTTACTCAAGTACTGTTCTTAAGTACAATTTTTAGTATTTCCATGTAATGCTACTTTGTACTTCTTCTCCTCTACAGCTCAGAGGTACATGGTGTACTTTTACTAACTGTACTTTAGTTACTTCACAGATCTGGATGAATGATGTGAAATCTAACCAAGTGTTGAATCAGACTTTAGTTCCACCTGGAGTAAATCCACCAGCTACCCTGCAGTCTACAAAGTACTTCAGACTAGCTGCTCCTTCACCAGCTACCCTGCAGTCTACAAAGCCATTCAGACTAGCTGCTCCTTCACCAGCTACCCTGCAGTCTACAAAGCCATTCAGACTAGCTGCTCCTTCACCAGCTACCCTGCAGTCTACAAAGTACTTCAGACTAGCTGCACCTTCACCAGCTACCCTGCAGTCTACAAAGCCATTCAGACTAGCTGCTCCTTCACCAGCTACCCTGCAGTCTACAAAGTACTTCAGACTAGCTGCACCTTCACCAGCTACCCTGCAGTCTACAAAGCCATTCAGACTAGCTGCACCTTCACCAGCTTTGAGAACACTTTCATGATCAATCATTATAAAACATATCATATATATTATTCTGAAATGGACCAATCTGCACAACGAATACTTTCACTGTCTTTCACTATATTTTGATGAGAATACTTTCCTACTTTCACTTGAGGAACATTTTGAATGCAGGACTTTAACTGAAACAGAGTATTCCTACACTCTGGTACTTCTACTTTTACTAAGTACAAGATCTGAGTACTTCTACTTTTACTCAAGTACCAGATCTAAGTACTTCTACTTTTACTCAAGTACAACATCTGAGTACTTCTACTTTTACTCAAGTACAACATCTGAGTACTTCTACTTTTACTCAAGTACAAGATCTGAGTACTTTTACTCAAGTACAACATCTGAGTACTTCTACTTTTACTCAAGTACACGATCTGAGTACTTCTACTTTTACTCAAGAACAAGATCTGAGTACTTCTACTTTTACTCAAGATCTGAGTACTTTTACTCAAGTACACCATCTGAGTACTTCTACTTTTACTCAAGTACACGATCTGAGTACTTCTACTTTTACTCAAGAACAAGATCTGAGTACTTCTACTTTTACTCAAGATCTGAGTACTTCTACTTTTACTCAAGAACAAGATCTGTGTACTTCTACTTTTACTCAAGAACAAAATCTGAGTACTTCTACTTTTACTCAAGTACAAGATCTAAGTACTTCTACTTTTACTCAAGTACAACATCTGAGTACTTCTACTTTTACTCAAGTACAAGATCTGAGTACTTTTACTCAAGTACAAGATCTGAGTACTTCTACTTTTACTCAAGTACAAGATCTGAGTACTTCTACTTTTACTCAAGAACAAGATCTGAGTACTTCTACTTTTACTCAAGTACAAGATCTAAGTACTTCTACTTTTACTCAAGTACAACATCTGAGTACTTCTACTTTTACTCAAGTACAAGATCTGAGTACTTTTACTCAAGTACAACATCTGAGTACTTCTACTTTTACTCAAGAACAAGATCTGAGTACTTCTACTTTTACTCAAGAACAAGATCTGAGTACTTCTGCCACCTCTACTAAAGACAAACAGCATGCTGTAAGTCAAGGGAAATACTGGTGAGGGAAATCTTTAGTTACTTACATTTAAAGCGGCGTTCATCCACTTCTTAAAGGATGAAGCAACTTGGTTTTGGTAAGCACCTGATGAAAGAGAAAAGGCCAGATGTAAACTCATACTCAAAGGACTAGAAACCCAATATGTTCTCCCAACCAGCGAATGGAAATTCACACTTCATCATCGTTGCGAAACACAAAATCCCAATTCAAAGTGTAACTCCCTGAACAGATGCACTTGTGATATCTCACCAGCAGATGTCGCTACAGCTTCACATTGACTGGAGACCAGAACTCAATTCTTTCATGTCAGAGTGATGAATGTCTGAGGATCATATTGACTTCACCATTTAAATGTCTTTTCTCGGAGCAGTTCTCACTTTCTAAACCTCAACAATATGACATTTACCTTCAATATACATCTGAGCTCTTATAAATATATACGGTGACTACAGCTCAACATTTAAAGTGTCATATATATCAATGAACCTTTTCCAACTGCTGTAGAAATGCTCATGCAATGTTTTCAACTATGCAACAGAAAAATCATCACTTGCTGGGACACAGGTTAATCATTTGGTAAATATTAATAATGGAAGACATACACAGATTACTTACTGAATGTAAAATACTTTTGAATCAATAACAGGTAAAAGTATTTATAATAAAGGTCTAATGGCCCGCCTCAATTTGTTTTGATTACTATATCCATTTGTTAGACATGAATGTGAGAAGGCTTGCAATGTGTTATCTACCAAGGGCATGTGTTATACAATGCATCAACGTAGTAATGTCTGCTTCTAATTTAAAGTGAAGTATTAAGTATTTTCTAGCCTTAAACTTTTAAATGCTATATTTCACGAGTAGCCTATATCACGCCAATTAGCTTCATATAAAGTATTATTTAAGGGCAGGAGTCCATGAGTCTGTGTGTGTATTCTGGTCCTGTGAGGATCTGCCTGGTGACAACATGAGAATGACTGGGTCAGGATTATTAATATCTGTGCTCTACACCTCTGCCTGGCATGCGACACACGAGTTGTTTACAAACATCACTTCACGAGGGGACTTCAGAGGAGTGCCCGGGAACACGGGAACACACACACACACACACACACACACACACACACACACACACACACGGCCCGCCCCCTCTGACAGGCTCATTATAAGGAGGCAGAGCTCGCGCTGAGGGGTTAGTTCAAGACGAGTTGCACGAGGACACAGTGGGACTTTACACTGAGGACAAACGAACACATTCATATTGTATAACTCACATTTGGGATCATCTCAACCCTGATCACTGGAATAATGAAGTCTCCAAAGCTGAAGCCTCAAGGTAAGTTTCTATCCTGTATTATCTTATTTTTGAATAATAATACTTGCTTATATGTTAATTAGCTTCCTACACCATGACAATTATCATAGAAAGTATTTAAATCTAATGTTTAAAGTATAAATGTTTAATTATGCATTTTGCAAATCAGACATTTATAGTTTTCTATTCATATCTATCCCTATTTTGGGATTATTGTCAACCCCTGATATCTTTATATATACTTACATGTTGTTCCTTATATTTAAAGTTATTCACTTCACATTGTGCTCACGTGCTCCTGCAGCCAAGTTGCTGCACGAGGACCTGACGGACGTGCTGTGTGAGTTTGACGCGGTGATGGAGGACTTCACGTCGCCGGTGGAGAAACGTCACTTTCGGTACGATGAACACCTGAAGACGATGAAGAGGAGGAGCAGCGCGAGCGTGAGCGACAGCGGCATCAGCGACTCAGAGAGTGAGTGACAGAACCCCGTTATGAAGTGTGTATTAGTCCGCGAGGTTAGGGAGGGTCTGTGGACCATGCAGTGACACACTGTGGGTGAAGTCAGAGATGTGTGTGGAGGTCCTAAAGTTACAGAAAGCTTGTTTAAAATGTATTTCTATTAGTGCAATGACACATATCACACTCCAGAAGGGGGATCAGGCAATGCAGATTCAAGATTCAAAAGCTTTATTGACATATGCACAATAGGTACAGTCCCAGGCGTCTTTACTTCAGACAAATAAGTATACAAATAGGAATAAAATGTAGTAAAATTAGTAATAAATTCACTATGTAATAAAGGATCAAATACAAGCAGAATGTAAAATACTGAACAGTGGAATGAAATACTGCTAATTGTAATGAGACATTTTAGAGTTTCTGTATCTGTCACTCATGGCTGACGGTCTGAAGCCATGTCATACGATCATCCGTCTTATGTATCTATAACTCACTGCCGTCTCCTCTGTGATGCTTCTTCTTCACTGGATGTTTCTTATCACGTGGCGTCACGAGGAGGGCAGACTGACTAACTGTTGCATCTCTCACACGACCTCTCGAAAAGAGCAGAGATCCTTGATCACAGTCCAGAGATGCAGGCGTCAGATTCACCTGCTGCTGCTGCTGCTGCCCCCCCTCATATATACTGTAGCTGCTCCTCTAAAGTTTTACCGTCATCCATTACTTTATTATTACTCGGTTTTAAAGTCTGCCTCAGCTGGAGATCTGGCCTCAACACTAAAAGAGAAACGCAGAGACACATCTGAGCTTCAGCAGAGAATCCCAGACACGAGTGAGTGGGTTTGGACCTCAGAGGGAAGATGTGGAAATATGTTACAGTCTTAACCTTCTGGAAAGTTTTGTTCCACGGTCTTTCAGTTTGACTCCTGAGAGATTTCAATACATTCGGTGATTGCATCATAGCTGCACACAGGGGGTTTGTGAGAGCGTCATCAATGCTGTAATTCATGTAATCACCTCTAGAGGTCTTGCATTGAAGGTCTCCTATCGTGCACTTTGTGATGTCTTTTAAACATCAATATGTGTCCCCGGCGTCAGGGGACACACAAAGTGTCCCCTCTCTTTTCCTCCGTACCCAAATCTCTAAAAACGGGGAACAACGGAGCTGATCCAGATTTGCGTCCGATATGACGTAACATCTGAAATGTGGACCCACGGGCCAATCAGAAAGCTGCTATCAGAAACAATGCCCGACTGCTTTGGACGTAATATGGTCGGTGTTTACATTAGCATCGCTAACACTCAGAGCTAACCTGTACTGGAGAGCATGTGTGTGAAGAGGCTCTGACCTGTGGAGCTCACGAGCGGCTTGATTTGAGGAAGGGATCAGATTCCTGCAGAAGCTCTGTCCTCTCCATGGCAGGCTGAAGAGGAGGGAGCTGTCCCACGCAGAGACAACTATTGTGCTGCAGCCTGATGGATGAGAGGAGGGGGGGGGGGGGGGGGGGGGGTGTGCACGTGAAGGACGCTAAATGTGTGCACGGTCTCTTATGTGCATGTTTGAGTGAGAGGCAGAGACAGAGCGGAGGGAGAAGAGCTGCAGAATAAATAGCAGAGCAGAAATGCAATCTGAGATATGACAGAGATTGATGCTCAAGACGGACGCCAGTTGAGCTGTGTGTGTGTGTGTGTGTGTGTGTGTGTGTGTGTGTGTGTGTGTGTGTGTGTGTGTGTGTGTGTGTGTGTGTGTGTGTGTGTGTGTGTGTGTGTGTGTGTGTGTGTGTGTGTGTGTGTGTGTGTGTGTGTGTGTGTGTGTGTGTGTGTGTGTGTGTGTGTGTGTGTGTGTGTGTGTGTGTGTGTGTGTGTGTGTGTGTGGTGTGTGTGTGTGTGTGTGTGTGTGTGTGTGTGTGTGTGTGTGTGTGTGTGTGTGTGCGCGCAGTGCCGAGAGTCAGTAAGTGGTCGACATCTCAGACCGCTTTAAGGTCGGCTGCGGAGACAAGTGCTGCCTAATCTTTTTGTCACACACACTTCATACTCTCGTAGACATCACGGTGAGAAAGGATGCCGTTTGACGACCTTTCTACACGTCTATTATCAGAAGTGAATACGATTTAAAAAATGCTTTTAGTCTAAGAAGTCAGACGGACAAGATGCAGAAAGTTTCATGTGTTGTCGTAATGCGTTGCCTTACGTTAGATTGCGTAACATTCATCTGTAACGTAATGTAATCTCATGGATCCATACGGGTTCATGAAGTCACAGATACAGAGTCTTAACACAGGAAGTGCTCCATCGTGCATCCTACATATGTGCACTAAAAAGTCTCTTGCAACCCGAATGAAATGACAATAATACGATGCTTTCAATGAATGAAATCAGACAGACCAGTAGCGGCATTCGGCCTCGACTTTACTCCGTGTTGTGATATGGTGGTTTGAGATATGACTCACTGCATACTCTCGTAGATATCACGGTGAGAAAGGGTGGCTAGCTCTGAGTGTTAGCATGCTTGCTAATGTAAACACACTCCCAAAACACACCGCGCATTGTTTCTGATACGACACACTTCATACTCTCGTAGAAATCACGGTGAGAAAGGATGCGATGTAAAGACCATCCCACGCGTCTATAGGTGGCAGGGTTAGCGAGGATCTTCCATGCTCTCTGGGTGTGATAACAACACTAAAGTATTTTCTTTGGAAGACACAACGATACAAATGTCCGCTATCTGTATCATGGATCCATAAGAGTTGATGAAGCCACAGATACATGTGGGAGTCTTAAAGCAGGAAGTGCTCCAGGCTGCATCCTAACTGTGTGCAATAGCTAGTGCGACCTGAATGGAAGGAGACAGACGAGCTGCAGAAAGCCACTATGTTGTCATATGGGGGACTGGAAGATGGTTCTTGCCCAGTCCAAGCTGTGATCATATCATCCTCCCAGAGTAACGTGGGACAGAACCAGCCAGAACGTGCCCGGCTGCTCTGGGATCAGATTAAATGTGTCAGTGAGATAAATCTTGCTCAAGAGCCGAGGAGGAGCTGATTCAGGGACACGCTGATATAGTGCTGTCTCTCCCAGGGCAACACAGCAGTGTCTCTACTCCTCTCTGCTCAGGGGTCAGCGTCTACTTTGGAGTACTGTCTTCGACAAGTGTGTGTGTGTGTGTGTGTGTGTGTGTGTGTGTGTGTGTGTGTGTGTGTGTGTGTGTGTGTGTGTGTGTGTGTGTGTGTGTGTGTGTGTGTGTGTGTGTGTGTGTGTGTGTGTGTGTGTCAGTACACCGAGCAAATACAAGCACATGCATGTGTGTGACAGGCGAAAGAGGAAGGGTGTGATTAGAGGAGAATGCAGTGAGTACAGCCTGAAGCTCCACACACACACACATCACATGTGTGTGTGTGTGTGTGTGTGTGTGTGTGTGTGTGGGTGACATTGGAAACTGAACGCTAATCAAATGTATTTCTCTGTGTGTGTCACAGGTGCAGAGTCTCTGAACAGAAACAGCTTCAGCTTCAGTGATGAGAGGCTGAACTCCCCCACCACCAACTCCCCTACTCTCATGTCACCAAAACGTGAGCACACACACACACACACACACACACACACACACACACACACACACACACACTCACACACACACATACCATGTATACATCACTTCAGGGGACATTACATTGACTTACATGCATTTCCTGGAGACGTATCCTAACCTTAACCATAACCAACACATGCCTAACCCTAACCAAGTCTTCACCCTAAAATTAACCTCCAATGTGTCCCCATAAGGGAGTCGAGTCCCCACACGTGACTGTGTAAACAGATGTAGGTCCCCACAAGTATAGTAATGCTAGGCCACACACACACACACACACACACACTCACATTATGTGAGAGAAAGTTGAAATCAGGCTATTCCTACAGATATTAGCGATCTTTCTGTCACACACACGCACAGCATTGATGTTGGTTAGTGAACCCACCGTGACTCTGCAGACACACACATCACTACATCCAGGTGTACTCACTCTGCAAAGTACAATACTTAGTTTGTCTTTATATGCAATTTGGATATTGCCTATAATCCATTATGCAATTTCAATAACCCTTCACCAAAGTGTGCAGCCCTAGAAGATACTACAACATCTCCCTCTCTCTAGCTTGAAGTCTGACTCTCTCTCTTCCTCTGCAGCCAGACTGGGCGACACTAAGGAGCTGGAGGACTTCATCGCTGACCTTGACAGGACATTAGAGAGTGAGTGTTAATCCCCTCGCTGACAGACCCCCTGATGAATTAGCTCATGTGCTGGCGCGGCCCACCACTCAGGATTAAG
The DNA here is from genome assembly GCA_902827135.1 of Harpagifer antarcticus. NCBI lineage: Eukaryota > Metazoa > Chordata > Actinopteri > Perciformes > Harpagiferidae > Harpagifer > Harpagifer antarcticus. The sequence goes on along the minus strand of CADEHL010001263.1, from coordinate 57,347 downwards.
TGCAGCGTTTGTTCTCTATGTCAGTTATGCTAACGACCGCTCGTGAAGTGACACGAGGAGAAACTCCCCCTCGGTTCTGCTACCAAGCGAGGGTGTGTCGGGGCGAGGGCGATGAAGGAGCTGCAGGGGCGTGTTATGAGATGAGATGAGATGAGATGGACTTTCATTAATCCCCGTGGGGAATTCACTAGTTTAACAGCAACAGGGTTAGCATGAAAAACAGGACGGCACAGATTCACAAAGGTAATTCAGATGATAAACAGAATACAGACAGATGTTTTAATGCAATTCATTTAGAATTCAAGTTAAAATACTAATAAGAAAATGTAAATCAGCTTTATTTGACTGCACAATTTAGCAGAAAAATAACTAGTTGCAATTCCCTACATTTTTGTAAATGAAAATTGGTCTTTCACTTCATCCAGAGTTGCATTTAAAGCCTTGAGAAGTCTTGCTTTTCACTTGCGTTAAGCTTTAGGAGCCTCTGCCCGCTGTAACCTGAGAATGCATCAGGGCGTCTTTTAGAAGCTTACTCAACACCGTAAGTAAGAGACATACAAGACTCGTGTTCTCCACTTCGAGGCCTGAGAGTGTTTGAACTTGCATCAGATTAGAAGGAATGCATGCTGGGTGAAATTCAGGAATGGAATGAGACCGGAGTGGAAACTCTTTCCTCCTTCCCAATGCTTTCCTCTTTCCACCGCCATGCACTGTTCTGTGTTTCAGCCTCTGACCTTTAGTGACTTCACAGGTCTGGATGAAGGATGTGAAATCTAACCAAGTGTTGAATCAGACTTTAGTTCCACCTGGAGTATAAGATCAAGTACAAGATCTGAGTACTTCTACTTTTACTGAAGTACAAGACCTGAGTACTTCTACTTTTACTCGAGTACCAGGTCTGAGTACTTCTACTTTTACTCGAGTACAAGATCTAAGTACTTTCTAATTTTACTCAAGTACAAGATCTGAGTACTTCTACTTTTACTCAAGTACAAGATCTGAGTACTTCTACTTTTACTCGAGTACCAGACCTGAGTACTTCTACTTTTACTCGAGTACCAGGTCTGAGTACTTCTACTTTTACTCGAGTACCAGGTCTGAGTACTTCTACTTTTACTCGAGTACCGGGTCTGAGTACTTCTACTTGTACTCGACTACCGGGTCTGAGTACTTCTACCGGGTCTGAGTACTTCTACTTGTACTCGAGTACCGGGTCTGAGTACTTCTACTTGTACTCGAGTACCGGGTCTGAGTACTTCTACTTGTACTCGAGTACCAGTACTTTTACTCGAGTACCAGCTCTGAGTACTTCTACTGTTACTCGAGTACCAGCTCTGAGTACTTCTACTGTTACTCGAGTACCAGCTCTGAGTACGGGACAACAGGCGTGTTTATTCCCGGTGTTTACGAGGAGCTGTCAAAGCGTGCGTCCGGCGCTCTGAGAATAGAGTCAGTTCTAATCACGTCTGTCTGTTTCTGGCTCTCTTCAGGCATGTGACACCCAGGATCGCTTCGTTTGGACCCCCATGGAGCAGCTAACACCCCCCCCACCTATCACAGGAAACCCCCAGCAGGATGGGACAAAGTGTCTCCACCTCGGCACCAAGTCTAGCCTCGTGCTGCTAAGTTAACCCACTAACTCCACCTGGACTGCACCACGGGTCACATGTAGCTCCAGAGCTACCGTGAGGACGAGAATGCGACGAATCGGACGCCATGAAAAGTCGTGAGGAATTACGACGAGGCATATAATAACAGTCACTGGAACCAAATCATAAATCATGCCGCAGACCAAGTTACACTCCCTCATTCAACACTTGAGCTGGAAGAGTATTTAAAAGACAAAAGGCTTTTTATAATAGAAATATATTTGTAATTTTATAGAGCTTCTTATTGTAAAGTTTTGTCGTTGTTGGGAAATATATTTTTGTATCTTATGTAAATAATGATTGTTCCAAATGTCTTGGTTTATGAACAGGTTTGACTCTGGAGTAAAGGCTTTAGTGTGATCCTGAATCACTTCTGAACACACCTGGAAAGCTCTGTGTGTTTAATACAGCTCATGCCTGCCAGAGATATTAAAATATTGTTCTTTTAGTAACACGTGGCTTCTCTCGTTATTTCGATTTGATGTGCAATTCTGTTACGTTTATATGCTCTGTAGTTATATGCTTTACCCTCTCTTACAACCTCTCTATATATACTTTATGCTACAGTACACTATAACCAATCTATTCCACATTGGGTTTCCATATGTCTGCAGAACATCCGTATATCAAGAAAGAATAATGGTCAAAATGTCCTGACCTTTAGTGACTTTGGGTAAAGCAAAAACTAAATGCAGGTTCCTATATTTCCCATAATGCAACTCAAGGGTCTCTTTCTCCCAAACTGGTAAAGGTTGTCTTCTAAACTCCATGCTACAAGTTCGTAATGCAGACTTCATGCAATCAATGATTAACATTAACATTCAAAGTCATTGATGTGAAGAAACACACATTTACAACCACAGAAAAGCTTTTGTAGAAACCTATGGGCAGCTGCCATCAGTAAGTCACAGTATTAAGAACATTTCAAACCACTTACAGCTTACATGCCGCCACAGAGTCTTATTTCAAATGTCTGCCTCCACAAATCAAGTCATTATTTGGGTTATAGTCGACTTGCCAGCAGTGTGAATCCAGTACTGCTGAGTATACCAAAGTACCAAATGGCAGTTTTGAGTCTTTTTAAACTTTAAATCAACCCAGCACGCATCAAAATCAGCCCACCGTAGTACACATACGGCCACTTTCTGGTTCAAACTGCCATTTTTGATACTGAAGATGTCAGAAATGCATTCAGCGTCCTCAATAACCCCCAAAACCCGTCTAAAACTGCCCAAATCGGCCAAGCCATATAGTAACTATTGTCTGCAGAGGCTATAATGCTAATTAGTGCTAATTGTGCAAAGGCCTTACAGTATAATCATTGTTTTATTATTTTAAAACTTCACATTCTTCGTCTTTTATCGAATTGAACCGCATTTCTACATAATGTATTTGACTGTGTGTGTGTGTGTGTGTGTGTGTGTGTGTGTGTGTGTGTGTGTGTGTTAGGGTTAGTGTTGCTGCTAAAAGAGACAGGGAAACGAAATGTGATCTACAAGCATTATTTAATTGAAATTTGGAAGATTTGATTCACTCAAATCCTCCATGAAGGAAAGACTATCCTAAATAGACCACACGCAATTTTATATATGGTTAAAAGACTGCTTTTATATACCTTTGCCACCGCTCAAAGTGCTTTTACACAAGTCAGCATTCACACACATGTATAAAGAGGCTGCCATACGAGGTGCCACCTGCTCAGGAACGCTCACACTCACACACGCTCACACTCACACACACTCACACGTTGAGAGTAATGTGGGGTTAAGTATCTCGCCCATGAAGACCTCCTACCTCCAGAGCCACAGCAACAGTACAGTAGAAAGAGATAGGGTCTTCACTTCCTCCCCAGGAAAGTATATTAATACGTACAGCAACACACAGAAATAGATTCTACGCGTCTCTCACCCTCTGTGCCCATTCATCAAGAACTCAACCAAGCAGGGACTCATCAAGTTTCAAGGCTTTATTGTCATTAGCACATGAGCTACGGTGTAGAACTGTCAATGAAAAACTGAAGTCACAGACAGAGGTGGGAAGTAGTGGAGTACAAATACTTTGTTATTGTACTTGAGTACATGTTTCTGGTATCAGTACTTTACTCCACTACTTATTTTACTGACGACTTTTTACTTTGACTTCTTACATGTTGAACACAAATACCTGTACTTTCTACTTCTTACATGTTGAACTCAAATACCTGTACTTTCTACTTCTTACATGTTGAACTCAAATACCTGTACTTTCTACTTCTTACATGTTGAACTCAATACCTGTACTTTCTACTTCTCACATGTTGAACCCAAATACCTGTACTTTCTACTTCTCACATGTTGAACCCAAATACCTGTACTTTCTACTTCTTACATGTTGAACACAAATACCTGTACTTTCTACTTCTTACATGTTGAACTCAAATACCTGTACTTTCTACTTCTCACATGTTGAACCCAATACCTGTACTTTCTACTTCTCTCATGTTGAACACAAATACCTGTACTTTCTACTTCTTACATGTTGAACCCAAATACCTGTACTTTCTACTTCTCTCATGTTGAACACAAATACCTGTACTTTCTACTTCTCACATGTTGAACCCAAATACCTGTACTTTCTACTTCTTACATGTTGAACCCAAATACCTGTACTTTCTACTTCTTACATGTTGAACTCAAATACCTATACTTTCTACTTCTTACATGTTGAACTCAAATACCTGTACTTTCTACTTCTTACATGTTGAACTCAAATACCTGTACTTTCTACTTCTTACATGTTGAACTCAAATACCTGTACTTTCTACTTCTTACATGTTGAACTCAAATACCTGTACTTTCTACTTCTTACATGTTGAACCAAATACCTGTACTTTCTACTTCTCTCATGTTGAACCCAAATACCTGTACTTTCTACTTCTTACATGTTGAACTCAAATACCTGTACTTTCTACTTCTTACATGTTGAACTCAAATACCTGTACTTTCTACTTCTCACATGTTGAACCCAAATACCTGTACTTTCTACTTCTCTCATGTTGAACCCAAATACCTGTACTTTCTACTTCTCACATGTTGAACCCAAATACCTGTACTTTCTACTTCTTACATGTTGAACCCAAATACCTGTACTTTCTACTTCTACATGTTGAACTCAAATACCTGTACTTTCTACTTCTCTCATGTTGAACCAAATACCTGTACTTTCTACTTCTTACATGTTGAACTCAAATACCTGTACTTTCTACTTCTCACATGTTGAACCCAAATACCTGTACTTTCTACTTCTCACATGTTGAACACAAATACCTGTACTTTCTACTTCTTACTGTTGAACTCAAATACCTGTACTTTCTACTTCTTACATTTTGAACTCAAATACCTGTACTTTCTACTTCTTACATTTTGAACTCAAATACCTGTACTTTCTACTTCTTACATGTTGAACTCAAATACCTGTACTTTCTACTTCTCACATGTTGAACTCAAATACCTGTACTTTCTACTTCTTACATGTTGAACCCAAATACCTGTGCTTTCTACTTCTTACATGTTGAACTCAAATACCTGTACTTTCTACGTCTTACATGTTGAACCCAAATACCTGTACTTTTCTACTTCTCTCATTTCCCAAACAGCTGGTTCCTTTAGTCTGAATGTGTGTTTGATGCGTGATCATTATTCTTTAGAGTCATTGCGTGCCTATTGATTTGAACACGGATCCGTGTATCCTCATCCTTCCCTGGTCTTCTCTAAAGAAGAGGACCAATGGAAACGTTGTCATATTGCCATGGAAACATTCATTAGCTAACAATGACATTATTGTTCTATTGATATAAAGGGAGGTCAGGTACTCTTAAAACAGCTGCTAGCTATGGTACTTTTTACTGAAGTACACTTCAAGCCTCTTTACTTTCACTTGAGTAAAGAAGTTTAGTCAGTACTTCTACTTCAGCAGAAGTACTTTAAAACACGAGTATCTGTACTTCTACTTAAGTAAAGGAAGTGTGTACTGTTGCTATCTCTGGCAGGGACTTACGTAACCTCTGTAGCAACAGGGTCTATTTCCAGCGGTGGAGGGAGACAGCAGGTGGGGCAGAGGTATTTCAGGGGAAAAGGTCACAAACTATGATCTTCCACACTGGGAGGCATGGTGGTAAAGCAGCAGGTGCACACAGACCGGGTCGCAATACAACTGTTTCATGTATTTAAAGGGAAAATCCTGCGATTCAATAAGAGTTTTATAAAGTTTAGGTACTTTAAGAGACAGATTTAACAAAGAACTGATCAAAATGTGTGCAAAACTGATAGTAAAGCAACCAAAAATGCACATTCCTACATTTCCCATAATGCAACTCAAGGGTCTTATTCTCCCAGACTGGTAAAGGTTGTCTTTCCTACTTGTATACAAGCTTTCTGATATCATCTTTTATGAACTGTTCACATTTAACAGTGCAAGTCAATGCAAAGATTCAATTAGATGCAAATTAGCGTATCTGTAGGCATCTTTCATCAATAATAAATAATATCTTACATTCTTGTGAGTTCATATCATTTTTAAGTTACACAATACAAAGATAAATCTGTGTATATGATAGTGTCACCGCTTTACTCAGATGAAGATATTTGAGTATTTAAGAAGCAGCTACTCTGTTAGCGTAGGTAGCCGTGATTAATGTCAGGGTTGAGTGAGGCAAGCAGGACCTAAATGCAGATGAACAGAAAAAATTTATTTATTTCAAGGCTACTGGAACAAACTTCGACAAAACAGTACTCTCACCCCGTGAACAACGTCCAAATACGACAAGGAACTCACAAAGACTAACAGAAAACACAGAACCTAAACACACCCAAACAAGAGACAGGAGAGGAGGGAGGAGAAAACACAGGGGCACCAGGTGAACACAATCAGACAACTAGACACACCAGGGAAACTAACGACAGGAGGAAAAACACAGGGGCAACAGGTGAACACAATCAGACAACTAGACACACCAGGGAAACTAACGACAGGAGGAAAAACACAGGGGCACCAGGTGAACACAATCAGACAACTAGACACACCAGGGAAACTAACGACAGGAGGAAAAACACAGGGGCAACAGGTGAACACAATCAGACAACTAGACACACCAGGGAAACTAACGACAGGAGGAAAAACACAGGGGCACCAGGTGAACACAATCAGACAACTAGACACACCAGGGAAACTAACGACAGGAGGAAAAACACAGAGAGAGGGACCAGACAATATACCAAGAGGAAAACATGACAGAGAGAACAGCACAACACCAAAAACAAGACATACAAAACGTGACATAACACAATAATCGTAACAATTAAGCCATTTAGAAAACAAGCATTTTAAAAGTTGTCTTGCAGACGGACGTGAAAAAGCAAACAAATCAGAATCATTAGGAAGATATTTCAGCATCTTTTTGATCCGATTACATGACAGTCAAATCTGTTGTTTTGGGTTCAAACATAGTGAACCAGGTCAACCTGCACGTATAACCCAAATACCCCTCAGTCACACTCAAGGTCAACATCACAACCCTGTCTGCTCCACCGTTCACATCCTCAGGGTTCTTTACTCCGACTCTAGAGAGCTCCTTTCAGAGAGTGTGTCACAGTCTGCTCCATCATTCACCAGTAGTTTTCCATTCACCTGTCTCACCTGTTTTCCACACCCACTCGTTTGCTCACTCTCTTTCTCTTCTACTAGCTTCTGCCAGTATTTAAACCCGCACCTTACACACACTCTTTGCCAGATTGTACTTTGCCTCATGCTGGTCTTTCCCGCGTTTGATACCAGATTGCCGGTTCCGACCCTGCCTGTCCTCGATCTGCCTGTCCCCTGATCCTGCCTGTCCTCGACTATCCTGTCTGGCCTGTTATCCGACCCTGCCTGTATCTACGCTGACCGCCTCGCTTACTCCCTGACTCTCTGCCTGTCCCTGACTCACCTTCTGCCCGTTAAACTGCTCGGTTGGTATTCCTCAGATCCAGTGGAATCTCCAATAAAGTTTATTACCAATTCTCCTTGGTTTCTCGAGTGCTGCATTTGGGTTCTCCTTAAGATTGAGTGTTGACGTAGTGATTCTCATGACCCGTAAAGTGATGCGTAAAATCAGCCGAGTGCCTCGTAATGTGGCCTCAAACTAAATATACGTAAAGAACATCATCGGCCTCCTTACAGTTTCTGATTGCATCTGATTCTTCCTGCAATCTTTGGTTTTGCTTCCTATGAAGTGTCCTCTTTTGAAGCGCTCACAGTCTATATTCAAGATGCATGTGTACATACAGTAGCTACAGTGTAGGTATGTTCTTTGAAAGCTTAGGTCACAGGCTCCTCCAACAGTGCAACACATACAGAGGACATACTGTAGAGCAAAATAAACATTATTATTTCCTATTCAGAATCAGAACCAGAATCAGAAACAGGTTTATTAACAAGTAGGTTCACACAGACGAGGAATTTGACTTGATGTCGTGGTGCAGACATAAAATATAAAGCAAGAAATCTTTAAGGACACCGTAATTAATGTAATGCATAGAGACTACGTTGTGGCTGAGGTAAAGTGTCAGTGGGGGGGGCGGGCCTTGTTTAAGAGGCCGGTAGCGGAGGGGAAGAAACTGTTCAGGTGGAGAGAGGTTCTGGTCCTGATGGAGAGAGGTGAGAGGTTCTGGTCCTGATGGAGAGAGGTTCTGGTCCTGATGGAGAGAGGTGAGAGGTTCTGGTCCTGATGGAGAGAGGTGAGAGGTTCTGGTCCTGATGGAGAGAGGTGAGAGGTTCTGGTCCTGATGGAGAGAGGTTCTGGTCCTGATGGAGAGAGGTGAGAGGTTCTGGTCCTGATGGAGAGAGGTTTTGGTCCTGATGGAGAGAGGTTTTGGTCCTGATGGAGAGAGGTTCTGGTCCTGATGGAGAGAGGTTCTGGTCCTGATGGAGAGAGGTTTTGGTCCTGATGGAGAGAGGTTCTGGTCCTGATGGAGAGAGGTTGATGGAGAGAGGGTGCTGGTCCTGATGGGAGAGAGGGTTCTGGGTCCTGATGGAGAGAGGTTCCTGGTCCTGATGGAGAGAGGTTTTGGTCCTGATGGAGAGAGGTGTTGGTCCTGATGGGGAGAGGTTCTGGTCCTGATGGAGAGAGGTGTTGGTCCTGATGGAGAGAGGTGTTGGTCCTGATGGAGAGAGGTTTTGGTCCTGATGGAGAGAGGTTCTGGTCCTGATGGAGAGAGGTTCTGGTCCTGATGGAGAGAGGTGTTGGTCCTGATGGAGAGAGGTTCTGGTCCTGATGGAGAGAGGTTATGGTCCTGATGGAGAGGTTCTGGTCCTGATGGAGAGAGGTTCTGGTCCGGATGGAGAGAGGTTCTTGTCCTGATGGAGAGAGGTCTGGTCCTGATGGAGAGAGGGGTTGGTTCCTGATGGAGAGAGGTTTCTGGTCCTGATGGAGAGAGGTGTTGGTCCTGATGGAGAGAGGTTCTGGTCCTGATGGAGAGAGGTGTTTGGTCTGATGGAGGAGAGGTTTGGAGAGAGGTTCTGGTCCTGATGGAGAGAGGTTCTGGTCCTGATGGAGAGAGGTTTTGGTCCTGATGGAGAGAGGTTCTGGTCCTGATGGAGAGAGGTTCTGGTCCTGATGGAGAGAGGTGTTGGTCCTGATGGAGAGAGGTGTTGGTCCTGATGGAGAGAGGTTGATGGAGAGAGGTGCTGGTCCTAATGGAGAGAGGTTCTGGTCCTGATGGAGAGAGGTTCTGGTCCTGACGGAGAGAGGGGTTGGTCCTGATGGAGAGAGGTTGATGGAGAGAGGTGCTGGTCCTAATGGAGAGAGGTTTTGGTCCTGATGGAGAGAGGTTCTGGTCCTGATGGAGAGAGGTGTTGGTCCTGATGGAGAGAGGGGTTGGTCCTGATGGAGAGAGGTTGATGGAGAGAGGTTCTGGTCCTGATGGAGAGAGGTGTTGGTCCTGATGGAGAGAGGTGTTGGTCCTGATGGAGAGAGGTTCTGGTCCTGATGGAGAGAGGTGCTGGTCCTGATGGAGAGAGGTTCTGGTCCTGATGGAGAGGTTCTGGTCCTGATGGAGAGAGGTTCTGGTCCTGATGGAGAGAGGTGTTGGTCCTGATGGAGAGAGGTTCTTGTCCTGATGGAGAGAGGTTCTGGTCCTGATGGAGAGAGGTGTTGGTCCTGATGGAGAGAGGTTCTGGTCCTGATGGAGAGAGGTTCTGGTCCTGAGCGGATGGTCAGAGCATGGCTGCCACTGCTTCTCACGACCTTCTCTTCAATGTGGCCTCTATCTGAATGCACCTTTGGTTTGAGTTCCTATGGAGTGTGCTGGTTTGAGACCCACAGGCTGCGAGCCAGACTGAGTGACCCTGCTGGCAGGAAGCATGGGCAGCTGGCAGAGAGGAGCAGCGGGTCCAGTTGTGTTATTACTTAGTGATACACACACACACACACACACACACACACACACACACACACACACACCACACACACACACACACACACACACACACACACACCATATCCAACGCAGACTGTAATAGACCTGGTTCTGGCTCCACTGTTCTGCACCACGGAGCTGATCTGAGAGACCATGTTGACACAACACTTGATCCCCTTCGTCTAAAGCACCCTCCCCACTTGGCAGAGAGGGGCATCTCTTTGGCAGCATGGGTCCATCCTGTGCAAGTGTTAGCTTTGCCAGCGGCCACAGCGCTGGGACTGTGGGAAAGCAGGAGAGGCTCTGGAGGGAGGGTAAGAGAATGGTCTCTGATTGGCTGAAACACCAAGCAGATCATTGCAGCATTACCCATAATCCCCTCTGTTTCAGCCCTGTTTCCAAAGTGCTGATTCTCTGTCTGTTGCTTTAGATGAAAATAAGGAGCCCCTCCCCACGCCCCTCTGAGAGACATTTGGTTGATGTAGAAGAGACGTGAAGAAGAGGGGACACATGTTGATGTAGAAGAGACATGAAGAAGAGGGGACACATGTTGATGTAGAAGAGACATGGAGACGAGGGGACACATGTTGATGTAGAAGAGACATGAAGAAGCGGGGACACATGTTGATGTAGAAGAGACATGGAGAAGAGGGGACACATGTTGATGTAGAAGAGACATGAAGAAGAGGGGACACCATGTTGATGTAGAAGAGACGTGAAGAAGAGGGGACACATGTTGAGTGTAGAAGAGACATGAAGACGAGGGACACAGTGTTGATGTAGAAGAGACATGAAGAAGAGGGGGACCATTGTTGATGGTATAGGAAAGACATGAATAAGAGGGGACACATGTTTGATGTAGAAGATGACATTGAAGAAGAGGGGACACATGTTGATGTAGAAGAGACTTGAAGAGAGAGGGGACACATGTTGAGTGTAACGAGACATGAAGAAGAGGGGACACATGTTGATGTAAAGAGACATGAAGAAGAGGGGGACACATGTTGAAGTAGAAAGAGACCATGAGGAAAGAGGGGACACATGTTGAATGTAGAAGAGACATGAAGAAGAGGGGACACATGTTGATGTAGAAGAGACATGAAGAAGAGGGGGACACATGTTGGTAGAAGAGACATGAAGAAGAGGGGCACATGTTGATGTAGAAGAGACATGAAGAAGTGGATTTAGGTGACCTTTAAAGTGCCTGTAACTGTAGCGACATACAGAACATACGTTTGATCAGTTTAAGGATAGATAACAATTACATCACAGGTCACTTGTTAGACGCTTTTATCCAAAGCGACTTAGATACTCAATACTGAGGACAATCCCCACAGGAGCAATTTGGGGTGAAGGGTCTCAGGGACACAACGACATGCTGACTGCAGTGGGGTTTGAACCTGTGACCCCTGGATCCCAACACCAACGCACTATTCCACTGCCACACGCCTCCAGCAATCATACGTAATGAAAGAAATGGGCTTATGGATGGAGAAACGACAGAGAAAGACACACTCACACACACACACACACACACACACACACACACCACACCACACACACACACACACACACACACACACACACACACACACACTAACCCTGCTGCCATGTGTCAGTGTTCACATGAAGATGGGTCTCCATGGGAGGCCCTGAAGTCAGCTGAAGTGGTCTCGCTATGAATACTCTGGGCAGAGACGCACAGATGTTGTCCCCATCACATATAACACCACCACACACTCTCACACACACACACACACACACACACACACTCTCACACGCCACACACACACACACACACCAAATATCAGGTTCAGCTTTCCATCACTGCTGTCCAGATGTCTCACTGCAGAGCGGAGCATTACTGAGGACCAAGAGTGACCGCCGATGATGATGATGTTTGTGTGTGTGTGTGTGTGTGTGTGTGGTGTGTGTGTGGTGTGTGTGTGTGTGTGTGTGTGTGTGTGTGTGTGTGTATATTGAAGGATTTCGACAGTAAAATTGTTTATTAACCGCAGTTTGAGAGGCAGAAGGCACGACCTAAGTGGAAACCTAACACATCTACGACTAAAATGCAGTTTAATGAACATTCTTGGATTCTTTACATTTAAAATAAACAGATGAAGGGTGGAACAACTCATCCATTGAAAAGAAATACAGATGTAATCAAGTGAACAGCACAGGTGCAGTTCACTAAGCACATAAGAGGTCAGACTCAAAGTAAAGAAAATTGAGATTTAAACATTTATGTTCCGTGGAGTGGACAGAGACTTATTGAGAGGGAGAGTTCCTCTGAAGACGTTATTTTATAATAGTAGTTTTACTTTCCTCAAATGCTTCATTGAGACACTTGTGGGGATACTCCCAAGCTACAAAAGGTGAAACCAGTCAGATGTTGAATCTCTCAGATTAGCTCTGAGCGGCAGAGTCAGGGTAAACGCTTCATCGTGACCTCTGAACTCAGTCCCTCTCAATGGTCTGTCGTCCTCTGTGACAGACGAGGAGTCCCCACTCACTGAATCACGACTGGTTGACAGTCATGGAGGTAGTTTGATTGAGCTCGTGCAGGGCCTTTAATTACACGTCCAGTCTGCCCTCCATCACACTGACGTATCTATGGACCCGACTGACAGCGCGTGTCTGTGTTTACCTTCTCTGACTTTACATGTAAACACGACACTGGAGGATGAAGGACGAGATGCTTAACGCTACGAATACAGACCACTTCCTGTGTCGGAGTGGACGTAGAAGGCAGATGCTGCACACACACACACCACACACACACACACACACACACACCACACACACCACACACACACACACACACACACACACACCACACACACACACACCAAATATCAGGGTTCAGCTTTCCATCACTGCTGTCCAGATGGTCTCACTGCAGAGCGGAGCATTACTGAGGGACCAAGAGTGACCGCCGATGATGATGATGTTTGTGTGTGTGTGTGTGTGTTGTGTGTGTGTGTGTGTGTGTGTGTGTGTGTTGTGTGTGTGTGTGTGTGTGTGTGTGTGTGTGTGTGTGTTGTGTGTATATTGAAGGATTTCGACAGTAAGATTGTTTATTAACCGCAGTTTGAGAGGCAGAAGGCACACCTAAGTGGAAACCTAACAATATCTAGGACTAAAATGCAGTTTATGAACATTCTTGGATTCTTTACATTTAAAATAAACAGATGAAGGGTGGAACAACTCATCCATTGAAAAGAAATACGATGTAATCAAGTGAACAGCACAGGTGCAGTTCACTAAGCACATAAAGAGGTCAGACTCAAAGTAAGAAAATTGAGATTTAAACATTTATGTTCCGTGGAGTGGACAGAGAGTTATTGAGAGGGAGAGTTCCTCTGAAGACGTTATTTTATAATAGTAGTTTTACTTTCCTCAAATGCTTCATTGAGACCTTTGGGGATACTCCCAAGCTACAAAAAGGTGAAACCAAGTCAGATGTTGAATCTCTCAGATTAGCTCTGAGCTGCAGAGTCAGGGTAAACGCTTCATCTGTGACCTCTGAACTCAGTCCCTCTCATGTCTGTCTCCTCTGTGACACGAGGAGTCCCCACTCACTGAGATCACGACTGGTTGACAGTCATGGAGGTAGTTGTGATTGAGCTCGTGCAGGGCCTTTAATTACACGTCCAGTCTGCCCTCCATCACACTGATGTATCTATGACCCGACTGACAGCGCGTGCCTGTGTTACCTTCTCTGACTTTACATGTAAACACGACACTGGAGGATGAAGGACGAGATGCTTAACGCTAATACAGACCACTTCCTGTGTCTGAGTGGACGTAGCGGGCAGATGCTGCACACACACCACACACACACACCCACACCACACACACACACACCACACACACCACACACACACACACACACACACAGACGAAAGATGCCCACTTAACACACAACAACACACAAGCTTCCTTAGAACATTGATTTGAATAAAGTACAACAAACACTCTTTACAAATACATATGCTTATACACACACACACACACACCTACACACACACACACACACTCACACACACAACACACACACACACACGCTCTCACACACCTACACCACCAAACACACACGCACACACAACACACACCACACAAACACACACCACGCACACACTCTCTCACACACCTACACGTAAACACACAAACACACACACACACACTCACTCTCACACACCTACACGTACACACACAAACACACACCCACACAACCCACACACACACACACACACACACTCTGCACAATGTGTGGGTGTGTTGAATCTGAGAAGTGACTTTAGTGCTGAGGACATGGTGCAGCTGAGTCTCCGCAGCAGGAGCTGAGTCTCCGCAGCAGGAGCTGAGTCTCCGCAGCAGGAGCTGAGTCTCCGCTGCAGGAGCTGAGTCTCCGCAGCAGGAGCTGAGTCTCCGCAGCAGGTGCTGAGTCTCCGCAGCAGGAGCTGAGTCTCCGCAGCAGGTGCTGAGTCTCCGCAGCAGGTGCTGAGTCTCCGCTGCAGGAGCTGAGTCTCCGCTGCAGGAGCTGAGTCTCCGCAGCAGGAGCTGAGTCTCCTGCAGGAGCGAGTCTCCGCAGCAGGTGCTGAGTCTCCGCAGCAGGTGCTGAGTGCTGGGTCTCCGCAGCAGGAGCTGAGTCTCCGCTGCAGGAGCTGAGTCTCCGCTGCAGGTGCTGAGTGCTGGGTCTCCGCAGAGCTGAGTCTCCGCAGCAGGTGCTGAGTCTCCGCTGCAGGTGCTGAGTCTCCGCAGGGAGCTGAGTCTCCGCAGCAGGTGCTGAGTGCTTCTCATGAGACTCGTTCCTTCAGGGAAACTTGTCACGGGACTTTTGGCTTCTTTGGTAACTAAAAAACAATAGACTGAAAATAAAAACTGTTTCAAACAAGAACACAAGGCATCACGACCCTTTTGTAATAGCATCGATCATTAGGATGTTCTGGGTATGCTGCTACTGATCTGTGAACGCCGACACCTCCTCTCTCCACCGCTCCCATGTTTTATTTGTGTTGCCATAAGTTAGTCTCTCTGCGTTTCTGCGCTGGGCTAATGCTAATGCTAATAATGCTAATGCGAGGATAATAAAATGGCAGCTTCACAAAACTTTTTGGGAGTTTTACGGGGCGTGGTTTGCAATCCGCCAGCCAATCAGAAATATAGCTCTTTTCTCACAAAGAGCCGCTCGAAAGTCCCTGCTCTCTAGCAGGGACTTTCGAGCGGGGTAAAAAGGTTCACATGAACTAATTTTAGTACCGGCTCTTTTGGTGTGAACGCGATAAAAGAGTTCTCATGAACTAAGTTCGCATGAACCTTTGTGGGAAAGTACCGCA
This sequence comes from Harpagifer antarcticus, assembly GCA_902827135.1. Taxonomy (NCBI): domain Eukaryota; kingdom Metazoa; phylum Chordata; class Actinopteri; order Perciformes; family Harpagiferidae; genus Harpagifer; species Harpagifer antarcticus. The sequence continues at coordinate 41,924 of CADEHL010001263.1, read as the reverse complement.
GTGTGAATGCGCCTAATGCAGCCCGTGCTAATAGATCCTCTCATTGAGCGGATCATTCATAGCGAGCGATTGGTGTTGGCGTTGTGTCTGGCCTGAACCCGCTGGAAAACAAACTCCCAAATGGTAAAAAAATAAGAGCTATTAACACTGAGACTGCAATGAGTGTCTAAGTGTACAGACATCCAGATACAGGAAGCTCTGTCTGTAAGGGACCTACGTCAAATGATCAAAACAATTTAAAGAATGTCAGGAAACTCCTTTGTGCCATAAATTCCCGGGACATCGTGCAAGAAAACCTGCCCTTTCAGAATATCTATTGAAGGTCTAAATTGAAAACATTCCTAAACATAATTCAGGATTTATCAACGATGTACTATTGGCTCATTTCATTCTGGTTTTCATTATAGAGAGGTTTTCCACGTGTCTGCAGCCGAGGGTAACAGATGGGAGACGGTGGGAAGATGTTGGTGTGTGTGCAGAGAGGAGCTGATGTGGCTTTGAGCCGGAGTTCAGACACAGCTGTTTCTTTCCGCTGCTCCTAACCCGGCATGCACTTCCTAATATTCCTCCTCAGACTGCTGCGTTTATGTGAGGGGAAAATCAGACTCTGGTCACTTAATACATCTTTCTGTTAAAATATGTAGACATTTAGATCGAGAAAGAGAGAAGGCAGTCCGAGTATCTGACAGTACAACCTGGAAATGTTAGCATCAAATAAGAACATCTAACTTTTTGCCTAAACTATAATTAAATATTAAAAAGACAGATGTTACAGAGATCTACAATAGGATAAGAAAAAACTCCTTAATATCAGATTTATTCAGATTTGAGCTCAGACTAGCCACGCTCTCATCAAAGGACATTCATGATTTCAGTTGCATGAACAAATGACATGTATTGACCATTTGAATGCAGCCACCCTTGTATTATTTAATTGTTTGACCTTTATCTTCACAGCCTACTGTATATGTTCTACTTTTTCTTATTTCTATTTTGAGATGTTTAAATTCTAGTATTGTTTATTTCTCCCGTTAAAGGTAGGGTATGTACGTTTGAGAAACCGGATCGAGATCGCTAGAATTTGAAAATACACGACCGGAGAAAATCTGCTACTTCCTCACAGAGCCCCTCCTCCAACACACACGAACGCGCACATGACCAATGAGGGCACGAGATAAGTCTGTGCCCTGATGGAGGGCTGACAGGCAGGTAGGCCATCCAGTTACTTTAGCCGGCTCAGATGATTGGTCGTGCTTTCTACAGCGCCACGGCTTCCACAGATGATATATTGTTATGGATTTTTTGTCAAAGCACTTCAGATATTCATTGCTATCTGGATGTTAAGAGCATTCCATGGAATATAACAACAAGTGTATCTCGAGCCGGTTTCTCAAACTTACCTACCCCACGTATCTTACTCTTGTATTTGATAGAAGAAGCAGCCTTAGCATGTACAGGATAAACTCACGGTTAGCTTTGAATTGTTAAAACCAGATCATCTAATTTCTTGTGAATAGCAGGTCTACGTGTCCCCATTGACTCGTCTGCAGACTCTGAGTCACAGTTTAAAAGCTGATTTAGAAAGTCTGACCCTGTATTTCCCATCTGATGAGTCACTGGAGCTCTGCACGTGCTGTAGGGTGACGTCTGAACCCCGAGAGGAACTTGGTGACTCCATTAAAGTTCGCTTTAAATATGAACTCCTTTTGGGGAAGTGGCTTGTCTAACACTAGATCTGCGGAAAATCTGTTGGAGTTATGCTGAAAAATCAGTTTTTTAAATCATAGGCAAAGGGGACTGATGTGTTTGATCTTCTAGGGAAAATAACTGTGGTCCCATGTGCCCAAATAATAATGTAATAAGAGACTGGCTGTGTCTGAAACACTGCTCTACCCAATGTGAGAATAACATATGGAAGACATTTAATAATTTATTTTTGTGTTTTCTCTTAATTTCTCAAGTCTTAGAGTAAAATGTGATTTTCCATCTGATCTGGTGATGTTTTGCTATGTTTTATGATCATAATAAAATGGTCTTTGGTAACAAATGGGTTAGCTAACCAAGCATCAATGCTGTAAATGTGTGTGACAGAAATATTGCATGCTATTATTTGTGGGAATAGCCTGATTTGAACTTTCTCTCGCACATAATGTGACCAGAAGCCTTTGTATGTGTGTGTGTGTGTGTGTGTGTGTGTGTGTGTGTGTGTGTGTGTGTGTGTGTGTGTGGTGTGTGTGTGTGTGTGTGTGTGTGGTGTGTGTGTGTGTGTGTGTGTGTGTGTGTGTGTGTGTGCGTGCGTGCGTGTGTGTGTGTTGTGTGTGTGTGTGTGTGGTCTGTCTGTCTGGCTCCCATCTGTTTCTCTCTCCATTTCCTCCCGTTTGTCATTCTGTCTTTCTGGATCTTCATTGCTGCTAATAAACCGATCCATAAAGTTGTTCAGTAAGCACAACACTTTAGCCTATCCCTTGTATCCTTTCTGTCACTTTCACACAAACCTTTAGAGGAAGAGGGACCAGAAAGGAAGAGGCAAAAAAACATTGCCTTCACACCAACCAGAGGAACGTTAACATGAACACATCTTACTATTCCCTAACGTACTCCTCAGTCTGTAACCTCAGCTTCTCTCAGAACACGTTGGGTTATCTTGTGCATGCTGTGCTATCCAGCGATGCAATTTGTCCTCTTTCATTCCTAAATGGGCCCCAGTGAAGCCACAATGAACTCTCTCTTCTCTCAATGGACCTCTGTGTGCTGCACACTTATCTGTTCCTGTGATGATCCTGTGAGAGAGGTAAATCAGTTACTGTGTGCAGATAAACCAGCCATAACAAGGACAGGGACTTCATGGGAAAACAGTCTGCAACAAATGTAAAAGATTGGTGCAGGAATCTGTCCTAAATCCGGAAATCAGTTGGTATTTTGCCTTTGCCTTCATCTTGAAGTCATTGTTTCGGTTCTACGACATTTAATACGTAAAAGTAAAGTAAAGTACCACACTGGTGAATTTCAAAACAGAGGTTAAATGAAATGTCTAAATGAGACGTAATCACAACATTAGCCGCCTTTAGCTTAGCAGTGGTGACGTGAAGTCATGTGACCGTGCTGTAGTTCCTTTATAGCCCAACATTAGCCGCCTTAGCTTAGCAGTGGTGACGTGAAGTCATGTGACCGTGCTGTAGTTCCTTTATAGCCCAACATTAGCCGCCTTTAGCTTAGCGGTGGTGACGTGAAGTCGTGTGACCGTGCTGTAGTTCCTTTATAGCCCAACATTAGCCACCTTTAGCTTAGCGGTGGTGACGTGAAGTCATGTGACCGTGCTGTAGTTCCTTTATGCCCAACATTAGCCTCCTTTAGCTTAGCGGTGGTGACGTGAAGTCATGTGACCGTGCTTTAGTTCCTTTATAGCCCAACATTAGCCACCTTTAGCTTAGCGTGGTGACGTGAAGTCATGTGACCGTGCTGTAGTTCCTTCATAGCCCAACATTAGCCTCCATTAGCTTAGCGGTGGTGACGTGAAGTCATGTGACCGTGCTGTAGTTCTTTTATAGCCCAACTTAGCCACCTTTACCTTAGCGGTGGTGACGTGAAGTCATGTGACCGTGCTGTAGTTCCTTTATAGCCCAACATTAGCCACCTTTAGCTTAGCGGTCGTGACGTGAAGTCATGTGACCGTGCTGTAGTTCCTTTATAGCCCCATTAGCGCGCCTTAGCTTAGCGGTGGTGACGTGAAGTCATGTGACCGTGCTGTAGTTCTTTTATAGCCCAACATTAGCCACCTTTAGCTTGGCGGTGGTGACGTGATGTCATGTGACCGTGCTGTAGTTCCTTTATAGCCCAACATTAGCCGCCTTTAGCTTAGCGTTGGTGACGTGAAGTCATGGTGCCCGTGCTGTAGTTCCTTTATATAGCCCAACATTAGCCTCCTTTAGCTTAGCGGTGCTGACGTGAAGTCATGTGACCGTACTGTAGTTCCTTTATAGCCCAACATTAGCCTCCTTTAGCTTAGCGGTGCTGACGTGAAGTCGTGTGCCCGTGCTGTAGTTCCTTTATAGCCCAACATTAGCCTCCTTTAGCTTAGCGTGCTGACGTGAAGTCATGTGACCGTGCTGTAGTTCCTTTATAGCCCAACATTAGCCTCCTTTAGCTTAGCGGTGCTGACGTGAAGTCATGTGACCGTACTGTAGTTCCTTTATAGCCCAAAATTAGCCTCCTTTAGCTTAGCGCGGGCTGACGTGAAGTCATGTGCCCGTGCTGTAGTTCCTTTATAGCCCAACATTAGCCTCCTTTAGCTTACGGTGCTACTTCAGACTAGCTGCACCTTCACCAGCTACCCTGCAGTCTACAAAGCCATTCAGACTAGCTGCCTCCCTTCACCAGCTACCCTGCAGTCTACAAAGTACTTCAGACTAGCTGCACCTTCACCAGCTACCCTGCAGTCTACAAAGCCATTCAGACTAGCTGCACCTTCACCAGCTTTGAGAACACTTTTCATGATCAATCATTATAAAACATATCATATATATTATTCTGAAATGGACCAATCTGCACAACGAATACTTTCACTGTCTTTCACTATATTTTGATGAGAATACTTTCCTACTTTCACTTGAGGAACATTTGAATGCAGGACTTTAACTGAAACAGAGTATTCCTACACTCTGGTACTTCTACTTTACTAAAGTACAAGATCTGAGTACTTCTACTTTTACTCAAGTACCAGATCTAAGTACTTCTACTTTTACTCAAGTACATCTGAGTACTTCTACTTTTACTCAAGTACAACATCTGAGTACTTCTACTTTTACTCAAGTACAAGATCTGAGTACTTTTACTCAAGTACAACATCTGAGTACTTCTACTTTTACTCAAGTACACGATCTGAGTACTTCTACTTTTACTCAAGAACAAATCTGAGTACTTCTACTTTTACTCAAGATCTGAGTACTTTTACTCAAGTACACCTGAGTACTTCTACTTTTACTCAAGTACACGATCTGAGTACTTCTACTTTACTCAAGAACAAGATCTGAGTACTTCTACTTTTACTCAAGATCTGAGTACTTCTACTTTTACTCAAGACAAGATCTGTACTTCTACTTTTACTCAAGAACAAATCTGAGTACTTCTACTTTTACTCAAGTACAAGATCTAAGTACTTCTACTTTTACTCAAGTACAACATCTGAGTACTTCTACTTTTACTCAAGTCAAGATCTGAGTACTTTTACTCAAGTACAAGATCTGAGTACTTCTACTTTTACTAAAGTACAAGACCTAAGTACTTCTACTTTTACTCAAGAACAAGATCTGAGTACTTCTACTTTTACTCAAGTACAAGATCTAAGTACTTCTACTTTTACTCAAGTACAAGATCTGAGTACTTCTACTTTTACTCAAGTACAAGATCTGAGTACTTTTACTCAAGTACAACATCTGAGTACTTCTACTTTTACTCAAGAACAAGATCTGAGTACTTCTACTTTTACTCAAGAACAAGATCTGAGTACTTCTGCCACCTCTACTAAAGACAAACAGCATGCTGTAAGTCAAGGGAAACTGGTGAGGGAAATCTTTAGTTACTTACATTTAAAGCGGCGTTCATCCACTTCTTAAAGGATGAAGCAACTTGGTTTTGGTAAGCACCTGATGAAAGAGAAAAGGCCAGATGTAAACTCATACTCAAAGGACTAGAAACCCAATATGTCTCCCAACCAGCGAATGGAAATTCACACTTCATCATCGTTGCGAAACACAAAATCCCAATTCAAAGTGTAACTCCCTGAACAGATGCACTTGTGATATCTCACCAGCAGATGTCGCTACAGCTTCACATTGACTGGAGACCAGAACTCAATTCTTTCATGTCAGAGTGATGAATGTCTGAGGATCATATTGACTTCACCATTTAAATGTCTTTTCTCGGCAGTTCTCACTTTCTAAACCTCAACAATATGACATTTACCTTCAATATACATCTGAGCTCTTATAAATATATACGGTGACTACAGCTCAACATTTAAAGTGTCATATATATCAATGAACCTTTTCCAACTGCTGTAGAAATGCTCATGCAATGTTTTCAAACTATGCAACAGAAAAATCATCACTTGCTGGGACACAGGTTAATCATTTGGTAAATATTAATAATGGAAGACATACACAGATTACTTACTGAATGTAAAACTTTTGAATCAATAACAGGTAAAAGTATTTATAATAAAGGTCTAATGGCCCGCCTCAATTTGTTTTGATTACTATATCCATTTGTTAGACATGAATGTGAGAAGGCTTGCAATGTGTTATCTACCAAGGGCATGTGTTATACAATGCATCAACGTAGTAATGTCTGCTTCTAATTTAAAGTGAAGTATTAAGTATTTTCTAGCCTTAAACTTTTAAATGCTATATTTCACGAGTAGCCTATATCACGCCAATTAGCTTCATATAAAGTATTATTTAAGGGCAGGAGTCCATGAGTCTGTGTGTGTATTCTGGTCCTGTGAGGATCTGCCTGGTGACAACATGAGAATGACTGGGTCAGGATTATTAATATCTGTGCTCTACACCTCTGCCTGGCATGCGACACACGAGTTGTTTACAAACATCACTTCACGAGGGGACTTCAGAGGAGTGCCCGGGAACACGGGAACACACACACACACACACACACACACACACACACACACACGGCCCGCCCCCTCTGACAGGCTCATTATAAGGAGGCAGAGCTCGCGCTGAGGGGTTAGTTCAAGACGAGTTGCACGAGGACACAGTGGGACTTTACACTGAGGACAAACGAACACATTCATATTGTATAACTCACATTTGGGATCATCTCAACCCTGATCACTGGAATAATGAAGTCTCCAAAGCTGAAGCCTCAAGGTAAGTTTCTATCCTGTATTATCTTTATTTTTGAATAATAATACTTGCTTATATGTTAATTAGCTTCCTACACCATGACAATTATCATAGAAAGTATTTAAATCTAATGTTTAAAGTATAAATGTTTAATTATGCATTTTGCAAATCAGACATTTATAGTTTTCTATTCATATCTATCCCTATTTTGGGATTATTGTCAACCCCTGATATCTTTATATATACTTACATGTTGTTCCTTATATTTAAAGTTATTCACTTCACATTGTGCTCACGTGCTCCTGCAGCCAAGTTGCTGCACGAGGACCTGACGGACGTGCTGTGTGAGTTTGACGCGGTGATGGAGGACTTCACGTCGCCGGTGGAGAAACGTCACTTTCGGTACGATGAACACCTGAAGACGATGAAGAGGAGGAGCAGCGCGAGCGTGAGCGACAGCGGCATCAGCGACTCAGAGAGTGAGTGACAGAACCCCGTTATGAAGTGTGTATTAGTCCGCGAGGTTAGGGAGGGTCTGTGGACCATGCAGTGACACACTGTGGGTGAAGTCAGAGATGTGTGTGGAGGTCCTAAAGTTACAGAAAGCTTGTTTAAAATGTATTTCTATTAGTGCAATGACACATATCACACTCCAGAAGGGGGATCAGGCAATGCAGATTCAAGATTCAAAAGCTTTATTGACATATGCACAATAGGTACAGTCCCAGGCGTCTTTACTTCAGACAAATAAGTATACAAATAGGAATAAAATGTAGTAAAATTAGTAATAAATTCACTATGTAATAAAGGATCAAATACAAGCAGAATGTAAAATACTGAACAGTGGAATGAAATACTGCTAATTGTAATGAGACATTTTAGAGTTTCTGTATCTGTCACTCATGGCTGACGGTCTGAAGCCATGTCATACGATCATCCGTCTTATGTATCTATAACTCACTGCCGTCTCCGTCTGTGATGCTTCTTCTTCACTGGATGTTTCTTATCACGTGGCGTCACGAGGAGGGCAGACTGACTAACTGTTGCATCTCTCACACGACCTCTCGAAAAGAGCAGAGATCCTTGATCACAGTCCAGAGATGCAGGCGTCAGATTCACCTGCTGCTGCTGCTGCTGCCCCCCCTCATATATACTGTAGCTGCTCCTCTAAAGTTTTACCGTCATCCATTACTTTATTATTACTCGGTTTTAAAGTCTGCCTCAGCTGGAGATCTGGCCTCAACACTAAAAGAGAAACGCAGAGACACATCTGAGCTTCAGCAGAGAATCCCAGACACGAGTGAGTGGGTTTGGACCTCAGAGGGAAGATGTGGAAATATGTTACAGTCTTAAACCTTCTGGAAAGTTTGTTCCACGGTCTTTCAGTTTGACTCCTGAGAGATTTCAATACATTCGGTGATTGCATCATAGCTGCACACAGGGGGTTTGTGAGAGCGTCATCAATGCTGTAATTCATGTAATCACCTCTAGAGGTCTTGCATTGAAGGTCTCCTATCGTGCACTTTGTGATGTCTTTTAAACATCAATATGTGTCCCCGGCGTCAGGGGACACACAAAGTGTCCCCTCTCTTTTCCTCCGTACCCAAATCTCTAAAAACGGGGAACAACGGAGCTGATCCAGATTTGCGTCCGATATGACGTAACATCTGAAATGTGGACCCACGGGCCAATCAGAAAGCTGCTATCAGAAACAATGCCCGACTGCTTTGGACGTAATATGGTCGGTGTTTACATTAGCATCGCTAACACTCAGAGCTAACCTGTACTGGAGAGCATGTGTGTGAAGAGGCTCTGACCTGTGGAGCTCACGAGCGGCTTGATTTGAGGAAGGGATCAGATTCCTGCAGAAGCTCTGTCCTCTCCATGGCAGGCTGAAGAGGAGGGAGCTGTCCCACGCAGAGACAACTATTGTGCTGCAGCCTGATGGATGAGAGGAGGGGGGGGGGGGGGGGGGGGGGGGTGTGCACGTGAAGGACGCTAAATGTGTGCACGGTCTCTTATGTGCATGTTTGAGTGAGAGGCAGAGACAGAGCGGAGGGAGAAGAGCTGCAGAATAAATAGCAGAGCAGAAATGCAATCTGAGATATGACAGAGATTGATGCTCAAGACGGACGCCAGTGAGCTTGTGTGTGTGTGTGGTGTGTGTGTGTGTGTGTGTTGTGTGTGTGTGTGTGTGTGTGTGTGTGTGTGTGTGGTGTGTGTGTGTGTGTGTGTGGTGTGTGTGTTGTGTGTGGTGTGTGTGTGTGTGTGGTGTGTGTGTGTGTGTGTGTGGTGTGGTGTGTGTGTGTGTGTGTGTGTGTGTGTGTGTGTGTGTGTGTGTGTGTGTGGGTGTGGTGTGTGTGTGTGTGTGTGTGTGCGCGCAGTGCCGAGAGTCAGTAAGTGGTCGACATCTCAGACGCTTTAAGGTCGGCTGCGGAGACAAGTGCTGCCTAATCTTTTTGTCACACACACTTCATACTCTCGTAGACATCACGGTGAGAAAGGATGCCGTTTGACGACCTTTCTACACGTCTATTATCAGAAGTGAATACGATTTAAAAATGCTTTTAGTCTAAGAAGTCAGACGGACAAGATGCAGAAAGTTTCATGTGTTGTCGTAATGCGTTGCCTTACGTTAGATTGCGTAACATTCATCTGTAACGTAATGTAATCTCATGGATCCATACGGGTTCATGAAGTCACAGATACAGAGTCTTAACACAGGAAGTGCTCCATCGTGCATCCTACATATGTGCACTAAAAGTCTCTTGCAACCCGAATGAAATGACAATAATACGATGCTTTCAATGAATGAAATCAGACAGACCAGTAGCGGCATTCGGCCTCGACTTTACTCCGTGTTGTGATATGGTGGTTTGAGATATGACTCACTGCATACTCTCGTAGATATCACGGTGAGAAAGGGTGGCTAGCTCTGAGTGTTAGCATGCTTGCTAATGTAAACACACTCCCAAAACACACCGCGCATTGTTTCTGATACGACACACTTCATACTCTCGTAGAAATCACGGTGAGAAAGGATGCGATGTAAAGACCATCCCACGCGTCTATAGGTGGCAGGGTTAGCGAGGATCTTCCATGCTCTCTGGGTGTGATAACAACACTAAAGTATTTTCTTTGGAAGACACAACGATACAAATGTCCGCTATCTGTATCATGGATCCATAAGAGTTGATGAAGCCACAGATACATGTGGGAGTCTTAAAGCAGGAAGTGCTCCAGGCTGCATCCTAACTGTGTGCAATAGCTAGTGCGACCTGAATGGAAGGAGACAGACGAGCTGCAGAAAGCCACTATGTTGTCATATGGGGGACTGGAAGATGGTTCTTGCCCAGTCCAAGCTGTGATCATATCATCCTCCCAGAGTAACGTGGGACAGAACCAGCCAGAACGTGCCCGGCTGCTCTGGATCAGATTAAATGTGTCAGTGAGATAAATCTTGCTCAAGAGCCGAGGAGGAGCTGATTCAGGGACACGCTGATATAGTGCTGTCTCTCCCAGGGCAACACAGCAGTGTCTCTACTCCTCTCTGCTCAGGGGTCAGCGTCTAATTTGGAGTACTGTCTTCGACAAGTGTGGTGGGTGTGTGTGTGGTGTGTGTGTGTGTGTGTGTGTGTGTGTGTGTGTGTGTGTGTGTGTGTGTGTGTGTGTGTGTGTGTGTGGTGTGTGTGTGTGTGTGTTGTGTGTGTGTGTGTCAGTACACCGTAGCAAATACAAGCACATGCATGTGTTGTGACAGGCGAAAGAGGAAGGGTGTGATTAGAGGAGAATGCAGTGAGTACAGCCTGAAGCTCCACACACACACAACATCACATGTGTGTGTGTGTGTGTGTGTGTGTGTGTGTGTGTGTGGGTGACATTGAAACTGAACGCTAATCAAATGTATTTCTCTGTGTGTGTCACAGGTGCAGAGTCTCCTGAACAGAAACAGCTTCAGCTTCAGTGATGAGAGGCTGAACTCCCCCACCACCAACTCCCCTACTCTCATGTCACCAAAACGTGAGCACACACACACACACACACACACACACACACACACACACACACACACACACTCACACACACACATACCATGTATACATCACTTCAGGGGACATTACATTGACTTACATGCATTTCCTGGAGACGTATCCTAACCTTAACCATAACCAACACATGCCTAACCCTAACCAAGGTCTTCACCCTAAATTAACCTCCAATGTGTCCCCATAAGGGAGTCGTAGTCCCCACACGTGACTGTGTAACAGATGTAGGTCCCCACAAGTATAGTAATGCTAGGCCACACACACACACACACACACACACTCACATTATGTGAGAGAAGAAAGTTGAAATCAGGCTATCCTACAGATATTAGCGATCTTTCTGTCACACACACGCACAGCATTGATGTTGGTTTAGTGAACCCACCGTGACTCTGCAGACACACACATCACTACATCCAGGTGTACTCACTCTGCAAAGTACAATACTTAGTTTGTCTTTATATGCAATTTGGATATTGCCTATAATCCATTATGCCTTTCAATAACCCTTCACCAAAGTGGCAGCCCTAGAAGATACTACAACATCTCCCTCTCTCTAGCTTGAAGTCTGACTCTCTCTCGTCCTCTGCAGCCAGACTGGGCGCACTAAGGAGCTGGAGGACTTCATCGCTGACCTTGACAGGACATTAGAGAGTGAGTGTTATCCCCTCGCTGACAGACCCCCTGATGAATTAGCTCATGTGCTGGCGCGGCCCACCACTCAGGATTAAGTGCAAGCGTTTGTTCTCTATGTCAGTTATGCTAACGACCGCTTCGTGAAGTGACATCGAGGAGAACTCCCCTCGGTTCTGCTACCAAGCGAGGGTGTGTCGGGCGAGGGCGATGAAGGAGCTGCAGGGGCGTGTTATGAGATGAGATGAGATGAGATGGACTTTCCATTAATCCCCGTGGGGAATTCACTAGTTTAACAGCAACAGGGTTAGCATGAAAAACAGGACGGCACAGATTCACAAAGGTAATTCAGATGATAAACAGAATACAGACAGATGTTTTAATGCAATTCATTTAGAATTCAAGTTAAAATACTAATAAGAAAATGTAAATCAGCTTTATTTGACTGCACAATTTAGCAGAAAAATAACTAGTTGCAATTCCCCTACATTTTTGTAAATGAAAATTGGTCTTTCACTTCATCCAGAGTTGCATTTAAAGCCTTGAGAAGTCTTGCTTTTCACTTGCGTAAGCTTTAGGAGCCTCTGCCCGCTGTAACCTGAGAATGCATCAGGGCGTCTTTTAGAAGCTTACTCAACACCGTAAGTAAGAGACATACAAGACTCGTGTTCTCCACTTCGAGGCCTGAGAGTGTTTGAACTTGCATCAGATATAGAAGGAATGCATGCTGGGTGAAATTCAGGAATGGAATGAGACCGGAGTGGAAACTCTTTCCTCCTTCCCAATGGCTTTCCTCTTTCCACCGCCAGCACTGTTCTGTGTTTTCAGCCTCTGACCTTTAGTGGACTTCACAGGTCTGGATGAAGGATGTGAAAATCTAACCAAGTGTTGAATCAGACTTAGTTCCACCTGGAGTATAGATCAAGTACAAGATCTGAGTACTTCTACTTTTACTGTAAGTACAAGACCTGAGTACTTCTACTTTTACTCGAGTACCAGGTCTGAGTACTTCTACTTTTACTCGAGTACAAGATCTAAGTACTTTCTAATTTTACTCAAGTACAAGATCTGAGTACTTCTACTTTTACTCAAGTACAAGATCTGAGTACTTCTACTTTTACTCGAGTACCAGATCTGAGTACTTCTACTTTTACTCAAGTACCAGGTCTGAGTACTTCTACTTGTACTCGAGTACCGGATCTGAGTACTTCTACTTGTACTCGAGTACCGGGTCTGAGTACTTCTACTTGTACTCGACTACCAGATCTGAGTACTTTTACTCGAGTACCGGGTCTGAGTACTTCTACTTTTACTCGACTACCAGATCTGAGTACTTTTACTCGAGTACCGGGTCTGAGTACTTCTACTTTTACTCGACTACCAGTACTTTTACTCGAGTACCAGCTCTGAGTACTTCTACTGTTACTCGAGTACCAGCTCTGAGTACTTCTACTGTTACTCGAGTACCAGCTCTGAGTACGGGACAACAGGCGTGTTTATTCCCGGTGTTTACGAGGAGCTGTCAAAGCGTGCGTCCGGCGCTCTGAGAATAGAGTCCAGTTCTAATCACGTCTGTCTGTTTCTGGCTCTCTTCAGGCATGTGACACCCAGGATCGCTTCGTTTGGACCACCCCCCATGGAGCAGCTAACACCCCCCCCCACCTATCACAGGAAACCCCCAGCAGGGATGGGACAAAGTGTCTCCACCTCGGCACCAAGTCTAGGCCTCGTGCTGCTAAAGTTAACCCACTAACTCCACCTGGACTGCACCACGGGTCACATGTAGCTCCAGAGCTACCGTGAGGACGAGAATGCGACGAATCGGACCGCCATGAAAGTCGTGAGGAATTACGACGAGGCATATAATAACAGTCACTGGAACCAAATCATAAATCATGCCGCAGACCAAGTTACACTCCCTCATCAACACTTGAGCTGGAAGAGTATTTAAAAGACAAAAGGCTTTTCTATAATAGAAATATATTTGTAATTTTATAGAGCTTCTATTGTACAGTTTTGTCGTTGTTGGGAAATATATTTTTGTATCTTATGTAAATAATGATTGTTCCAAATGTCTTGGTTTATGAACAGGTTTGACTCTGGAGTATAAGGCTTTAGTGTGATCCTGAATCAACTTCTGAACACACCTGGAAAGCTCTGTGTGTTTAATACAGCTCATGCCTGCCAGAGATATTAAAATATTGTTCTTTTAGTAACACGTGCTTCTCTCGTTATTTCGATTTGATGTGCAATTCTGTTACGTTTATATGCTCTGTAGTTATATCGCTTTACCCTCTCTTACAACCTCTCTATATATACTTTATGCTACAGTACACTATAACCAATCTATTCCACATTGGGTTTCCATATGTCTGCAGAACATCCGTATATCAAGAAAGAATAATGGTCAAAATGTCCTGACCTTTAGTGACTTTGGGTAAAGCAAAAACTAAATGCAGGTTCCTATATTTCCCATAATGCACTCAAGGGTCTCTTTCTCCCCAAACTGGTAAAGGTTGTCTTCTAACTCCATGCTACAAGTTCGTAATGCAGACTTCATGCAATCAATGATTAACATTAACATTCAAAGTCATTGATGTGAAGAAGAACACACATTTACAACCACAGAAAAGCTTTTGTAGAAACCTATGGGCAGCTGCCATCAGTAAGTCACAGTATTAAGACATTTCAAACCACTTACCAGCTTACATGCCGCCACAGAGTCTTATTTCAAATGTCTGCCTCCACAAATCAAGTCATTATTTGGGTTATAGTCGACTTGCCAGCAGTGTGGAATCCAGTACTGCTGAGTATACCAAAGTACCAAATGGCAGTTTTGAGTCGTTTTAAACTTTAAAATCAACCCAGCACGCATCAAATCAGCCCACCGTAGTACACATACGGCCACTTTCTGGTTTCAAACTGCCCATTTTTGATACTGAAGATGTCAGAAATGCATTCAGCGTCCTCAATAACCCCCAAAACCCGTCTAAAACTGCCCAAATCGGCCAAGCCATATAGTAACTATTGTCTGCAGAGGCTATAATGCTAATTAGTGCTAATTGTGCAAAGGCCTTACAGTATAATCATTGTTTTATTATTTTAAAACTTCACATTCTTCGTCTTTTATCGAATTGAACCGCATTTCTACATAATGTATTTGACTGTGTGTGTGTGTGTGTGTGTGTGTGTGTGTGTGTGTGTGTGTGGTGTGTTAGGGTTAGTGTTGCTGCTAAAAGAGACAGGGAAACGAAATGTGATCTACAAGCATTATTTAATTGAAATTTGGAAGATTTGATTCACTCAAATCCTCCATGAAGGAAAGACTATCCTAAATAGACCACACGCAATTTTATATATGGTTAAAGACTGCTTTATATACCTTTGCCACCGCTCAAAGTGCTTTTACACAAGTCAGGCATTCACACACATGTATAAAGAGAGGCTGCCATACGAGGTGCCACCTGCTCAGGAACGCTCACACTCACACACGCTCACACTCACACACACTCACAAGTTGAGAGTAATGTGGGGTTAAGTATCTCGCCCATGAAGACCTCCTACCATCCAGAGCCACAGCAACAGTACAGTAGAAAGAGATAGGGTCTTCACCTTCCTCCCCAGGAAAGTATATTAATACGTACAGCAACACACAGAAATAGATCTACGCGTCTCTCACCCTCTGTGCCCATTCATCAAGAACTCAACCAAGCAGGGACTCAATCAAGTTTCAAGGCTTTATTGTCATTAGCACATGAGCTACGGTGTAGAACTGTCAATGAAAAACTGAAGTCACAGACAGAGGTGGGAAGTAGTGGATTACAAATACTTTGTTTATTGTACTTGAGTACATGTTTCTGGTCTCAGTACTTTACTCCACTACTTATTTTACTGACGACTTTTTACTTGACTTCTTACATGTTGAACACCAAATACCTGTACTTTCTACTTCTTACATGTTGAACTCAATACCTGTACTTTCTACTTCTTACATGTTGAACTCAAATACCTGTACTTTCTATTTCTTACATGTTGAACTCAAATACCTGTACTTTCTACTTCTCACATGTGAACCACAAATACCTGTACTTTCTACTTCTCACATGTTGAACCCAAATACCTGTACTTTCACTTCTTACATGTTGAACACAAATACCTGTACTTTCTACTCTTACATGTTGAACTCAAATACCTGTACTTTCTACTTCTCACATGTTGAACCCAAATCCTGTACTTTCTTACTCTCTCATGTTGAACACAAATACCTGTACTTTCTACTTCTTACATGTTGAACCCAAATACCTGTACTTTCTACTTCTCTCATGTTGAACACAAATACCTGTACTTTCTACTTCTCACATGTGAACCCAATACCTGTACTTTCTACTTCTTACATGTTGAACCCAAATACCTGTACTTCTACTTCTTACATGTTGAACTCAAATACCTATACTTTCTACTTCTTACATGTTTGAACTCAAATACCTGTACTTTCTACTTCTTACATGTTGAACTCAAATACCTGTACTTTCTACTTCTTACATGTTGAACTCAAATACCTGTACTTTCTACTTCTTACATGTTGAACTCAAATACCTGTACTTTCTACTTCTTACATGTTGAACTCAAATACCTGTACTTTCTACTTCTCTCATGTTGAACCCAAATACCTGTACTTTCTACTTCTTACATGTTGAACTCAAATACCTGTACTTTCTACTTCTTACATGTTGAACTCAAATACCTGTACTTTCTACTTCTCACATGTTGAACCCCAAATACCTGTACTTTCTACTTCTCTCATGTTGAACCCAAATACCTGTACTTTCTACTTCTCACATGTTGAACCCAAATACCTGTACTTTCTACTTCTTACATGTTGAACTCAAATACCTGTACTTTTCTACTTCTTACCTGTTGAACTCAAATACCTGTACTTTCTTCTACTTCTCTCATGTGAACCCAAATACCTGTACTTTCTACTTCTTACATGTTGAACTCAAATACCTGTACTTTCTTTACTTCTCACATGTTGAACCCAAATACCTGTACTTTCTACTTCTCACCTGTTGAACACAAATACCTGTACTTTCTACTTCCTTACATGTTGAACTCAAATACCTGTACTTTCTACTTCTTACATTTTGAACTCAAACTACCTGTACTTTCTACTTCTTACATTTTGACTCAAATACCCTGTACTTTCTACTTCTACATGTTGAACTCAAATACCTGTACTTTCTACTTCTCACATGTTGAACTCAAATACCTGTACTTTCTACTTCTTACATGTTGAACCCAAATACCTGTGCTTTCTACTTCTTACATGTTGAACTCAAATACCTGTACTTTCTACTTCTTACATGTTGAACCCAAATACCTGTACTTTCTACTTCTCTCATTTCCCAAACAGCTGGTTCCTTTAGTCTGAATGTGTGTTTGATGCGTGATCATTATTCTTTAGAGTCATTGCGTGCCTATTGATTTGAACACGATCCGTGTATCCATCACTTCCTGGTCTTCTCTAAAGAAGAGGGACCAATGGAAACGTTGTCATATTGCCATGGAAACATTCATTAGCTAACAATGACATTATTGTTCTATTGATATAAAGGGAGGTCAGGTACTCTTTAAAACAGCTGCTAGCTATGGGTACTTTTTACTGAAGTACACTTCAAAGCCTCTTTACTTTCACTTGAGTAAAGAAGTTTAGTCAGTACTTCTACTTTCAGCAGAGTACTTTTTAAACACGAGTATCTGTACTTCTACTTAAGTAAAGGAAGTGTGTACTGTTGCTATCTCTGGCAGGGACTTACGTAACCTCTGTAGCAACAGGGTCTATTTCCAGCGGTGGAGGGAGACAGCAGGTGGGGCAGAGGTATTTCAGGGGAAAAGGTCACAAACTATGATCTTCCACACTGGGAGGCATGGTGGTAAAGCAGCAGGTGCACACAGACCGGGTCGCAATACAACTGTTTCATGTATTTAAAGGGAAAATCCTGCGATTCAATAAGAGTTTTATAAAGTTTAGGTACTTTAAGAGACAGATTTAACAAAGAACTGATCAAAATGTGTGCAAAACTGATAGTAAAGCAACCAAAAATGCACATTCCTACATTTCCCATAATGCAAACTCAAGGGTCTTATTCTCCCAGACTGGTAAAGGTGTCTTTCCACTGTATACCAGCTTTCTGATATCATCTTTTATGAACTGTTCACATTTAACAGTGCAAGTCAATGCAAGATTCAATTAGATGCAAATTAGGCGTATCTGTAGGCCATCTTTCATCAATAATAAATAATATCTTACATTCTTGTGAGTTCATATCATTTTAAGTTACACAATACAAAGCTAAATCTGTGTATACTGATAGTGTCACCCGCTTTACTCAGATGAAGATATTTGAGTATTTAAGAAGCAGCCTACTCTGTTAGCGTAGGTAGCCGTGATTAATTGTCAGGGTTGAGTGAGGCAAGCCGGACCTAAATGCAGATGAACAGAAAAAATTTATTTATTTCAAGGCTACTGGAACAAACTTCGACAAAACAGTACTCTCACCCCGTGAACAATGTCCAAATACGACAAGGAACTCACAAAGACTAACAGAAAACACAGAACCTAAACACACCCAAACAAGAGACAGGAGAGGAGGGAGGAGAAAACACAGGGGCACCAGGTGAACACAATCAGACAACTAGACACACAGGGAAACTAACGACGGAGGAAAACACAGGGGGCAACAGGTGAACACAATCAGACAACTAGACCCACCAGGAAACTAACGACAGGAGGGAAAAACACAGGGGCACCAGGTGAACACAATCAGACAACTAGACACACCAGGGAAAAACAACGACAGGAGGAAAAACACAGGGGCAACAGGTGAACACAATCAGACAACTAGACACACCAGGGAAACTAACGACAGGAGGAAAAACACAGGGGCACCAGGTGAACACATCAGACAACTAGACCACCAGGGAAACTAACGACAAGGAGGAAAAACCACAAGAGAAGAGGACCAGACAATATACCAAGAGGAAAACATGACAGAGAGAACAGCACAACACCAAAACAAGACATACAAAACGTGACATAACACAATAATCGTACAATTAAGCCATTTAGAAAACAAGCATTTTAAAAGTTGTCTTGCAGACGGACGTGAAAAGCAAACAATCAGAATCATTATGAGATATTTCAGCAATTCTTTTGATCCGTTACATGACAGTCAAATCTGTTGTTTTTGGGTTCAAACATAGTGAACCAGGTCAACCTGCACGTATAACCCAATACCCCTCAGTCACAACTCCAGGTCAACATCACAACCCTGTCTGCTCCACCGTTCCCTCCTCAGGGTTCTTTACTCCGACTCTAGAGAGCTCCTTTCAGAGAGTGGTCACAGTCTGCTCATCATTCACCAGTAGTTTTCCATTCACTGTCTCACCTGTTTTTCCACACCCACTCGTTTGCTCACTCTCTTTCTCTTCTACTAGCTTCTGCCAGTATTTAAACCCGCACCTTACACACACTCTTGCCAGATTGTACTTTGCCTCATGCTGGTCTTTCCCGCGTTTGATACCAGATTGCCGGTTCCGACCTGCCTGTCCTCGATCTGCCTGTCCCCTGATCCTGCCTGTCCTCGACTATCCTGTCTGGCCTGTTATCCGACCCTGCCTGTATCTACGCTGACCGCCCTCGCTTACTCCTGACTCTCTGCCTGTCCCTGACTCACCTTCTGCCCGTTAAACTGCTCGGTTGGTATTCCTCAGATCCAGTGGAATCTCCAATAAAGTTTATTACCCAATTCTCCTTGGTTTCTCGAGTGCTGCATTTGGGTTCTCCTTAAGATTGAGTGTTGACGTAGTGATTCTCATGACCCGTAAGTGATGCGTAAAATCAGCCGAGTGCCTCGTAATGTGGCCTCAAACTAAATATACGTAAAGAACATCATCGGCCTCCTTACAGTTTCTGATTGCATCTGATTCTTCCTGCAATCTTTGGTTTTGCTTCCTATGAAGTGTCCTCTTTTGAAGCGCTCACAGTCTATATTCAAGATGCATGTGTACATACAGTAGCTACAGTGTAGGTATGTTCTTTGAAAGCTTAGGTCACAGGCTCCTCCAACAGTGCAACACATACAGAGGACATACTGTAGAGCAAAATAAACATTATTATTTCCTATTCAGAATCAGAACCAGAATCAGAAACAGGTTTATTAACAAGTAGGTTCACACAGACGAGGAATTTGACTTGATGTCGTGGTGCAGACATAAAATATGAAACAAGAAATCTTTAAGGACACCGTAATTAATGTAATGCATAGAGACTACGTTGTGGCTGAGGTAAAGTGTCAGTGGGGGGGCGGGCCTTGTTTAAGAGGCCGGTAGCGGAGGGGAAGAAACTGTTCAGGTGGAGAGAGGTTCTGGTCCTGATGGAGAGAGGTGAGAGGTTCTGGTCCTGATGGAGAGAGGTTCTGGTCCTGATGGAGAGAGGTGAGAGGTTCTGGTGGAGAGAGGTTCTGGTCCTGATGGAGAGAGGTGAGAGGTTCTGGTCCTGATGGAGAGAGGTTCTGGTCCTGATGGAGAGAGGTGAGAGGTTCTGGTCCTGATGGAGAGAGGTTTTGGTCCTGATGGAGAGAGGTTTTGGTCCTGATGGAGAGAGGTTCTGGTCCTGATGGAGAGAGGTTCTGGTCCTGATGGAGAGAGGTTCTGGTCCTGATGGAGAGAGGTTCTGGTCCTGATGGAGAGAGGTTGATGGAGAGAGGTGCTGGTCCTGATGGAGAGAGGTTCTGGTCCTGATGGAGAGAGGTTCTGGTCCTGATGGAGAGAGGTTTTGGTCCTGATGGAGAGAGGTGTTGGTCCTGATGGGGAGAGGTTCTGGTCCTGATGGAGAGAGTGTGTGGTCCTGATGGAGAGATGTGGTTGGTCCTGATGAGAGAGGTTTTGTTCCTGATGGAGAGAGGTTCTGGTCCTGATGGAGAGAGGTTCTGGTCCTGATGGAGAGAGGTGTTGGTCCTGATGGAGAGAGGTTCTGGTCCTGATGGAGAGAGGTTATGGTCCTGATGGAGAGGTTCTGGTCCTGATGGAGAGAGGTTCTGGTCCTGATGGAGAGAGGTTCTTGTCCTGATGGAGAGAGGTTCTGGTCCTGATGGAGAGAGGGGTTGGTCCTGATGGAGAGAGGTTCTGGTCCTGATGGAGAGAGGTGTTGGTCCTGATGGAGAGAGGTTCTGGTCCTGATGGAGAGAGGTGTTGGTCCTGATGGAGAGAGGTTCTGGTCCTGATGGAGAGAGGTTCTGGTCCTGATGGAGAGAGGTTTTGGTCCTGATGGAGAGAGGTTCCTGGTCCTGATGGAGAGAGGTTCTGGTCCTGATGGAGAGAGGTGTTGGTCCTGATGGAGAGAGGTGTTGGTCCTGATGGAGAGAGGTTGATGGAGAGAGGTGCTGGTCCTAATGGAGAGAGGTTCTGGTCCTGATGGAGAGAGGTTCTGGTCCTGACGGAGAGAGGGGTTGGTCCTGATGGAGAGAGGTTGATGGAGAGAGGTGCTGGTCCTAATGGAGAGAGGTTTTGGTCCTGATGGAGAGAGGGTTCTGGTCCTGATGGAGAGAGGTGTTGGTCCTGATGGAGAGAGGGGTTGGTCCTGATGGAGAGAGGTTGATGGAGAGAGGTTCTGGTCCCTGATGGAGAGAGGTGTTGGTCCTGATGGAGAGAGGTGTTGGTCCTGATGGAGAGAGGTTCTGGTCCTGATGGAGAGAGGTGCTGGTCCTGATGGAGAGAGGTTCTGGTCCTGATGGAGAGAGGTTCTGGTCCTGATGGAGAGAGGTTCTGGTCCTGATGGAGAGAGGTGTTGGTCCTGATGGAGAGAGGTTCTTGTCCTGATGGAGAGAGGTTCTGGTCCTGATGGAGAGAGGTGTTGGTCCTGATGGAGAGAGGTTCTGGTCCTGATGGAGAGAGGTTCTGGTCCTGAGCGGATGGTCAGAGCATGGCTGCCACTGCTTCTCACGACCTTCTCTTCAATGTGGCCTCTATCTGAATGCACCTTTGGTTTGAGTTCCTATGGAGTGTGCTGGTTTGAGACCCCACAGGCTGCGAGCCAGACTGAGTGACCCTGCTGGCAGGAAGCATGGGCAGCTGGCAGAGAGGAGCAGCGGGTCCAGTTGTGTTATTACTTAGTGATACACACACACACACACACACACACACACACACACACACACACACACACACACACACACACACACACACACACACACACACCATATCCAACGCAGACTGTAATAGACCTGGTTCTGGCTCCACTGTTCTGCACCACGGAGCTGATCTGAGAGACCATGTTGACACAACACTTGATCCCCTTCGTCTAAAGCACCCTCCCCACTTGGCAG